>OY811975.1:5847048-6263838 GCA_963681505.1 Eunapius fragilis | reverse complement strand
TATTTGTGCATCGTATGCGTGTGTGTGTGTGTGTGTGTGTGTGTGTGTGTGTGTGTGCATGGCTTGTAATAATAATGTGTCCTTATTAAGTTCTACAATATGACTTAAATCTAAGATCAAGATCATGCAAAGGTATGTATTAAATGACTCATCACTATCACTATAAACTTGACTTCATTTTGTATTAATCATTTGCGACAATCATAACAACATACAGATGAATGAACATAAGTCTACAGGTGTACAAACACTTCGATGCCTACAGTCCCACCATCTGTGCACTCATTTTCCACAAGTGCTCGGCCATGTCATCATCTTTAGCCGCTTCACTTCTTAGGTCTTCAACCTGACAGTTACCAAAATATTTTCCAGAGACTCCTGCCACCTCTTCAGCAACAGCACAGTGAATAGTGGTCTGGGCACCCTGTCTTGGTGTTTTAAACACAATGGGAGCAATGAAATAGAGGAATAGAACCTGAAATATTAAGAAAACAGCAATATACTAAGACATGGTCTAGACACCCTACCTGAAATAATTCTTATGCATTAAAAGTTATTATCCAGATGTGTCACTTGCACACAGTCCCCCCCTCCCCCCCACACCATCACTGCACTGTGTCTGTGCTTATGTTGTACTGTATGTACAAAACAATCTAGTGTATTGATTTTACGCCCCCTGTTCAATTCTTTGTTAGGGGTCTCAGATTTAGCACCTCATGCTGCTCCATGATTTTAGGCAAGCAAAATTGATGTTAGGCTTTGATTAGGTGGGTGGTCTTTCTGTACTCCCTACGACGTGCCCTTGGTCATCAATCACATAGCCACAGAGGTGACACCACAATGTCCTGTGTTATGTTATGGCAGACTTTCCACTCTTTGGAGTAGTGTAAGGTTGAGACGGGCAGTGGTCTTACTCATGATCACAGTCTGCTGGTATCCTGATAGCAAGGTGGAAATGGACTGATCCATCTGCTAATCTGGTTATTCTGCTGCTCTGGTTATTGCCTATATCCTATTATAGCGTTGAGACTTGTTGCTTCTCTCATGACTGCAAGTTTGAATTCGGCACTTCAAAATAGTGCTTTAGACCTGTGGCCATGGCTAATCTGGTTATGGGGCTAAGCCACGTTGACTTAATAAACCATGTTGTTGAGATGTGTTTGTACTCATACAAAGTTGTACATATTTGTTAGTTCTTATATTTAATCCAATTTCTTTTGCACGTAAAATTAAATTATAAAAAAAACCCAGGTTTTTCAACGAACAGGTATTAAAGGCACAAGCATGCTCTCAATATTAACAATGCTATTTTCAAAACGTTCCTACCTTCTAAAAAAACCAATGTCATCCATCATGTGTCGGCCAAGTTCCGTCCTTACTACCCCAGGGTGAAGGCAATTTATTGTTACGCTGGTTCCCTGCAGGCGTTTCGCAAGGGCGCGAGTAAACAAAATATTAGCAAGTTTACTCTGCGCATACGCCTCACGGGGACTGTACGTTTTTTCGGAGTTAATGTCATCAAACTGTATACCATTTATTGACTCGTGCAAACGAGAAGAAACGACGACAATGCGTGCAGCTGGTGCTTGCATTAACCTGTCTAGCAACAGGTTAGTCAGCAAAAAGTGGCCCAGGTGGTTGACTCCGAACTGCATCTCATATCCATCCGTGGTCTTCCAATAGGGACACTGCATCACACCAGCGTTGTTAATGAGAACGTCAACGGATGGCTCTTCGTCCAGTACCCGCAATGCGAAATGTCTTACCGACTCAAGAGACGCAAGATCTAGTTGACGAAACACTACGTTCGTGTTGCCACTTTCTTTAATTATAGCTGAAGCTGCTTTTTCCCCTTTCTCTGGGTCTCTGCACGCCAGTATAACTTTGGCCTTTCTCTTGGCTAAATCAAGGGCTGTCTCTCTTCCTATTCCCGTATTGGCTCCGGTGATGACCACAGTTTTCCCTGTCATCGTGGCCCTCGATTTGCATACGCGTACGGCTATAGCAAAGTAGCGCCGTAACCATAGCCAACCTAGCCCTATACCAACTGCTCCGATGAGGCAATATTTGATGCGATTGTCTTCCATTTAATTTGCCCGCCGAGGTGAGTCTGGGGACCGGTTCAGACAACGAATGGCCACGGAGCAAGTTAGTCTGGGGACCCTAGCCTACATCATGCTAGGGTCCCCAGACTGGAGCAAGTAGTGTATATTGTGACTATAGGATGGAGGTGGTGATAGTGGATACCAAGGTGGTGCATAGGACACATGCAGACTGCAGGCAGATGTGTGCAATTGTTCAATTAGTCACCATCCAGTACAGCCATGGCAATGGCAGGGTACACCAACTTTAGATACCCTGCTAGTACCTTGATCCTCCTCACATGACTGCACCCTCATGCCCTTCAGGGAGAGGCCAATGCGATGTGCAAGTTAAGACATGTGCCAACTACATCAGTGAGACAACCACTTGCTGATCCTGCTCTTCACCATACCTGCTAGTGGCGTACCTCAGCCTTTTTGTAAGGCCTCCATACAAAATCCTCCATGGAACAAGGCCATGCCTGTACAGCAGCTATCAGCCCCCAGTGAGTACGCTCACCTGCACCCTTTTGTGCCCTTCTGCGTATTAAATCTAGCAGCCACATTTGACAGTGCCACCATGGGTTGGTTTTTAAACCAAGGGAAACAAAGGGAATATTTGGTTGGAGGGCAATAATACTTTTGACAGGAGGAAGACGGGATATTCCGTATTAAATTGAGCCACCCAAGTAACCTAGTATTAAAGCCCCTTAAATTGTCACTAAGGAAATACACCAAATTTCTGTACACTTGTACCCACTATTGTGGAATTAAAATTATAAGCTGTTGAATATTTACAGTATTCTATGCCCTTTGTCCACTAGGTTGGGTATAACATTAGCCCTGCATCATTTACGTCAATGTCAATTAGATCAGAGCATAGCTACTATGCAGGTACACAAAAAGGGTATTTATATTAATTCAAGTTTGTCATAAATTTCTAATGAGATTTTATATTGCCACAGTATTAAATTTCAAAATGAACCAAATGTTTACCTTAAGTAGCTACTAATATCCCCAACATATCTCTGCAATTATCTAGCTATAGCATGTGCTCCCTTTAAAGCGCCAGAAGCCATTTTTTGTCCTCCCTTCCAATCGTGTTTCTTTAATGAGTGCAAGCAGAGCCATGAAAAGCATACATGTAATGGAAATGTATTACCAGCAGACTACATCAATATGATTCATGTACAAATTGATCCATTTTATATAGTCATGTGCAAAAAAAACTAGAAAATCCATCTGCTCAATCGAATTGAAATCGAGTCCCTGAGGCAAGAAATGGGTAAAATGAAACAGGACACAAGTGTACATGACACCATGCATGATATATGAAAATAAAACCAAGCGAAGTACTGCATGATCCAGTCTCTGTCAAAGTGCAATGCCAGAGTGCAGTATATCATAGTACGTGGAAAGGTAACAATTATGGATTCGCATACTAACACTTACGTGGGAGAATTATATTAAATAGCAGAACACTTGGGATACACCATTCCAATAAAGCATCCTCACATATCCAAACAATCTCACCTATGGGATAGCTAAGCTCACAGTAGCAGTGGCCAGAGCACCAGCTACTGCCAATGACCACAACACAACAATGGCACTGAAGCCAGAGATATACTCTCTGACCACATACAGCAGATCACACAAGTAAGGAACAGTGCAAGCTCCTTGAAGCTGGAAGGAACGGTACGATATTTGATCAAAACAGAGTACTGTCTAATGTTCTGAACAAATGGCCAAACAAAACACACACAATTGTAGAGCAGTGAATAGCAATGATCTCATACACTAACCTCAGGCAGCAGATTATGTTTTGTTAGGTATTGTATTAGATCATGGTTGCCTTGTGTTAAAGGAAAGATATACTCTCCCTTAAATTCCCGATGCCACCACATTCGTGACTGATTCCGCCTGTAATTGTAATAGCAATCTAACATGCGCAATGTGCGCAAGCAAAGCTCACAGCCCAGTTGATCCATCATATGGTGTGTAGTGATACAAGTAACGCTGCACTCGAATAAACTGAGGTGGTGACGGAAATGGAGCTGGGCGCATCAACTGAAGCACTACAGAAAGGACCACACACATTATCAATAAAACAAAAGTGTTAAATCCCTCCCTCTAACTCCCTGCTCCCACTCAAATTCCTCCCTCTAACCCCTCCTACAAGCTAACCTTCTTTCTGTCCAGTAAGCAATTTATACACAAGGTGTACCAGCCAAGGATTCTGGTCATAACTCCCCAGGGCGGCAAACCACATCTGCCAGTCAAGCCTTGGCTGGTGAGGAGCTGATAACAGAGAGAGAGAGCATGTGTTGGTCAGATGTGTCATACAGACTACAGTTATGTGTGAAAGTTTACACTCCAGGCTCACCAACAAAATTGGGCGGCTTGTAAATATCTCCAGGTTTGTACAAAAATTCGTACTCCTGTGAGAAGTAGTAATACATTTAACACACTTGTGTTGTTAATCGAAATTGTAGACCATAAATAGTATGCATGTGGGCCAGTGTCCACAAAAAGGACCTAACACTTTGATTCCTAATTGTGATATGCCCTGTACAAAATGACTCACATGTACCCACTGCAAGCACTGGACAGCATTGGACATTAAACACTACACTATATATATATACTATCTCACTTATATATGTGCGCACACCAGGGTACTAATTTAGTTAAACATACACGTATGCAGAAATATTGCACAGTGACTTTGACAAAAAAAGCTATATGTTATGCACTTTTCTTTTGTCATGACGACAACCCTGACAACTCAGGTTCAAGTAGCCCGTTACAATGTGTGTTAATGAGCATAACTGTGTTTGCTTTCTAGCAACGCATATGGATATGTATGTGTTGCAGCCTTGGAGAATTTTGACTTGTAACGTCACTCAAGTGGCAATGAGATTCATAAACTCAAGCATACAGGGGGTGACTCACAATGGAGACATTTTGCACCTCGCTCATGAAGAAAATATGCAACATTTATTGCACCTTAAAAATAACTGTCAGTTACCAACTGACTATAGTTATTTTAAAGGGCAATAAATGTTACGTATTTTCTCCATGAGTGAAGCACGGACAGTCTCCATGTGTGTGTTAGGCCAACATTAGCCTGCAACAGGGAAATGTGCACAAACGCTAAAATCTTCCTCCAGCAAAATTGAGTAGACAAGAAGTGTTCAGGTAGCATGCAAGGCTTTGCAGCACACAGGATTGTTGCATAGGCGTTACATGGCACTTACCATCCATTGGTCAGACTCCACGTTATTAGTTCCCTCAATTATTAATTCAGGACGACCTCCAACTCCAGTCATTCTAAATTTAAATATATAGTATGAGAGAAATGGAAGTCCATTTTAGCAACACACCTTCGAAACAGGCCATATGAATTAATAACAGCAAAATTGTCCATCCACTGGTGAACGTGTTGAATGTCAGAAGGTATGGAGTAGTAAAAGGTGCTATCCAGAGTACCCAACGGCACCTGTGTAATGGGAAATGCAATATAAAAAATCAATCCTAGATAGGAGGTACATGTATATCCATTAATGGAGGCTTGGCATCAAATCAGGGAGGGTGTGTGCATGGGAGTGGATAAAGCTTTGCAATACAAAACACAAGCTGCAAAGGGTGGGGTAGAATGCATGATAAGATAATATTAGCAAGTAAAATGCACACATCACTGGAAGCACAGTGAACACTAGCTTAGCTGAGGAAGAATGTGTTATAGCATAATAGCGTATACAGTAAGCCTAAATAGGAGTGGAAAAGATTTCCCCCTAATATTTACTTGGGTTCTGAGCTTGTCCCTTTGTATTTCCTATCAGGTGAATAAGGATTAAATGTAGCCTTTCAGTGAAAAAAGTGAACTACGCAGAACTATGCATATCCACAAGCCTCTGTGACATCAGCTCTTATATTGGGCTGGTTGCCAAAAAGTGTAACTAATCTCATGAGCTACACGAAGTGATGCACCAATAACAAATGGATGCAAGCTCCCATGGTTCAAGTAAATATAGAAAGACTTAACATATGGTGTCATGATCAAATAGACATAACTACAATGTTGTACAAATTGCACCTTACCATTGAGATGGTGAACATGACGACCGCAATAGCAGCCATTGAAAGAGTTTGAAGTAAGTGCCACAGCTTGTTGAAAATGCAAGGTTGACATATGGAACTAGTAGCAAGCCAATGTGAAAACGAATCGTAATCACAAATAACATACAGCATAAATATTAAACTGTCACAAAGTATTCGAGAAACAGGTACATAGGTTCAAGTAATAGTAATATTACATTTAGAAGGCATCACACAGTCCTTCACTTTCAGGATGAATTTTTAGGAGTCAGCTGTGGGATTATCAATAATACTACCAAAATGATGTGACCTCATATAGAGCTGTGTGCAGCCACACCTCGGAGCCCTTGCCAACACCACACACTTACTGTATATGTACTTATGGTTTTACACATTGATACAAGGGTGCTGATAGCAGACGTGAGCTGTGTACATGTATGTACATGCATACCTAAATAATGGCAGATTACCACAAAGAATCCCTTGCGTGTAATTGCTACTGCACTACATGCAAAAATACTTTATTACTCCACTCTATTGGGTGGGCTTCCAGCATTCGTGGCGCAACCCTTACAACTACCAACACTGCTACATGTACAAGTATGCATTATGAAAATAGCACTTACTGCTGAACAGCCGACAAGATTTCCAGCAAGAGAGATACAGCACCATACATAGCAGCTAAGGGGATGGCCTTAGCCAATGCCTCCTTGAATGAGTTTTCAGTAAATCCTGTATCAATATGTGTTGCTTAAACACAATAACATGTACATGGTACCCTGTACATTTAGCTTCTTCAAGTTAGATAAACTGTTTTACAAAATGCCAATGCTTCCATGGGGGTAACTAGCACTTCAAATATACCACAGTGGCAGCACATTTAGTTCGGTTTTGAATGTGTAATAATGAACATTGTAGGCTCTATTTTGACAAAGAGTCAAGCTATTATTTTGAAGCAAATTCTCCCACACATAAATATAATTGTTATTATAACATGTACTTACGTATATCTGACAATATCATCTCATTTTCATATCTGATATTAAAATAGTAGACTGTCAGGGCTAACAAGATGCCAAGTACTGTTGTGAACATTACAAAACGGCCACATCCAGCTATCCTTGTATCAGGCCCAAAGATGATGTCACACACTCTTCTGCTGTAGGACTTCCTGTTAGATGAGCCTGTAAGTGTAACAACACAAACAAAGAAAATCATCATTGCTTAGGAAAGGGAGGGGGGGGGAGTGCATACACTACACACAGGTGCAGTGCACATTGGAAAAAATAAGTGCAGGGGCTCGAAGTGACTGTTGGTCTCCTCTTCTTACACGATATGCCCATGTACATACATTGTATGGGCCACAATGATTTTCAAGGTGGTTACAACTAGAATTATTCTGGCACCAAACTTACAATGGAGGTTTTTGAAGTAACAAATCAAGGCTGCTAAACAGTGCTGATATTTCAATCGCACCACGTCAACGACAAATACAAGGAAAGTTAGGGGATTTTGTGAATAGTTTTAATTACTGTACCTCATTTCTGTTTTTTCTACTGACAAAATGCTCATTCATTTTAAAAGTGCAATATATAAATTTATGCATAAATGATTTGCGTATACGAGTATATAAACTCAGTTTTCAAACAAGCCAAACTTGTATTGTTTTCATTTGGATTTTTCAGTAATGAATATGTTATTTAAAAAATCTGTACTAATGCTAGCATCACCCAACCATGCAATAAAGCTCTGAACCAATGGTACATTTATGTCTGTTTGAGATATGACAAAATGGAATATCCCTCATAATGGTATATGTATCAAAACAAAGCAATTCCTATAGGAGGGAATTGATCATTTTTTAGTTTGCCTAAGTATCTGCCTCTATCGCATAACAACAAATTACATTAATATGTTCACTTGCAGGTAAATCTGTACAATTGAACTACACTATAAGGTGGATAAATTCAAGTTGTATTCATCAGCCAAGTTTGATAGAAATGTGATGTTTCCTAGGATTTCATGACAGGCTAACACTGCAAGGTCTGGGAACAAGATATCTTAGGTTCCCTTATTACCCCTGAGCATACTTTTTTTTCTTTCCAGCACATTAAAGCATCCTCATATGCACAGTTATATAATGAGACTGTGCAAAGGACTGCATACCAATAACTGCATGCAGGGCACATATACATGCATGCACCCAGGGTGCTACCTTGTTTGTCAGATGACCAGAAATCATCATCCAATAGGGACACACACAGCACAATAGTCAAAAGGTTGAAGAAATTATAGTTGCCTGTCAGCATTATCAACACCTGCAAAAAGACCTGCAAACCAGTAGGTTCATTATGCAACCATCAATGCCAATTTGAACACAACATGCAGTACAATCACTTTGTACAGTACATGTAGTTTAGGGGTCATGACAATTAACACAATGCACTGCAGCCTGAAGTATATTGGAATTGTTAACAAATCCACATTTTGATGAGGTCTAGTGCAGCTAAATGCAGTTAATTAACTGCCGGCAGCAGAGGTATGGCCTGCACAACCCGGTCTATTTATACAGGTCACAGCCTCCCGAGGCCTCTCGTGCCATGAGTATTGACATTAATATGCTGCACTAGTGATGGACGACTTTAGACACTAATGGAATTCACAGAGGAACATAGGCAGCTCCTTGAACAGCGCCTCCTTCAAATCTTCGGGGTTATCCAGCAGCAGGACCCACTGGCCAATAGTGCCGGGACGAGTAAAGGACTACCCATCAACAGGGTCATGTCTAACCAGGGCCACCTCTTGATTCTTAGGCTAATAGCGTGCCTTATCGTAAAGATCAATGCTCCCGCCCTCATCCCTTTTGGCTGGCTTTGTTTGCCGCTTTGGAAGCATCCATATTTTTCTCTTGTCTCAGCTGTCTCAGAGGTCGCCAACATTAATGTCGAGTTCTCTGCCTACAGTCTAGCCTGACAAGAAGGTCTGTCAGCTTTACTTTGGCAAGAGTCCTGTTAGTTCTGAAGCCAATATGTGGAAATGCACTTGTGGAACTGTTCACAAACAAAACATTAAGCTCGGCTACACGAATCTGATATCCCACATCAAGCAGAAGCACCCGAATTATCTAGAAATGTTTCACTTGGGGTGGTAACAAGCACATGAAAACGAAAAATTCGAAACAGCAAGTGTCATCACCGGAACTGAACGATCAGGTGAATTAGTATTTGGACAGACATCTTGGAGTACATGCTTGATAGTCGATCAACCAATGTATTCAAATGGCTGGAATGGATCGTCACAGGTGAGCTCGAATTGATCTTTTGCAAAAAAGAGCTCACCCGAACCAATACAAAACTGCAACTAATCTCTGTCAAAACTCTCAAGAAGTATATGTTCAAGCTGGTGGAGGCGGTGGGAAAAAAAAATTTGTCAAGGTCGCTACTGCTGCCACTTTCGCTCGTGTTTGATGGCTGGTCTGAGAATTCAACACACTTTATTGGTCGTGTACCCATACTCTGCTGATCCTGAAATTCATCTGTTGACCTCACAAATCGACATTTGAGTGGTACTCCTTGTCTCTCGACCCCCTTTTCTGTTTGATTGGGGACAAATGCTCCACCAACAAGGCAACAATGGACCATCTTGGTGTGCCACTTCTGGGATGCCGCAGTCGCCGTTTTAATTTGGCTGTTGATGGATACATAACATTCCTTGCAACTGAATTGGAGTAGATTGGGAAGCTCATGTCAAAGTTGTCCACACTCAAACAGTCAAGTCGATTGCGCCTGAGGACATCCCTGCGCCCAGTCAAGCGAAATGTTACCCACTGGACAGGTGTTCCAGATATGTTTCAACACTTCGAAAGATTCCTCCCAAATTTTGATGAGACAGAAGAAATAATGGACCTTGTTCTCACAGCTGGGCAGAAAAGGAATATTTGGGGATCGCAAGAAAGTATTGGCCGATTTCAAATTTGTTACAATAGCACTACAGCAACACAACATGTCCATGAAAGAATCGGATGTTTTATTTCGTTCGATCATTGACTCGTATCCAGAGTTGCCTTCGACCACTATCTTGGCAACAATGCAGATATCATCCACAGCAAAGATTTGGAAACGGCCATCATCAAGATGCTGATCAGTGGCAGAAAATAATCGACCCATCTAATAAGTGGATGTATGTCATTTATGTGAACAAAGATGGTAATCTGACACAAGAGTTTCATGAAGCTAAAAAAGGTGCATGATGCAACTGCTGCAGGATTGACAGAACTTTTGAAGAATGCAATGGCCGAGATCATCCCAGGACTGGGTACAACACAGTATATAGTAGGGTTTGGTGCAGATGGTGTAAGTGTGAACATGGGTGTAAGGAAAGATATAGCAGTTAGGTTGCAGGATGATTATCCACGGCATTTACCAATACACTGCTTTAATCACCGTCTTGAGCTAGCGGTAAAAGATGCTCTTTCTAAGACATTTCATGATGATGTCATAGACATTCTCACTTCATTGTATTACTTATATCATGCAAGTGGCAAAAGGCAGAGAGAAGTGCAAGAGTTGACAAATATTAAGATGGCATACAAAAATCCAAGAAGTGTAATGGAACCCGTTGGATCCAGCATAAGCTGCAAGCCACTAAAGCACTACTCCATTCATACAGGGTAATAGTAATGCATTTGGAAGCAATGGCAGCAGATAAAAGCAGTGATCAACAAGCAAAGGCAAAAGGATTAATACAAAAAAAAAACACCTTTTAAGTTTGTCATTATCTTTTATTCTTTTGGGACTTGCTTACACCCATTTCTAGGCTGTCACTTGCTAGGCAAAAAGATGCTGTTGAAATACCACAGATGCTTGCAGCTGAAAGGACTATGCGTGTGTCATTACAAAATTTGAAATTACTGAATATGTCAGATAATGAAAGTATGCTGTCATCCCTACTCAATACAGCTGCTCTAAGTGGAGTTGCAAGCTTTATGGATGTGAACCTTAAAAATGTATCACAAGGCTTAGCATTCTTTAAGTCCCATTACATGCAATATGTAACAAACATAGAAGCTGGATGTAATGACAGATTCTGTACAAAAGACAGTGCAAGTTTACTAAGTTACACGTGCATTCTGGACACAAATCTATGGCCCAGATTCTGAAACTCTAAAAGACCATGGTGATAGTGACCTCAAAATAATTTTGGTCCTATTTTAAACCTGGGTGCTGATGGTACTGAGGGACTAATAAAGCAGTGGCATGAAGTATTTTTAATTTCAAGGCACAACCTCCCAGAGAAATTTGGATGAAAATTCATGCATTTTATGCTGACAGTTATCCATTGGTTGCCCAGAGTGATAAATTTAATGAGACTGTTCCCGTTTTCTAATGCCTTAGCTGAGAGATGCTTTTCAACAATGAACAAAATCAAGAATGATTGGAGATCAAATCTGGAAATACCTACTGTAGATACAGGAGCCTCTGAAATCCCACCAATGGGATTTTGCAGCAGACCACACATTCTGTTTGAAGCAGATCTGTCAAGAAAACTTCCTTGTGTGTCAACGTGCTCACTTACACTGACACTACCACTTGCGTTATGTGATCTTCTACGTATTTAAAAAATGGGGCCAGAAATAGATATATTTTCACTGAAGAAATCAGTGGTTATTTTTTGCAAAGAACCTAGACACCCAAGTGTTCAGCCATATGGCCCACATAAACGGACTTCAATATCTAGTACCAGTAATTTGCCTAAATGTTCTAGAACAGATGTACAAATAGACAGTGAACCTGAGGAAATTGCATCTAGTGTTGCATAAATGTAGATATTTATTGCTACACAAAAAGTGCAATTGTTAATCAAACATATATTTGCAAAGCAATTCTGCTAATCAACTTTTTATAAGTATTTTCAACACTGTCGCCAACTGTCAATAATACGGCCTCCGCACGACCGGCATGGAGGAGAAGCGACGGCCAGAATCGACAGGAAGGTGTACATGATATGGCCCGCATAGAGCACACAGATGGGGCATATCGGACTCGGCGGGGGTTGGTGAACTGGTAGTGGCATCCCATGGCATGTTTGCATGCATGTGTGTTGAATGCGCTTTGCGCAACCATAGGCGTGGACGTGCAGGCTCTTCTGAGCCAGCTGGGGCAGTCCTCGACGGATGGCGGCATGGGCGCGGTGAGCTCCTTCGATCTGGCCACGAGGTTTCCCGCAAAGATCGTAGCGAGGATTGAGGTCCTGGAGTTCATCGAAATATCAGAACTCCTGCAGGAGTCCTTGTCGGTCGACGGTGCTGAATCTAATACACTGCTAAAAATTAATGGTGCATGGCACCCGTAACAGACATCCTGGTATGGGCCAAAAGTTTTTCCAGTATGGCAGCCATCCTGTCCAGGCAGTACCCTCAGAAGGCGCCCGAACTCATCGACTACATGAGGAGGATAATGAACGTGGCGCGGAAGTACGAAGGTGCGGCATGGGTAACATACGACCGGGTCTTCCAGAGGCAGGCGGCCTCGAGGCGCACGCTCAACTGGTCCCAAGAGGATCAAGCTCTCTACAATCAAATGTTCGCCAGACGAGTGAAGCAGTGCCCGCAGTGTCTTTACCGCTTGAGCGAACACCATTCGACGGAAACATGCCCAGACACGCTACATTCGCATTTGGCTTTTCGCTGGCCCCGAAAACCACGGTGCCAAATGCGAACCGTGCACAAAGACACCTCCCTCCACCGATATGCAGCGGGGAGACCTGCCGAAAATACGAGAACAGGTGCTTCTAACGGCTGTGCAAGCACACTCATGCGTGCAGTATATGCTATGGCACCCATCCAGCAGAGGGGTGCACCCACAATCGTCACATGGACCCCTACCCACGCAAGGATCCCAAGTCGGCAACGCTAGCATAAGAACCGAACGATAACAACCATCGGGATTGTCCCTGCCGCACAGTGATGATTCAAAGGAACGACCAATCATTTAACCTCATATTTATTCATGTATACACTGCCAATCGATTTAATACGTCATTGGTCATGTTATTGATCGTCCTGGTTTTGACACTACGCCAGGTACGATACTCACAGGGGAAGGGGGGACTCTGTTTCGTGCATGACTGATGCGTAGGGGGAAGTATACCATACGGTCATTACGTATATACCGATCACCTTCGGCGGCTACAACAACCCCCTCCCACTTCATCACCCGGCATCACGGGGGGCAACCAGAATGACTTTCCGTTCGCAGGTCCCAAGGGGGCCAACTGAGCCCTGCAGGCCCTGCCCAGACCTTTAGTGGAGGTGCTACTCCGCTTCAACCAGGACTCGCTCTCGCCGAATTGGAGGGAGCCATTCAATTTTATTTCCTGCAAGGCCTAGCTGAATCACCCACCCACCGCACATACAGCTCGGGAATGAAACGTTTTTATGAATTTTGTCGAGCATATTCGGTGTGTAACTTGTTCCCTGTGACGGAGAAACTGCTGTGCTATTTCATCGTATATTTGGCCGAAGAGAGGCTGTCGCACCAAATGATAAAAACATATTTAGCAGTGGGGCACCACGCCCACATCATGCTAGGGTTCCTGGACCTTCGTTCGATCGACAACCTACCTCACCTGAATAATATCCAGGCGGGATCCAGTACATTCAAGCCCTCAAGGGTCCACCTAAAAGGATCCGCCTCCCCATAACCCCAGGCATACTGGACCAGCTGTGTACCCACTGGTCGTCTGGAAAATAGGGGCTCCTATTCTGGGCAATGTCATCACGCTGTTTTTTCGGTTTCTTTCGCCTCGGGGAACTGCTTGCCCACAGTTGATAAGCGGTTGTACCCAGCATGGGAATATGTATTGTTCGACCGCACCCCCCCCCCCCCCCCCCCCCCCCTTATCCATTATGAAGGTCCACCTGAAGACCTTCAAATGCGACCAGTTTGGTAAGGGTGCGAACGTCTTCATTGGCCGCTCCAATGACTTCATCTACCCATTGGAGGCCTGCCAGGCATACATGTCCAAGACCGGCTACTTTTTCCGGGATAGGGAGAGTAGACCACTGCTAAAACCTCTGTGTCCGAAACGAAAGGTGCGTGCAGCTATCGGCTTACACCAAGAGTTACGCAAGCCACAGTTTTCGAATTGGCATTGTATTATAGCCATACGTGGGTTAATTATAAATTACAACCTTCCTTTTCAACCATAATAGTAACCTTGGTTTGTCTCGGCCCCCCCTCAACCTTTGGAAGCTGATCCACCCACCTGTCGACCCCGTCACAGTAGGGGTGGATCTAAACACACCCCCGCAGTGCCACATCGGGGCCAAGGGGACCCTCCAAAACACTAAGTAATGTGTGTCATACCACATACGTACTGGCAACAGTAATCAAGTCAGATTGTGATGGATTGATCCCTATGTATACTTTATTAAGAGTTGTTAAACTCATTACTTTATTACTGGTGAGTATACCTCATCATTTGGAGTGCACATACACGTTTCTGTTGGTTGAAAAGTAAATAAGCTCCATCCAGTATTTGGAGCAGCCACATGGTGAAGGTGTGATTATATATATTTCCTGTCGGTTGAAAGAATTGAATTAGACAGGAAATAAGCTCCTGTCTAAATGTGATGTAAATGGTCATTGGATGGAAGGTGTTGCCACACGTGGTGGCAGGTAGATAAGGGAGTGAAGGGGTTATTGAGTCATTCTAGGCATTCTATGCGCATGTGGAATCTTGCAATTTTGCAGCTATGTCGCTAGAAGAGGGTTCGACATCAGCCTCAGGAGGGATTGACCCAACAGTCAATCCCTTTGGGGGCTATCCTAGCCACCATCACAAATTCCCAGCGCGAGACGTGGGAACTGCGTGCAGAGCTGAAGGCAGGCAGGATGAGGCGGCTGATAGAGCGGCTAAGTAACTGGAGAGGCCCTACCGATTCCAGAAGAAAGCACATGAAGAGCTAGCCTTCTTCATATCGAGGTGGAGTCGCAGCTGTTGTGGGCGGCTCGACTCATGGGGGAAGGTCCGGCCAAGCTCGCCTTGGAGAAGGCCAAGCAGAGCCTAAAGCTGGGTAAGGATGCTCTGGCCCACAGGCAGAAAGCAATTAAGGTTGCCGATCGCTCGGAGCTTGGTTGGGCGGTGGTCTCCGAGTATGAAGCCAACACGTTGGCCGTGGACTCAAGACAACGAGAAAAGGTTCGAGAGAGCTGAAAGGATGACAGAGCGCAAGGTTGCGGCAAAGAGGAGGAAGTCCGATGTTGAGAAGGCTCGGAAGGCAGTGCGCAAGTTGCAAGAAAGAGCTAAGGCCTCTGCGCGATGGGATGGGGAGTGGGAGCAGTAGCTTGTATGCAGCAGTGCTGGGAGTTTGAGGAAGCGGAAAGAGCCATGTCAGATGGCATGGCTGTTAAGGGCAGGTTAAGGTGGCATGTTGAGTATCTATAGGGTAGAAGAGCTTCATGCCACACAATGGATAATTGACATGATTAGAGATGGGTACATGTTGCCATTCCATGTAGAGCCACCAGCGTATAGAAGGGGTAACAAGAACACTGCTTATACTAGTGCTGATTTTTGTACACAATGCAGTGGCAGACTTGGTGAAGGGATGAAATAACCGAACAGCAGTACATACGCAGCCCAGTGTCTGTAGTGGAGAACAGTGCAGGCAAGAAGCGGCTAGTGGTAAACTTGAGGCTTATCAACCAGTTCTTACAGAAATGAAAATTTAAATATGAGGATTTACGAATAGCAATGATGCTATTTAGCCAAGGTGAGCTAATGTTTAATTTTGATTTGAAGTCGGGGGGGTACCATCATGTGGATATTGGAGTACATCATCGCAAGTATCCGGGTTTTGAATGGGACAGCGTTTTTATGTGTTTATGGTTTTACCCTTTCGGTTGGCATCAGCACCATATGTTTTTACAAAGCTTTTATGCCCACTGGTGAAGCTATGGCGATCCAGAGGTTTAAAATCCCTATTGTACTTGGATGATGGTATTGTAGCCGTGAATGGTAAGGAAAGTGCCGGTAAGGCTAGCATGTGGGTTAAGATTTCATTGAAAAGTGCTGGTTTCATGATTAATGATGCTAAGTCTGTATGGATGTTACTGAGTTATTCTAGACATTCTAAGCGTACGTGGTATCTTGCAATTTTTCCCTTGTGATGCTGAGCCTAAATAGCTGATCCCTTGACTGACATAAGCTGATGGTGGTGGGTCCGACAGAAATAGCTGTTTGTGTGTGTGTGTGTTATGTGTGGTCTGCTGTGGAACATGGTGCTGCTGTACAGCAAGGTGGAGACACCCCGGTAGAGGGGTCGAACAGTCGGATATTATGTTATGTGGGTTTTGCGTGTTCTATATTCTATGTTGGAGTGTGCTACTGATGTGCGAATAGATGCTAGCACCAAGCTAATGGCCAAGAGGGATGTGGTAAAACAATAACCATGCAAGGCATGTGAAGAGAGAGGGTCGTTCTAAGCATCATGCACTAAGCAAGTTCAGTTGCTTTTTCTTTTTCTTTCTGTTCAGCATCAAAATGACCGAAATTGTGGCACTAGTAGAGGAGGTGAAGCTGCTGCGGGCTCGTCCTGAAAACTAGCGAGGAGCGGCCGAAAGGACAACTACTAATTTAAAAGGAAGGCAAACGAAGTTCAGCATTGTTTCAATGAAGTAGAGGAAAAGCTGGACGAGGCAGAGGCGGCCATCACCAAAGCAGAGATCACGGTGAAGGGGCACGCAAAAGATGCGCTGGTAAAGATTAAAGAAGCCCTGACAGAAGGTAGACAGCTAATCGCCCACAGGCAGAAGCTGCTCATACTGGCCGACCGGTCAGAGTACAGATGGTCGGTAGTTAAAGAGTATGAGGAAGATGGGTTGGTGGACCATTATGAGGACAAGAAACGAATCGAGAAGCAGCAGAAAGGAGGACGCAGGAGAAAAGGAGAAAGAAGGCAGCAGTCGGTGGAACGAAGAGGGCTCCACATGGAAGGGAGGCTGCACAGCAGGAGCCACCTCGGCCTAGAACAGAAGAAAGGCCATATAAGCCGACATTTGCACCTGGTATTTGCTTCCAGTGTGGGGAGATGGGGCAAGAAGAGGGATTGCCCAAAAAGGGTGCTGTTATCTGGTGGGTATCCTCTGTTAGAGAATGAGCATGTGGCTAGGTGTGGACAGTGGGAATGTGACCCCTGCAGAGGGGTTGGTCGAAGGTGCGAGATGTTGGGAGTTGCAGGCAGCAATAAATAGTGATAGTTTGGAGGCAGAGGCATGTTCTATGAAGGGAAGATTGGGTAAATACGTTCAGTTTTGGAGGGAGGAGCTGTGTGCACCTCCCTGGGTGATTGGTACTATCACAGAGGGTTATGTGTTACCTCTAATGTCGGAACCCACGCCCCAACCAACAGTTGGCGCAGCGTGAAGCTGAATTTGTGGGCAGGGGGATATGCAGAGAGGGTATCCGAGCCTCCTACAGTATGTAGCCCCTTATCTGCAGTAGTTAGTGGGGCAGGTAAAAAGCGGCTAGTGGTAAATTTGCAACATGTGAATCAGTCAATATCTTTGGAAGCAGAAGTTCAAATATGAGGACCTTTATGGCCATGACATGACGATGTTCAACAAGGGTGAGTTCATGTTTGCATTTAAGTTTAACCTAAAGATCATGTTGAAATAGTTAGGCATCATAGGGGTTTGGGTGTTCACTGGGATAATGTGTATTATACATTCACAGTATTGCCATTTGGGTTCATATGCATTCACCAAGTTAATAAGGAAGGGCTTAAAGGCTGTAGTCTATTTGGATGACAGGTGAAGGGTAGAGAAGAAGCATGTACAGCCAGCCTTTGGGTGCAGAACACGCTGCATAGAGCAGGGCTGGTGGTAAATGAATGTAAGTCTGCATGGCACCCTTCGC
Organism: Eunapius fragilis; assembly: GCA_963681505.1. Taxonomy (NCBI): domain Eukaryota; kingdom Metazoa; phylum Porifera; class Demospongiae; order Spongillida; family Spongillidae; genus Eunapius; species Eunapius fragilis. Next base: position 6,245,740 of record OY811975.1, on the reverse strand, counting down.
ATGAAGTACAATGGCTAGGATTTGTCGTAAATTTGGAACAGGGATGTATTTCAGTGCCAGTTTAAAAAGTCGCTGCACTAAAGATGAACTTGGAGGCAGCTTTTGGAGCCAATAATCTTAGTGCTAGGCATGTAGCAAGCAATATTGGTAAAATTATTGGAATGGGATTGGTGCTGGGCCCAATATATCCAGGTTCATGACTAGAAGCATGTATGCACTGCTCCAGACTAGGTCAGCATGGTGCTCTTTGCTAGAGTTATCAGTGGGCGCTGGAACAGAATTGGAGTTCTGGGCAGAATCGTTGCACAATTTTAATTCGGCATAATCCTGGGGTGTTGAGGGAACCTTGTGTACTCAGATGGCAGCAGCACAGGTTATGGTGGGTACATGGTGGAGCATGGGATGCATGTTGCTAACGGTGTGTGGTTGCCTGAGGAGGCCAAACAGAGCTCTACATGGCGGGAATTAGTAGCTGTACAACGGGTGTTGCATGCAGTTGTGGATAGGACTCATCAATTCCCGGATCCACTGGTTTACTGACAATCAAAATGTGGTCTGTATATTGACAGTGGGTAGTGGTAAGGGTTGTTTGCAGGATGTAGCCTTACAGATATTTGCACTGTGTATGATATTTGCACTGTGTATGGTTCCTCAATTGCATGCAGCTATCACTTACAGTAGCATATCACTGAACTAATATGTGGCATAGAGGTTCGTAGATAGTTCCTGATGCAACAAGACATCACAAATAAACCTTTTTTTTTTTGGGTAAGCTGCTAATGATGTGGACTAATAGCAAACAAAAATTTTCACACCCTGCACAGTACCTGACTCCAGAATGAGAATATTCTCAGTGATCGCACCGGAACAAAGAACATCAGAGGAACAGCTATCTCAATGAAGTATGTTCCCACGACACTCAGCTTCTGCACCCACTCCGGGAATTGATGAAAATACCACGCCAGGGGTGTGGGGATGCACTAGAACCAGAAAATAAACGCAAGATAACGTACACTGCACATTGGAATGGGTTCAGGTTGAAGGAATACACACAGCCCAATGCTAACACATTATTATAATGCTGATATGCAGAACAAGGATACGGTACAGTAGATGCAAGTGTTTACATGTACTTCCTTATTCAGACGTGAGGCCCAAACTGAAAAGACCCCTCTAGGCTATGTAAAAGTACTCAATAAAGACCACCAGACATGTGGATGCCCTTACACGATTGTGTATACAAGTACATGTGAATAAATGTGTGGATGTAGTTTTAAAACAGACCCACTATTGTGAGATGAATTTTTCCTTCACCCGCATGTGTACAAATACACTCCTACACTAATGTTTACCAGTCTCATGGCCTCACAAATGATTGCACGTTGATACACATGAGGTATACATGTATGTTTTGCCAGATGTGTTGTCGCATCTCTACCTGACTCTCGTAGTGGTAATTGAGGGCTGTGAGGCCCCACCAGGTAGGGCAGAGAGAGGTCAGCTTCACCACACCAGAGGCAAACATTAGTCTGAAGAGCAGCCACCTCACAAGCCACAACGTCATTCCATCATGGGACCTCGGTGCTGGTCTGAAAAGCGGGAGGACCAAGATTCACCATAAACACACACTGACGTAAAGCAATATTAACCCTCCTCCATGCATGTACATGTACATGTACATGTACCTAAAGTGTACAGTGATCGTTTGCGGGGTTTTTTTTTCAGAGCAATGCAATGAAGTGTAGGCGTGGCTACATGTACACAGTAACAAGTGTACATCTACCTGTAAACATATATGAAGGTACCTATATCTACAGTTAAAGCCAGATATTTCAGTTAAAGCCAGATATTTCAGGAAAGGAATATAATAAGCTAAACTAGATGCAGCACCTTTCATTCATTATTCATTGTATCAGTGAACACAATACAACATTAGTTGCCATAGCAAAGTGCATTAACATGCTTTTAATCAGGGTTTATCGAAGGTTACCAAGGGTTACAATACAGCAGTGCCAATATTTCATGTGAGACCATTAATATTATTTAACACTTGATTATGAAGATTTAATAACCATCACAAATCACACAGCATTTGTTTAGTGAGTCATACAGTATAAATTACGAAAAACAATGTAACATACTTTTTCCAAAATACCAAGTTCAGAGGTGCAACAAGCACACACAGAAATCCTGCTTCCAAAATAAGGCTGTCCCTGAGATTAAGAACATTCTGGGTAAAGGATCACATCAGAGTAAAAGTATGTACATGTAACCCCTGGACAATATGAAGTGTAACAGCACAATTACTCCTTCACTTTCAGTTGGCTGAAATATTGTTGTCATAAACGTGCGTGTATGGAAGTGGTGACCACACCTACATGTCTCCCCCGCCCCCCAATACAACAACCTCTAAGTACCACGGGCGATTACACTGCACAACTGCTTACCACTGAAACCAAAGGAAGACCTGACCAACCTAATGGCAGAAACACAACCAAGATAAACTCAGAGAAAATAACAACTGCCAACAAAGTGATCTTCAGTAAATGTAGTGCACCTAAAATATGTATCACTAAATTACTGGATGGAGTTGGCTAAGTTCTTTTTTTTTGGGGGGGGGGGGGGGGGAAGGGGAGGGTTATGTGCTATAACCAACTACATGTACACATATTCAAAGTCTTCAATTAAAATCCAATAAGCAGTAACAGTAATACATTCACATGTAGATGTGCATTTGACTGTTCTGAACCCACAAAGTCTACCCTTGTACCATCTGGGGCAATAAGATATCAATTTGCCAGAGACTACAATGCATACATAATACACTGCTTCTATGCTGTTTCTGCCCCATACAATAATTCCTTACATGCTACAAAGACGCAAGAATTGGTGTTGCTTCGTACACTGCAGATCACGCTGACAGCTTCACAACAACATTTTAGGCATGCTTGCCATCAAATTGTATGGAATATCAGTTTTTTTTTTATTTAAAGTGATGGTCCGAGAACAACAGATATTTTATCAATGCTGTAAATATCTGAAGTGCTTCTAGACAAATGTGCAAAGCTTCAACAAGTGACAGGTATGCATGTTCTATCAATGCTGATTGGACCCTAAACCATCACCACGCCCTTGCTTCACTAACCTTGTACACCGACAGGTAAAGAAGCCAGAGCAGGACAAATACAATGGAGGAGCGCATAGCTCTGAAAGCCATGACACACAGGGACAGCACTGCCCCAACCAAACAGCAGAGTTCCATTCCAAGGTGTGGAGGCAATCCTACCTCCATACTGAAGATGAGCAGGGATGGGAAAGCCTTAAATCTTGCCAAGTATGTTTCATTGCCTGTAGTTAGAATGCCAAAAATTTTTTCCAAGTGAAAATTCTTCCATGACATTAAAACACAAATTATGTAAAAAAAACACTACAAGAGAACTAATCATCATGACGACACAGTCATCACCCATAGTGTTCAGCATTTCAAAACGCATATTTAAGACATGTGTGTAAGCATATTCCGAACCTGGTTAATCCCCGCTCTATACAATCAAACAGTATTAATAGAGGAATGGGCGAAGGACACAGTCCAAATTATTGTGCACATGTGTTAGGAAGGAGATGTCTATACAGCACCAGCTCGGTCATAGAGAAATTTCGTAGCTTGACCATACAAAAAATAAAGCGTATTGGAAGCAACTATTAGTTTTCATAGCAGTTGCTATGAACACTGATGGTTTCTTTAGTTTATACGCTTTATTTTCTCTATGATTGAGCTGCAAATTTTCTCTACATGACCGAACGGGTACTGTAAGCAACAAGCTCACAAGACATGGACAATTGAGCTGAAACTCCAGGGGGTCAGCTCTCTAGGCCGTGATGTGCAAAGAATGTGTCTGGACAGTTAGTGTCCATTATGGGATCAGTGAGCACAAATATATATGGCTCCACTCACCATGAGGTGTGGAACAGGTGTGCAATCCTCACCCTACCAAGGTACCAAAGGTGCTGAGTGAGTCCTAAGAGGCAATATTTAACAGAGTCCCTCTGGTAGGTTCCTGATTCAGCCTTCACAAAACATTACAAGGGATACACATGTCTCCAGCCACGCATCACCCTTTTATGTAGGTATACAAGGCCAGAGATCATATATATGATCTCTGACAAGGCCAACAAATTACAAACTAGCCAATACTCGTCAAGCTGGCGACTATGGTATTAAATTATGACACTCAAGGGTACAGTTATTATTATTTGGCTAGGGAAAAACTATACACTCCACAGTTCGTTAGATACACACACTGCACAACCTATGCTTATGTAAACAAACATTGAAAACACAAAACACACAACACAAATGCGGTCAGTACCTACCCGGAATCTGTGGCAACACACTGTACACAGGCGTGAGTCCTTTTGGTCCAAACAACCCTGAAATGCGGTAAACCACCAAATATAAAAACACGAAAGTGGCCAAAACACAATATGCAATTGTCCGTGTCCGTGTAACAAAGGTATACCTGTGCCCTGCTGGGGAAGTAAATACAGTCGATCCTTGGGCAACAAATCATGCCGCCATGCAAAACTTTATCAGAAATGAAATCTATGTACAAGTAACATGTAAGCTATCTATATACACATATGTATCCCCCTGGTAAAGCACTACCAGCATTCAACCCCCTTCCATCTGGCAGCGCAACGTTAAGACAAATGTAAATTCCATGTTATGTTTCAGTTTCTATTAGACGAATCATTCTAAGATGGATATTCGGCGTATGCACGCTGTAGTATACCTACCAGGAATCTGATGATATAGCGATGCGAAAGCAAATAAGTAAGTACATCCCATCATCCATAACAGTATCTGGCGCGTTGTTTGGTGCTGTTCCGGAGCCATCGACATTTCCAACTCGGTGCACCCTTTAGACGTTTTTTGGACGACACGTGGGCTATAAGTGACGCAATATTCCAAGCGCGGGAAAACAATGCCGCCAGAGAAGGAAAAGGATGTCGAGTCTCGTTTCGCATACCTGCTGCAACCCATTAGGGATCTTGCAAAGAATTGGGACGTAGATGTTGCCTCCCAGCTTGAAGACTACATCAGCGAGGTACCACAATCTACAATTCGCGCTCTATGCCATTGTAATATGGCGCGCGCAACACCCACACCCACACACACAACACACACACACACGCAGACTACACAATCACACGCATACGCACATGTGTCAGTATATGTGGAGACCTACCTTATACATGTATGTACATGTATTAGCCTGAGCTGCTGTATTACATGTATGACTGTCAACTCCCATGATGATCGATGTTGACCGTATCCTTTGTAACTATTCAGATAGAACATATTACGATCTCGTTTGATTCTGGCCAATCCCAAATGAACTTTGCGGAAGCGGCACTTCTCATCCAAGGTTCTACATGTGTGTACAGTAAGAAGGTATGCGGAAGAGGTGTGCGGGGAAGGGGCCGCAGTCATAATTTGTTTGGGAAGGGTTGCTAGGGGCTAAAAATGATGTTTTGGTCTGGTATGAAGCATTGCGACATGTCATTCACTGTACATGAACACACACACACATGCAACACACATATAACAAATACCAGTAGTCACACACACACACAATGACCAACTATCACTGTCAAAGCTTGCATGTGCATGCCTCGTTGTACCCTGTGATGATGTCATCACTCTCCAAACGTAGGATCTAGATATGCTGGTCTTTATCACCTCACTCCCTTGTTGCTCTGATGTTCAGCCATTTATGTCTCATTTTTATCACAAGCGATGGCATTGTGGGTGTGGCTAATTGTAATTCTATGCAATCACAATATGCGTGCATATCTAAATCTGTAGTGCGTGAATGAAATAGAGTTAACATATGCTTGGGCCTACTAGGCAAATAGAGACATGCACCTTAGTAGTGAAAGGGTTTGTCTTAGGAGACCAAAGAACAAAGCTATGTTGTTTCTGTCGAATTACTTGATTCAATGTGTCTGGCATAGTTTGAAGAGCATCTACTGATGTCTCTTATGTGCTTGTACTATGTATCTTCTTTTTCCTATTCATGTATTGGGCATAGGATGTACCAGGTGCTTCCATATGTGGCTGTAAGATCCCCTATATACATGTAATAGTTCAAAAGGAAATCTTTTTTTGTAACATGTACATATACATACTTTTTGTCATGTGATGGCATTGATATGCATCGTTTACCTTGGAATTAAAAGTTTTGAATCAGGGTGGTTAATGGTGGTAGTATAGTCAGGGGTAATGGTGATAGTATAGTCAGGGGTAATGGTGGTAGTATGGTCAGGGGTAATGGTGGTAGTATGGTCGGTGTAATGGTGGTGGTATGGTCAGGGGTAATGGTGGTAGTATGGTCGGTGTAATGGTGGTAGTATGGTCGGTGTAATGGTGGTGGTATGGTCAGGGGTAATGGTGAAAGTATGGTCAGGGGTAATGGTGGAAGGAGGATCAGCTGTAAGCATGCACATACTTGAAAATATACTAACTTGTTTCTTACATCCCATTCATGGGGATGTTACAAGTTTCGATACCCAGGGGGGAGGGGGAGACATTACCAATTATGCACACACATGTAGAGGGGTCCTGTGTCTATTGCTCTTTCCATTACTCGTTTGCAAAGAAATACATGTAGTTGTGCACATTAACAATTGTCTAAATTGCTGTAATTTCTGAACGATTAATGCTATCACCTTTTTCTTTTCAGCACACCATTTCTTCATTGGTAGGATTTATTTTTTTCCCTTGCCATATCCATACAAAGGGCATTACTCCTGCAGAAACTCAATTATCTTACGTGTACATGTGTATACTTACGAGTCCTGGCACTATAGATTTGTCCAGTTTGTTAATTTTTCTTCACCCATTACAGAGGTATAGCTATACAAAATGCGTGCACAGTTTCCTTCTCGTTTCGCACCAATCATGTTAGTAAAACGGTATGCCATTCAGTGTATGGGAGGCGGATGCTTAAATCATTGGTGCAAATCAAGCAGAAAAATGTGCACACAACCTGCACAGTTGGTTGTATATCTTCCTAATTAAAAAAATTAACAATCAAGACAAATCAATATACCTCTTGTTTGTACCAAATTTGAAGTGATGTAGACATTTATGCAGTAAGATATTTGAGCCTTGAACCTTAGGTGTAATGCCCTTTATGTTATGTTCAGAGAGGATATTGCGCCATAAGGAAATACAATGTAGTGTGGTTTAAAAGTAGGAAGTGGATAGCATATGGTTTGGAGGTTATAGCAATTCAACCTGAAAGCATTTTTATAAAGGTGCACGTAATTCTTGCGTTAGATAATTAATTTGGAAGACTGCTCAAGTATGGTCCTGTGTTTTAAAAAGGTTTGCACTATCTGCCCAGTAACTACAGAGTTGAGGATCTCAAGATTGCAAAGTCATGGTGTAGTTGCACCTTCTATGGTATCCATTATTAACACTCACAGTATTACCTCGCATGATCAGTTTGATTTTGTTGCTTGGCAATCTGTCTGTATGCGGCTATTGGCAATCTTGAATGATTATGTGAGCACCTTGTCCTTAACATGAGCACCTGCATGTGTATAAGGTTACAATAAGTTGGATATACTCTGCCACTTTGAAACTAACACAACCATAAAGTTTTTGCCAGACCTCGTGTTTGAATCTTGTATTTTTTCCAATATGCCATGAAGTGAGTTTCATTGAGTGACTATGGATTGAGCAATAACTGTGCAGTTATTGCTCAATCCATAAAACTCACTTCTAGAATTACTGCACTGTGCCTTCAGATGTGGCTATTTCTCTGAGCATGTCTTGAAACTCCTTGCCAGATGATTGCGTCACTTCTCCCAATCATAGATTGTTTAAATCTCATCTTTTGTCAGCTGATCTCGCTGTACTTTTTTAAGCTGTATACCCATTTCGCGTTTAGTATTTGGCAGTGTATAAGTGCATACCTTGTGCCAATACTTAATATGCATTGAATTTCACATGACAATCATGTGGAGGCTGGGCTTAGATATAATCAGATGCGAGACACCTCTGTAGACCTTTGTCATAGTGCACATTTTGGGGTGAAGATAGAAGCAGGCAATGGTCTCACTCCTGACCTTCCTTTGCCTCGTCCTGCTGATATTTTGGTAAATAATTGGTCAGGATGATCTCCAGCTGCCTTTGACTTGACAGTGACATCTCCTCTGACTCCCCTGTCTCTATCAGAAGCAAGTGTCACTTTTGGTACAGCAGCCCTATGGCTGAGCAAAGAAAGCACCTTGCCAATGACCACAAATGCCACACTCTGGTTGGACTTGCATTCCCCTAGCTGTTGAGTGCTATGGTAACTGGGGTTCTGAAGCCAGAAAAACCTTCTCACGTTTAGCCTCATGTCTTTCATTCAGCCTTCCAGAGCCTAAGCCTAAAATCTTGATGGATCTATATGGGAAGGTGAACACAACTCTTGCTAGATGTGACTATATACATGTAGATATCATGTTGGACACATTATTAGTATTATTAACCGAGGTTATAATAGTAATATACATGTACCAATGTGCATAATAACAAAAATGACGTCTAACATTCAACTCCAGACAAACACAGTGTATAACTTCACTACATCTAAAACTAAACCGTCACACCCCAAGAGCGAATGCTGCATTGCCTCTCTGCACAGCAACAAGTATTTGTTGAACAAGTTATGTCTTTAAGCTTGTAGGAAGTGGCTTTGATCTTATGAGCCATATTGCATAAGATGTCGTAGGTATCTTGGCCAAAGACGCCTGACGTCTCGATGGCAATTGGGTAGAAGAGATGTGTAAAACTTGTTCTATGGTCTCATATTTGGTCTTCCTCTTCCATTCTGCCAAAGCTGCAACAGCTCCTGCTTCTGATGTTGCCTGCATCTCATATGATGTTGCAAATGTGTCAGGACATGTGACATCCCAGACAAGTGAGCGTCCTGATTTCCAGGGTGCAATAGTAACACCATCAGGTCGTTTACCATCAGAGTGTGATAGACCTGCAGGTTCCAAAATTATACAGGTGGAGTATTTTTTTACGTGTACATTATTATTTATTACATATTGTACATACCTACATTTAGCAACTACACTAACATAACATAATATTATGCAAAAGTTGAATAACTACACTAAACTTATGTCAAGGTTAACACCCATATCTGAACCACATTTGATGTGGTAGGGTAGGATCTGATAAACTTTTACAGTACATGTATGTTGCACACAACTCTAGAAGCTGACATTGGAATAAAAATTTAATTTAGCCTTCCAGGGATATATCTGACCCAACCTTTACTCACCTGTGAGTTTTGGGCTTACCCACCCATGAAATATCGGGTGGTACCGCTTTTTGTAATTAATCACGCGTCACATTCTCACCAGTGGTGTGGGCGTGATCGTTTCAATGTGCTGTGTAATTGCGTTGATGGTTAGACCTATGAATAATTTCATTACCATATTACACATTATAACTTCCATGGTTGACATAACCCACCTGTGCCCACACCCATCAAATATAAATCCCTGCCTTCGGTAAGCAACTTTTTGGTACAACCGATTCCTTCGACAATATCTGCAATGCTCGTGGCGTAAGAAAAGCTAAGCAGCCAGAAGGGTCAAAGGTCTTCTGAAATCAACTTTAAATACTAATCTACACCGGTCAGATACACGTAGTTTTTCCGAGAGCACCTTTGACGTCCTGATCAGATACATGTAGATGCATAATATGCTTCTCAGTCATGTTTAGTGGACCCTTCAAGTGTAGGGTTTGGAATTTTGGAATTCCATACAAAAAGGCTCTTAGTTGAATTCAAATCTTATCAGGTCACTCAACACATTGATGCATGTGCCTCCAGATGCCATCATACATGTAGCTTGGTTGTGGTTGCCTCTGGATGTGCTATCAGATTCCTACCCTGTATGCATGAAAGGTCCATTTGTTACACATGTGGATAAGTATGGTGGTATACTTACATGTACATACATAAAGTTCATTTCTGACCTAGTAACAAAACAAAATTGTATGTGAGCTTTTATGTACTTGAGCAATTAATGCTACAAGTACATGTTTATGATATGAGCAATAGATGCTTGTATGAAGTTGTTACAATGTTATGGATGCGTGTTTTATTTTGTTCAGTTGTGTAGGGATACTTGTATTAAGCTGTTACAATTTCACGGTTCTAGTAATGTGCTCATGTGCCTACACATCTCATTCAATAGGTCCTTATGTTGTTGTGGAACAAAAATAATTGCTCATGCGATTGCCATTAGCAACGTACATGTACATGTAGCATTACAACAAATTTAGGAGTATGGTCATTGGTATATGTAATTTCATAGCCTTATCTCCAATTGGTTTAATGAAGTCTCCTTCCCACCTTACACCAGGCCTGGGTACTCTTGTGTGTCATTAGGCCTGGGGACATCTGTACGCTGTATCACTTTGTGTATAACACTGGCCGTGTCTGTTCATCACCTGCATTTTACCCTGTATGTAATATTTATTTCATTGATGAAAAGATTTTCAGCATCAGACCAGCAGGCAGCCATCACCTTAGTAAACTTAAATGATTTATGGCATATGTGGATTGAAACATCATGTTCTGCATATCTGCATTTGTGTCATTGCTAATGGATTGCGCCTTCAAATACATGTACATGTACACACATTGGGGAGAGGCCTCGTTTACTCATCATATCGATGTCTTTACAATGATACCCATGCAGAGATTGCCTAAACCATTACCGATTTGGCTGTCATTTTATGTACATGCAAGTTAATTAAAGCAAAGCCCTGTCATGATGATGGTTGTCATGATGTGGTTGCCAGGAACTAACTGTTTTGTTTGTGCAACATCTTGTGCTTTGCATGTTTAGAATTAGTGTCATTTCATGGTGTTGTGAGGCACACAAAAGTACTGCCCAGGGAAGTTCCTTTGTTCTTGAGACTGGACATTTACATATACCAATGTCAACTGACCTCAATGAGGTTTTGTAGCCGCTTTGTTTGACTACATGTATGACTTCAGTAGCTCAAGACACAAAACTAGTAAACTTTCATCTCCTTGTGGTAACACTATGTTAAAGTCATGGCAACAGCCTTTGTAGTAGATACGATGACCTCTGGTGGGAGTGGAGTGTAATCAATCTGTCTAGTGACCTGGCTAGACCCATTATTTAAACCAGGCAAGCATTAATAAAAGTTTTTCCACTCAATTGACTGCCTCAATGCAATACTAGTACAAGCCAATTTCAAAGGCACACCCCATGATGTATTGTTTGGCATCTGTTGTTTCTTGGCAACCATTACATTCATTTCTTTGTGGTGTGTGTGTGTGTATGTGTGTGTGTTTTCTGAAATAATTATTCATTGCTGCTTCATCCAGATTTGGACTTGAGCAGGGATGTGTGGTGTGGTGGGGTGGTGGGAGCAGCACATGTGTGAGCATGAAGGAGGTGTGCAGGTCACTGGTGACACACATGTGTTGTTTGTATCTTAGGAGTGGGCTGTCTGTGCTTAAGCTGTTTGATAGCTGAAGTGCAAAGCACATTTGTGTAATAATGGAAACCCCTGTGCACATTGTAACCTTCAGCATTCCGCACCTGTTGGAACAAAGCAGTTCTTTGTTCCTAGGGTACTGGGAATACACAGGTGTTGATTGTGTTGCCATGACAAACCAGTCACGTCTCTTGGTATTGGTATGTGTGGATTCGCTACACCTTGGGATGGAGTGGTCCAGATCTAAAATATCACTTAAAGAGTTTTCTGCAAGTACATGTACTGTGTTGTTTGTATGTACATGTACTGTGTTGTTTGTATGTACATGTAGTGTGTTGTTTGTATGTACATGTACTGTGTTGTTTGTATGTACATGTAGTGTGTTGTTGTTCAGATGTTTGCACCATAACCACATTGACATCCTTGAGATGGTGTTGACTGCTACAGCTAACACAAGCCAGTAACAATTGCTTAGTTACCATTTTGGAAACTGCAGTAGTCCTATCCTTTTGGGTGTAGCTCACACCTGTAGGATTTGGATGTCTTCAATGTATAATGGATGCCAATATTTATGCGTCACATCATGTACCTTGTATATGTATATATTAATTGAGCACTTAGTGGACCATGGGGTACATCAGGCATAGTGGACCACGGGGTACATCAGGCATAGTGGACCATGGGGTACATCAGGCATAGTGGACCATAGGGTACATCAGGCATAGTGGACCATGGGGTACATCAGGCATAGTGGACCATGGGGTACATCAGGCATAGTGGACCATGGGGTACATCAGGCATAGTGGACCGTGGGGTACATCAGGCATAGTGGACCATGGGGTACATCAGGCATAGTGGACCATGGGGTACATCAGGCATAGTGGACCATGGGGTACATCAGGCATAGTGGACCATGGGGTACATCAGGCATAGTGGACCGTGGGGTACATCAGGCATAGTGGACCATGGGGTACATCAGGCATAGTGGACCATGGGGTACATCAGGCATAGTGGACCATGGGGTACATCAGGCATAGTGGACCATGGGGTACATCAGGCATAGTGGACCATGGGGTACATCAGGCATAGTGGACCATGGGGTACATCAGGCATAGTGGACCATGGGGTACATCAGGCATAGTGGACCATGGGGTACATCAGGCATAGTGGACCGTGGGGTACATCAGGCATAGTGGACCATGGGGTACATCAGGCATAGTGGACCGTGGGGTACATCAGGCATAGTGGACCATGGGGTACATCAGGCATAGTGGACCATGGGGTACATCAGGCATAGTGGACCATGGGGTACATCAGGCATAGTGGACCATGGGGTACATCAGGCATAGTGGACCATGGGGTACATCAGGCATAGTGGACCATGGGGTACATCAGGCATAGTGGACCATGGGGTACATCACGCATAGTGGACCACGGGGTACATCAGGCATACATTGTGCATTATGCATGCATACATAGCTTTGTTTATCGTGATGGAACCCACCCCTTAATGTATTTGGTAAAGACCTGCCATTTGAAACCGAAGGAAAATTTTAGCAGTCGTGTGGTGTAGCCACTCACCAACTGGTAAATGTTGAACCTATACGGAATGTCTGCTGCACTTGTCAAATTATTGTGTGACAACCCTCTGGTGATTTGAGTGTGTCATACGTGTACATGTATGCTGCATACCAAGGGGGTGTGGTGGTACTACGTGTTCTCACCTGCTACTCACAGGTTGAGTACTTGTATGCCCTGGTGTACCAAACTCTGGACCTTATTGCAAGCAAAAGGTAAGGCATGCTGCTGTTCATGGCCTGCTGGAAGGTGTTAGCTATTACATCATTCATGTACATGTACATACTACTTCTACCTCCCCCCCCCCCTATGTGTGTGACCCATCAACTTTGTACCCTACTGATCTACTGATGTTGTCACACACACACACACACACACACACACACACACACACATGCACACACACACACACACACGCACACACACACACATGATATATAGAAAGCTTGCTCAAGCATCATCTGTGGATGACCAAGGCAGGGATACTGATGCTTCGTTTGCCCAAGGCAGAGATCAAACAAACGAGGTACCTAGTTGAGATCTGATTATACAATTTGATTTCACATGAGTTACACAGTACTTGTAGCTGTAGTGTGTAAAATGTAAAATGCATTGCAATATACTGATGCATATCTTGTTTAATTTTGTTGTGGTGAACGGGTAATTTAGGACCTCTATACTTGTGCCTGTATAAGGAGTACAGGTGTTGTACATGTACTTACAGATATGGCTCCACTTACCCTTGTAATGATTTGTGCAGTCAGTTGGCCATCTTTGTATCATGACACATTTTCACCTTGTGTTGCAATGTGTACGAAAATGGAAAGTTTAAATATAGCCCAGAGCTACATGTATGCATGCACTAATCTAATGCAACTCTACACACACACACACACACACACACACACACACACACACACACACACACACACACACACACACACACACACACACACGTCTTTGATTTGTTTGGTGTGTACGTTACCACGATGTGATTATGAAAAGTTGTCCATCTGGTGCTATTGCAAGTACTGTAGGTGTGTTGGTCAGTGGAAATGCGACTCATTGATTCTGCATATGACAGGCCTGTGCATGACTTCTGCACTGTGGCAGTCCTTAATCAGTCACTGTCTAGGTAATAGAAAATGAATTGCTACAAGAATTGATTAGTCCTCCAAAGAATACTTTGTTCGCTACATGTGATTCACTTTAAGCTAATCTACATGCATGCTACATGTACATAATAGCTCATGTGTCTACTCACTTTTAATTATGATACAACATATAAAAACCTATAGGATTTTTAAATGTTTATCTTAGCTTACATGTAGACATGCAATGAGCCATATGTATCAGCAGTATGGGTGTGACCACTGTGTGCTTCTTATTGCTTTTCACATGCTAATAATTAATCTAATCAATGGATGCCATCTTACATGTAGAAGTACATGTACAATGTAAGCTTGGTACCAGTACATGTACATGTATGGTGTGGGTGTGTACATGTACTTGCAGTTTTCCTACCTAGGAGCATGTTTAGGCACATACGCAGGGGGATTCCACATAATCTGGTCACATTGATGCGAAACAGTCATGCAAATTGGCTCAACAAAGCAACTATTAACTGATAATATCATCTAGAAAATGATTCCATTCAGAGCCCAAATAATTCCTTTACATGGCTGACCCGCTTAATGGGTGACCCAATAAAGGGGAATCCCCTGTACTCTCACTCACTCTCTCTCTCTCTTCCCTCTCTCTCTCCCCCTCTCTCTCTCCATCTCTCTCTCTCTCCTTCCTCCTCTCTCTCTCTCTCTCTCTCTCTCTCTCTCTCTCTCTCTCTCTCTCTCTCTCTCTCTCTCTCTCTCTCTCTCTCTCTCTCTCTCTTCTCCTTTAGTTCTTGGCTCTGGACGACATCAAAGTGGGAACCAATATCGACTTAGTTGAGACATGCCGGAAGGGAGATGCGAAGGTTGGTGTAGCAGCAATAAGATATACTTGTAATAGCACTTTGCCCTTGGTATGTGGAGTACACACGTACACGCCCTGTTAGTTGGTGGGGCAACATCAAAACCACCTGTAGTCATGGGTGTGGTGTGTTGGGCAGGTGTTGTGGCATCTATCTCATGAAAGCACTGGTTATAAACGTGTAAATACATGTACATGTATGGCCGCATTCGTATTTGGCCCTATCCCAAGGCTTGCTGTGGTGTTGCCTGTGGGGGAGAGTGGGGGGTCATATTTGGTCCAACGGTATCACATAGCCCCTCCCATTCATCGCACCAAGATGATATTACTGCTGTTTTTGCCTGTACATGTACATGTGCATGGATAAATTCCATCCTTTCCGGATTTGAATATAGACAGTAAGGAAATGGAGCACCCTTCCACCCACCCGTGTAGGTACACTTGATATGGGCGTTAGTCAACTGTTTGGGGGAGGGGGGAGGAGTTGGTGTGTTAATACATAATCATTGCTCTGCAGACTGTTAGCAACATTCCACGAACACCCATGTCCCTTGTTCCACTGCAAGAATCAGAGCGAACATTTAACACACCACTGATCAGGTAAGCTCTGTTTGAGGGGGTTAAGTTGGGAGCTGTCTGGAAGGGGTTAAGCTCTAAGCTGTTGGAGGGGTTTAAGAACTACTGTGAACTGTTGGAGGGGGTTTATCAGGCTTGCTTGTACATGTACTTGTGTGGTACATGTTACCAGTTTCCTTGTTCCCTTTGTGGCAGCTGTACAGGAGAATTACTAGGAAACAAAGCTGATTTCAAGGTTAGTTGTTTGTTATGCATGCATGCATGTTGTGTGGTGTATGTTGTGTGGTGTGTCTGTGTGTAATGTGGTGGTGTGTACGTGTATATGTATGTTTACTTCCATGTCATTACTGTGTAATATGTATCTATTGGTAACCTTCCACTCCCAAAGATGAACACTGGCTACATCAATGCCAATGGAGCTCTCCTCTTAGAACCAATAAAAGAGCAGTTGATGGAGTCCCTCCTCCCCCTACATGTATTTTCTCAGCCCGAGAAGGGGGGTCGCATGGGCCCAGAAGGTATGTTCCTTTGCAGTGTGTTTTTGTGCCATTGCATAATCATGGGGGGCCGTTTTTTTTTAATTTGAATAATGGGTTTGTAAATTACCTGATACATGAGATCATCTCTAGATCATCTCTTGTATCGTCTACCCCAATACTCCCCACCTGGCACTGTGCTTGTAACAGGTGCAAATGTTGGTGACCCTTCTCAGTGTGTGGATGGTGAGCCACCAGCTGTTGACTGCCAAGGGGACATCAGTGATGGTACGTTGTGGGTGGTTGGGTAAGGGTTAAGTGCATGGAGCTGTGGTATCTAGACTAGTCAATATTTTAGGGTCTAGTGGTGTGTGGGTATTCACAGGCTAGAGTGCTGAATTAGTTGTGTTTTGCTGTTGTACATCCTTGTTCAGTAGTTGTCATTATTAGGAAAGTATGTATTCTGGGTAACCAGGGCAGTAGCACTGTATTCTGGGGATGGATACAGGTCCCACCTAGCTGAGGGTGGGACACTCCCTCTACATGTATATAATGCCAACCCCCCCAAACCCCTTTCATATATCCACCCCTGCATGCTGGTGTGTGTGTGTGTGTGTGTGTGTGTGTGTGTGTGTGTGTGTGTGTGTGTGTGTGTGTGTGTGTGTGTGTGTGTGTGTGTGTGTGTGTGTGTGTGTGTGTGTGTGTGTGTGTGTGTGTGTGTGTGTGTGTGTGTGTGTGTGTGTACACACATTTGGCAGCGCTAATGTGTCTGTAGTCATGTTCAGGCAAAACATCTAATCACTCACACACCCCACCCTCCCACAGACCAACCACCAGACTTTGGGGATTGTGGCGGCAGTCCTGTTGGTGGTGATGCACCCGTGCAGCAAGACAACTCACATGGATCATCTCCCCCTGTGAGGATTGAGTTGACCTCCACTCCCACCTGCTAAACCCCACCCTTCTCCCACCCACTAAGCTCCTCCCTATTCCTACCCCTGTCCTGATATGCATTCCATATGCAACTAAGTGTTTAATTCTACAAAGCATTCCACTGTTGTTGCTGTGGATGCTACAAATCATGATTGGAAGGAGTATGATGTCATGAATGCACCTTGCATCACATAAGCACACTGCTGGAGCCTGTACGGTGTACACGTGGGGGGAGGGGGGAGGTTGGTATACTTCACGCATTACCATACACTAGACAACATGTTGCACGCAACGTTATGAATTATAGCAAAATCTTCAGTAAACTACATGTAATGTTTAATTGAATTCATTGAGTTGCATGCAACATTGCTGCCCAGTGTACAGTGCCTTTACTTTCTGTTGGATATTCACAATATAAATGCACTCTGATGTGATATGACTGGCAGTAATTGGCAAGCACATGAAAGTATATGCAGAAGACGAATATGAGCATATGATTGTCTCTTCTCTTTGTACTTACCTACACTGTAGGCTGTGCGGTCAAAACAAGCCAGGGTTCGAATAGAGAGGGTTAGAGATCCATGGCAGGAGTCACATGACCCCCATGGGCTTATGCCTAGTGAAGATAAGCCACTGAAGAAAGGTGAGGAAATTGCCATATTGATCTGTTACTACATATCTGTATGTACATGTGTGTGTATGTGTATGTGTGTGTGTGTCTGTTAGGTGTGTGTCTGTTAGTTGTGTGCTTGTGGTTGTTGATAGATGATAATACATGTAGGTTATGGTGGTTGGGCAGTGGGTGGTGCCAGTATATGGTTCTTTTCTCCCACAGGTAAATCTTGCAAAGAGCCTTCTTCCCTTCAACTCTCAAAAACTCGCAAGAGAAAAAGGAATGTGTCCATTGTACCTTCTCAGTTTCTGGCCAACTTCCTTCTGAACTCATGTGCGTTAAGTGGCATCTGTTGGTCTTGGTGGCATTACATGCATGCAAACAATAAAGTACCATAATGGTTGGTTGGGTTACAAAAGGGGAAAATCACACTTAAGGTGTTGTGTTTGAAGGGGGGGGGGGGTAGTGTGATTAATCAACAGGACGTACCTGCTGAATTAAGTCATTACGGGTAGTTTTGGTAGCCTAGGTGCACTTACGTTCTAATTCTGTGCTTCTCTTGCCCAGTTTACTCCTGCTCATCCATGTTCCAAAAGAACCCATTGAAAGCACCCTCAGATACAGGTTAAACAAGTTGGATTTATTGTGTTGGATAGGGGTGTTGGAGTTAATGGTGTACAGTATTAGGGTTAACGCTGTTAGGGTTTGGGTTATGTTTCCTTTGTGTGTTCATTTGTTTAGCTGAATGTCATTACATGTACATGTACAGTACAAAAGTGACCCATCAGCTCTTTTGTGGGTTTTCATTCCTGCACAGATCTGTGTATGTGTGTGTGTGTTCTAGTCACAAGGTTTGTGTCTGTATCTCAACAGACTTCGAGTCTCCTTACTGGTCAGAACAAAAGGCACGTATAGTGCTCAAAAACAAAGATAACGTGACATTGGTGAGTTCTTAACTAGAAGTGCATCTCCCAAGTACAAGGACTAAAACATGCCTCACCTTATTCCTAGCATCGAATAAATAAAGACTGCGCTCTGAGGTTGGAGCAGAATGCAATGGAGGAAGAGAGAAATGAGGAAGATGATATTGAAACCTATCAGCCTCTCGGCCCAAGTATGTCTGTTCTGTGTGGTGCACCATAAGCTGTGACCTTTACAAATCTTGTTGCCAAGGTGATGAATGTGATGAGGATGAGATGGGAGGCATGGCTGACGCATTAGAGGGTGGCTTTGATGCCTTTCCTCGGCCACAAAGCACAGGGCTATTTACACAGCAAGTTACTGGTGTGGAACCCATTGGTAGGTTGTTATTATTAGCCATTTTGAACATTCCTTGTTGCAATACTGTGAATCTACATGTATCCAAAAGCTTTGGAAGAACCTCAATCAGAAGCTATGGACTCTGCCACACCTAATTATGAAGACCTTGTTCGCAACTATGTGGTTAGTGTGAGAGTACCATGTGCGTACAGTTAAGGGCTAATGGTGTAAGGGGATGGGTGTGAGTGCTAAGGGTATGGGTGCTAATGGTATAAGGCTATAGATGCTAAGAGAGTGTGGGTGCTAAGGGTGTGAGTGCGAAGGGTTTATATGGGTTAAGGATGTGGTGGAGAGCTAAATCAACTGTGGTAATTGTACCCAGAAAGGATACATACTGTACATGTACAGTGTAGCTCTGCTCATCAACTTGGCATGTCTGCTGGGAATTTGTTATGTGGTAAACTGTATCACTGAAAGCCAGGAAATGAGGTCTAGGGTGACCACCACACACAATTCTTAAGATAATTGTACATGGAATATAAATGTGTTGGCTGCATAACTTGGGCCATGGCAAACACTTGGGCCATGGCAAACACAACAGTTGTGAGCAAAGCAGACTTCCACAATAATGGGGCTTCTACAATGGTGGGTGTGGCTTCTACAATGGTGGGTGGGGCTGTTGCTGGACCACATAAGCTCTTTGGGAAGCCTGTGCATGGCCAGTGTGTGTAAACACAAGGTTGAGATACCAGCCTGCTGCTAATAGTACATCTCTTGGCATCAGAGTCAAATGGTGCCATGGTGACATCGCAAAAGAATAATTTGCTGGTGATTCACTGTGCATACTAATCCGGAATCCATCCATTGACACAATGCGCTTAAAGTCATGAGCCAAAACTTTTGCACAGTCAAAATGCATACATGTACATGTATGTATACACACCCTAATTATACTTCACGTAGCTAACATACTTTTGTGTATGTACAGTTACAGAAAGTAATATAATACACCTTATAGATCTCAGCTTACAAATACCATGTGATGCAATACTGACGGTGAGTACGACCAACTCCAAGCCAAAAGGCAGAGCAATGTTACCTTCAGGTGTCTCGGTTACACATAACACATGTACTTCAAAAAAGAGCAGGTGTCAGTAGTAGTACTACGACAAGTACATGTACCTGTCCAGTTATGCACGTAGGTTGGGAACTACATAAGCTGCTCGGTACAATGTGGGGGATGGGGGGGGGGAGGGGATATGGTTCTGAGCTTGCTATATTTAATTCACTCAGCCCTCCCACAGTTAGCACTCACACCTTTAGCACTCGCACACTTAAGATTTTTGTTTGATGATGTAGGGACTAAATATCAGCATGTTTGTGGAGGAGGCTGCTAAAATGACACTGTAACCAAAGTGTTGGCTGACTAAGCAGCTATAGGATACTTGCCAATATCTGGTTACCCTTCCCCACCCCCTAATAACATGAGCAGGTGCGTAATGTGACGATGTGAGCAAACAAAATAAAATACTTTATATTTGAAAAGGACATGAGGAAGAAGTGCAATACAGGCAATGCACCATATGAATTACAGTGGCGATGTGTGTACAACAGTCAAAAAGGTGGAAAATGTCAGTCTAAAGCTTCGTACAAGGTTGTAATACATCCAAAAGATAATAACAAAACATTGTGTATTTCGTACTTTTTACAAAAACTCTGACTCGGGTGTTATCTGGAAAGTGATTGCATCATAGAACAACATGTGGTCTTCTACCGCTTGGTGGCGGGCCAGGTTCTCACATACCTTGACTTCAACCAATGGGGCATTGAGCACTCTGTGCTGTGGTTTGTCGGGGGCAAAGAACATGTACGTCTTGGGATTGACAGTTCCTGTACTCTCAAAGTCGTCACCCTGCTTCAGGATTTCGATCGTGAGGTTGAACGGAATGTTCACTGGCCATTGGAGCTCATCGTCAAACTCACCCTTCATCAAGCACAGTGCCACAGACAGGCACGCCCCCTCACCGATGCCTACGCCATTTGCGTACACTGCCAGACACATCTTGTAGCCTTGCTGGACGTACAAGGGAGCGCTGTACCAGACCCTTCCTGTCCGCTTCATCTCTGAGTAGTTCACCATCTGGAACACAACAGGCTTTCCCATTTCCTTCAAGTGGTAGGTCTGGTCAACAAGCGAGCGTATAGACTGAACAGCGACCTTTTGGGTCTCTGTGCAGCTTTTTATCAGCTCTTCCGCGTTGCTGTTCACAGCCCGCAGCGTCTTTTCATAGTGCTGCTGTATGCCTTCAACCTTCCCCGCGGTCTGGGCCAGTTCTGCGCGAGCCCTCTCCACCTCCTTCTCTGCTGCCTCGGCCCTCTCCTTGAAGGACTCAAACGACTTGGTGACCAGGCCCAGGTGCTGGACCATGTTGTTGGCCATGTGCTCTGCCAGGTCCTTCATAAACAGCTTCTCCTTGCACCCCGCTTCCGAGTACGGACAGGAAGTGGTCCGCATGGGGCACTGCATTTCGTGCTTGTTCAGCTCAGACCGCTTGATCCCTTTGATGCTGCATTTGTTCGGACAGGGCACCGGGTAGTTGGGGCATACGCTGGAGTGTGACCCCGTGATGATGTAGAATGTGTTCTCGTGGTTGCAGTACTGACACTGGACTTTACGAAGCGTGCATTGCTTTGTCATGTGCTCTCTGAGGTCCTTCCTTGACACCTGTTGCCCGCATTTGGTAGGACAGGAGACTGCTTCAAACGGACAGCCCTGCTCAGATGTTAGGTGCTGCTTGGCCTGAGCCAGCTCACCTGTCCACTTGCAGCCCCTTCTGTGGTGTGGGCAGTGGATTTTGAGGTTCCCTACTCTCTGTTCAAAGTGGGTATCCCTGAAGTGGTTGAAGTTCTCCACTTGGCAGTTTGGGCACGAGAAGTTCTGCATAATTCGACGCTCTATACACGAATGGCAGAAGTGTGTTCCACAACACACCACCTGGCGCGGATCTCTGAGCACGTTCGTACAAAGCTTGCACATAAGTTCGTCTGGCACTTTCGTTACAAATTCAAATGTGTGCCCGTTGAAATCATTTTTGCTGGGGCTGTTGGCTAGAGCCATTATCTGTGAAGAACATAGCTAGGATAAACAAGTGTACATTGTATTGGCGCGCGTCGACACAAAACACGTTACTTGTTTTACAATCATTACGCTACGATGAAGCCGCCGTCAAACGCACATTTTAAACCTCACTCTGAAGCTGCTGTTGTTCGGGCGATCGTCGGAGCGCCCCCGCCGCAACTTTACCCCACAATTCAAAAATTAGTGGAGGTGTTGCTATGGTGGTATGATTTTCTACCGCCGGAATTCATGGCGAGTGCCAAGCTAGATTGAATTACTGCGGTCGTGATTTACTCCAAGGATTTCACACCTTTATGGTGTACTCCTCCCCCTTCTATTTAGCGTGACGGCACTTTGCTATCCACAGCGTACACACCCTACGTTGTACACATACATGCAGCTGAATACGCTAAGTCTAGTGGGATTGTGATTGTAGCTATACATACCTTTAGCGTAGATACCCAATCTCGTTCTTGCAACGATGACATGACACAAGGCACCCGCTATACAAATGAGACGCTGGTTTTCAAAACGCCGTACAACTAGCTTATTCTCTCATCGTATATGCGTGCTCGTATTTATAGATTGAATTATGCCCCTCCCACGCTGATTGATTGCCGCAACAGGAAACGAGACTCATGAACTTTGTGACATAATATATGGGAAATGAATTTTAGTGTCTCTCCATTTGTTTACAAACACATTGCGCACCTACAACACACACAAACACACACACACACACACACACACACACACACCCACACACACACACACACACACACACAGGACACAAATATGGCCAATGCTGTTGCCTATGCTCAGGAAACAGAACTCTCCAAGCGTGTACAGGAGTGGGAATGCAGAATAAGACCAAAGCTCTCCCAAGAAGTCAGTTTTATGTAACTTTCTGCTCTGATTGATATCATGTACATTCTGCAGGAGGCGCATCCTACATTTGATATGCATCTTTATGGGGCAAACTTGCTGAAAGAACTTGCTACTAGGCAATGTTCAGGTATTAGTTGTGTGAATTATTTGGCTTGCACAAATGATTAATAGCTATTACCCAGCAACTCTGGTGCTGTATGATATTAAGATATTGTTGTAATGTGATAATCAATCGTGTCCACTGCAGGGTCCAGTACTAGCCTGTTCTCATCTCTTGTGGGAGGAAAGGAATCGTTTGAGATATGCAGATTATTTGCAGCTACTTTACAGCTGGTAAGTATTTTTTAGATGGAGTTGAAGCAGTTTGCTAGAGATGCATCAGCTGATTAGCAGTGTTGATTTATGCCTCTTGCTTTGGATGTACACAGTCGCGTATATCCATGTCCACTTTAAGCTGTTTTCATTGTGCCACTATGTCATTACTATTTGAGCTTGGTAATTAAAATTAAAAAACTTAAAGCACTGTCAAAACCATGTTCTGTTTGTACTGTGCACACAGCGCACATCAACTAATTCATGTGGTCTGTCTTATCTTGTACAGAGGTAGGAATTAACCGTCTGGTTATCTCTTTAGGCAAATGATCATAATGTGAATGTCATCATCTCCTGCCCTGAGGATGAGCCTCTCCATAGCATAGCCCTTCAGCTCATCTCCACAAGGATGGCACATGAAGCCATGTCCGAGTATCGAGCACCGTCACTGCAGCAAGTTGGTTTGGTTGACACTTAGCACACTTACATGTACACATGTTTTTTTTTTTTTTTTGTTTTACCACTCACTGGTCAGCGTACCAAAATGTAGTTCTGTGATCCTTGCTTTGTTCCTGTAGTCATAGCAATTATGCTATCCTTTTGGTAGTGTTTTTGTCTTCATTGATTAAAGTCCAATCAGTCAGCACGTGTCATGTCAAGCGGTTCAGCATAGTCCTGCTTGCTTACATGTACATAATGAAAAATATTTCTCCTTACTCACTGTAAGCGAGCAGGCAAGCTGATATGGTCCACCCATTTCCCCCCGCCACCCCCTCCCCCCCCACCCCCCGTGCAGTATTTGATATTTGTGCTTTGGAGTACATATACATGTAAATAGATTACTCATGAATTTAAATTAGAGTATTTAGATTTAGCACCATCACCACTCATTGATTCAATAGCTACCACACCTGTAAATTAAAAGAATACCATATCCATTAAATCAAACTATGGATATGGAAAGTCTGGAACGTGTGAGTACTCGTGGTGTCTTCTCATTCTTTGGATTACCCATGGTCCGTAGATGATGGTGTCACTGGGAGGGATGTTGAATTTCCCATCAAAACGTGGTTCAAAGAAGAAAGGAACTGAGAACCTGTCTCTTCCAATGTCACACACACGATGGTACGTTGCCTTCAACTTCCCACCAGTTATCTTAGAAAGGAGTTCCCCGATGTTGACGACCAGAGACCCTGGTCTGGAAGGGACTGGTGCCCACGTTCCATCATTCAGGAGAATCTCCAGACCAGGATAGGAAAAAGTGGCCAGAAGTGTTACAAACGCTGTATCAAAATGTTCCTTGCATATCAGGATAGGCCCATCTCCTTTTTCAACTGTTGCGGGAGGGTAATGCATAATTCGAAGGCTCGATACAGACTTGGGCAAGAACCTGGAGTCAAATGCATTCTCATCTAGTCCCATGCCCAAGGCACAAAGTCGTAAAAAATCCATCCCAGCATTTATCATTGCGTCATAATATGAGCTCATTGTATGCTGAAATTGTACCGTGTCGTGTTCAGGATACGGAGTGGCCTCGTACAGCGGATTGCCCGATTTGGTGTCAGGGTCGTCATCAGGTAACGTTCCCCCCATCTCGTATTGTTCCCTTAGGTGTTGCTGGGAAGGATCCATGGGAACGTATCCCCTGTACACTCCATGAGCATCCTTGTTCCACCTCTTCGATGACAGTTTCATTTTTTGTTCCAGAGGCAGGTTGAAAAACCATTCGGCTGCGTTGTAAACAGCTTTCTCCGTTTCAGAATTATACCCTGGAACATTGTCCAGATAAACAAAGCCCACCGTTTCCATTGCGTCAACTAGTTTCTTAGAGATTGCTGCACGATCAGCACCTGCAAGATCTATAACTGGAACGAAACTTTCCATCTTCTTTCTCGGGTCTCTTGTAACAATAACGTGATGTCTGTCACGTGCACGTGTCCAGCTTGCACATTACGCTATGTTTTATCATAACTTAAGGAGTAGTGCATGCAGGCCGGCGGCCGTATACAAGTTATAAATCCAATTCAACTGCAAAATTGAATTTATAAAACCCATTAATAGTCGACTGTGCATTCAATGAGTCTTGACATATAATGATCGCAAAGAGCTCTCCGCATGGGAGCTGTCCCAAGGGAGTCTGCATGGGATATATGATGTAAGAGCACCACGTGGGGTCCAATGATGTCATGTCTTAAAGAGAAGAGCTGACGCAAGGCCAACTAAAAACATTATGCAGATTAAATTTCAAGGAAGTGATTCCTCATTTGATCTTAAATGCATCAGGCAGTGTCCACAAACAGGAAAAAGCAAAGTCTTACAAGTACTGCTTCAAAGACGGACGAGTAAACTTTATACGTCAAAGTATTCACACACCACCATTCATAACAATGATGTACTATTGTAGCAGCGGGTTAAGTACTTAATGTATGTACATTATACATACAAAACATGTGAAGTTCATATCAGTTATTCAACTTGTCTGCACACTTAGTCAGCAATCCCTTCACTGAGCTCTTATGAGAGCTGACTAAGTCTTGTACGGCAGGCGCATGTGACCGGAGCTGTTGAGAGAAATATATAAATTGAGAAGGTCGACTGAAAGTCATTTTATCACCAAGATAACCAGAATGTTTACAAGATGCAACCCAGGGTGCAGTTATAGCAACATTTGTTATTTAGAGTTTTTACATACTGACGAGAGAATCATCTTTCTTACGCTTCTTACCACATGTGGATAACCTGAAATAAGGCTTTTCATGAACATTCCAAACTTGATGCTTGTGCCCAAGCTGTGAGAGCTTCCCCTTAGAACCTTCAGTAGACCCTCAACATCACAGCTCTCAATATTAACCTGATGATGAACACAATTTACACTTTTGAACAAGCAGTTTGAAGCTGTAACAATTAATATCATATATTTGATAGTTCAAATATAATGGCCATTGCTCATATAATCTAAATTCTGTTATCTATCACCAAACACTGCATTCCATGTTTAATGAATATTAAATCTGTTGTATATGTGTTGGTTTTTTGTTAGGAACAGTGAATCAATTCCATGCATTCAGAGCTGGTGAAATTTTTTAACTACTGCACATGCCATGAGTATTCCGAACAAACAGTAGACTGCATATATTTGCACACATACTTTCTTGGTGATAAATGTCTGAGCAATTGTAGCAATCAACTCATTCCAAACATATGGCTCTATACAGACAGAAAATCAAGCAATTAGCAAGTGGCAGGCACCAAGTCAGTACATGCACTGTGTACCTTGTCTGATATTTTGATTAATGTCAACAAATTTTCTGTGAAAATAGATGATGACGTGGTATATCATAGCACGCAACACCAATAAGCACAATACCATTTCTAGACCCATCCTGTTTGACACATTGTGGTCGGCACACTGCACAAAGCCAAAAACAGCTGCTTATGCAACATGAACATTAGTTCCCTTTCAAATCACACTGTACGCTTCACTACTGTTCTAAATAGGACACAATCCCATAACATCGTGACAGCACATTATGGGGTGCACACATATGTATATATATATAAGGGATTAGTTACTTTTCTGTCACAAAAGGCCCGCATACATGAACTTTTGAGGTTCGGTAAGTTTATACAAGTATGCATGTAAGTTTTCACGAGTTGCATTTCCCAGCTGGAATGACGACAAACCCAACCAAACCACATGACATAAGCTTCAAGGTCATACTCACAGGCGACTCAAAGGTTGGGAAGTCCAAAATTGTTGTCCAGCTCACAGAGGGCAAGTACAAGCCAGAGTATGCATCTACCATAGGTGTCGATTTCAACGTGCAAACAATTCAAATAGAAGAGAAGAAAATCAAGCTTCAAATATGGGATACCTCTGGTCAGACAAGGTTTAGGAACATAACCACTGCATACTACCCTGGAGCTCACGGGGTTATTATTGTGTACAATGCACACAATGAGAGATCTTTTAAAAACGTTCGACACTGGATGAACTTGGTCGAAGCGACTTTGCCTGTGAATGTGGCAAAGCTGATAATCAGTAACAGACTAACAGAATGCTCTCAACCAGCAATATTGCAGGAAAAGGGTAAGCAGCTGGCTGAAGAGCTAGGGGCCAGGTTCATTGAAGTGGATGTGCAGTCGGGTGAAAACATTACAGAGGCATTTAAACTATTGACAACAGACATGAAGGCATTCTTGGATAGACAGTATTACACCGAAGTGCCAACAAAAGAGTCCCAATAAAGAGAGAGGCTGTCAATAGAAAGATGTCCATTTCTCACATTCTTGCTTCTCCCCTGTTGCTTCTCTTCCTTGTACACCCCTCATCCCATGCCTTCACACCATTTATCTCTCTCCCTCTCTCTCTCTCTCCCTCCCTCCCTCTCTCCCTCCCTCCCTCCCTCTCTCTCTCTCTCTCTCTCTCCCTCTCTCTCTCTCTCTCTCTCTCCCTCTCTCTCTCTCTCTCTCTCTCTCTCTCTCTCTTTCTCTCTCTCTCTCTCTCTCTCTCTCTCTCTCTCTCTCTCTCTCTCTCTCTCTCTCTCTCTCTCTCTCTCTCTCTCTCTCTCTCTCTCTCTCTCTCTCTCTCTCTCTCTCTCTCTCTCTCTCTCTCTCTCTCTCTCTCTCTCTCTCTCTCTCTCTCTCTCTCTCTCTCTCTCTCTCTCTCTCTCTCTCTCTCTCTCTCTCTCTCTCTCTCTCTCTCTCTCTCTCTCTCTCTCTCTCTCTCTCTCTCTCTCTCTCTCTCTCTCTCTCTCTCTCTCTCTCTCTCTCTCTCTCTCTCTCTCTCTCTCTCTCTCTCCCTCCCTCCTCCCTCTCTCTCTCTCATTATCCAACCACCCTCTAAAAGCAGCTTAGCACTCAATAGCAAACCAGTGGAATTGTGTGTAATTTTGGTCTGAATTTGTTAAAAGTGTAAACACAATATGCAAAACTCTGGTATCTGCATATATAGAGTTGCCTGAACACATAATGCCATAAAATGTATAAGGTAATTATACTGTATACATTACATGCATATTTAATCAATTCCTGAACACATAGTATATGTACAAAGCTGTGCAGACATACCTGAACACAACTGTACTTTGCTCAACTGTCAAGTCATCCCTAATCAGTTTGCAAGCAAAGTCAGCCTGAACAGTACCTGACAAATTGACAAGTAAACATATTAAGTTGTGACACTTTGTAGTCCTGGAAAACTGCATAATAAGCAAGACATGGCTGTACTAGTTTTGCAACACACCTAAGTTGTTGCCATCCTTCAATAATGGGATGACCACTCCATCAATGGCAGCTACAAAGTGATTGTTCAGGAAAGAGACCATAGCAGTGGTGAATGTACGTGACAAGCATTCGGTGCGTGTCCTAAGCTGAAGGAGGGAGTGATGCGTTTAGGAGGAGAGGTGATGTGTGAAGGAGAGGAGGTGATGAATAAAGGAGGGGTGATTGTGAAGGGGTGGAGTGATGTGTGAAGGAGAGGAGGTGATGTATAAAGGAGGGGAGGTGATGTGTGAGGAGGGAGGTGATGTGTGAAGGAGGGGCTCCAGGTGATGTGTGAAGGAGGGAGGTGATTTATAAAGGAGGGAGGTGATGTGTGAAGGAGGGATGTGATGTGTGAAGGAGGGAAGGTGATGTGTGAAGGAGGGGAGGTGATGTATGAAGGGGGAAGGTGGTGAAGGAGGGGAGGTGGTGTGTGAAGGAGGGGAGGTGGTGTGAGAAGGAGGGGAGGTGATGTGTGAAGGAGGGAAGTGATGTGTGAAGGCAGGGAGGTGATGTGTGAAGGAGGGAGGTGATGTGTGAAGGAGGGGAGGTGATGTGTGAAGGAGGGGAGGTAATGTATGAAGGAGGGGAGGTGATTTGTGAAGGAGAGGAGGTGATGTATGAAGGAGGAGTGGAGATGATGCATGAGGAGTGGAGGTGATGTATGAAGGGGGCAGAGGTGATGTGTGGGGCAGATGTAAAGAAGAAAAGCAAGCCATGTATTATTCAATGACCATGTAGACCATGTACGTGTACATAATCATTAAATATAAGCAGTTGTATTTATTTGACGTGTACATCTGTTTTAAAATTAGCTCTTAAAACATTTAAAAATGCAGGGTTACAACTGCATAGAAGTATCATGAACATCAGCAGTCTCAAATAGAGTATTATCTTATGCTGACTTCAAAGCCCAACCTGCAACTGTACGTATATGTATTTGTGTGTGTGTGTGTGTGTGTGTGAATTTTGTACTGTAAAAAATAGCCACTGTTAAGCAACACACCCAAGGAATGATCCACAGTTCTCCAACAGAAGCCAGGTTGGTAGCACTGACATCAGAGGGGGCATCAGCCATCTGCAGAAACAAATGCAACGATGAACTTGAAACCCATATAAGTGTACATTAAAAATTTCACTTTCATTTTTGGTTGCAGTGACAACAACATCTTCTGTCAGCTGAGAGGGAAACACTTCCAGCATCCTGCATAGCTGCAGGACATGAGAACAATGATACAGCATTGCCTTGGGAAACATAAATCTCCGCAGAAACATGCAGAGGCATAGTTACCTGGACAGAATCCAATGCCATCGCAAAGCTGAAACTGCTTCCTGCCATAGGCTAAGTTACTGATAAAGTAGAGGCAGACACAGTGCATCAATGACTGACCTCTCCCTTCAGCCAAGACTCCTTTAATCTCGAAATGCACTCCTAAATCAGAAGTATGATAACGTACATTCAATGCCAGTCTGAATACAAACCGCTTCCATTGTTGAAAGTGGCTCCACTTCTTTATTCAATGGAGATCAATGCAAAAAAATGTACAGTGCTTTGTACATGTGTGCATCGTACAGGGGGAGGGGGTGCAAAATACCTGGCAAAGGAGTAGCACATTCAACGATTCTACTTGGAGGGCCACATATTTTGCCTTCTAAAGGAGGTGTTCTCTTCACCTGAGTGAAATCTTCGCTCCCAGTGGCTAAAAACAGACCAACCTATGACAGCCCAGGGAGTGAGCATGCAACTTGCCTGGTGGTTCGTCATCTGGTCTAGTCCTCTTTTTGCCAACCAGTGTATCCATCTGCTCACCTGTCCAATTTTTATACTGAGTTGTGTACACAAGTGTAGCATTACCTCGGTGTAAGATATGGGTTGCTGGCACTGATGTTTCATGTTTTCCACGTGCAGCCATATCACTGATGAAGTTGGCATCAAGTACAGTGAGGGTGTCCCTCATACCAGTACAGGTGGATGGTTCTAACGCATTAAATTGTCTACCCAAGTCACTAATTTTACTAGTAAGGCTATTTGTTAAAGCAATATATATGGTGCCATTTGGTTGTGTATCCAATTGATTTTTCTGTTCAACTTCATGTTGACGTTGCTTCATGAGCCTGGCATATTTTAGCAACAAAAAAATAATCCATTGATCATTTTGTGTCAAATTTATCAAAGCATTCATGAAGTCAACTGTAGTAGCCAAAGATATGTTATCACATTGCCTTGACAACAAGACCAGCAAGTTCTTTTGTACCAGTGATGGCAAGAGAAAATATCTGGGACAACTGTATTGCAGCACATGCACACACACACACACACACACACACACACACACACACACACACACACACACACGCACCACACACGCACACAAAAAATTTGTCGTAAGATAATCAAGAGGGAACTAAATACATACAGTGAGGTCTTATCTTCATTGGACGACGTTACTTCAGTTGCAAGATACAACAATATGCATGCCCAGTGCATATCTTGACATACAACGGGCGAGCCTATCGCTCTCAAATGACACCATGTGCAGGCATCGTGTGTACCACAGGTATGTTTCTCTAGCTGCGAGTTGTCGTTCATCATTCTCTGAGCAGTATGCAAAGTTCCCGGTTTATTTAGAAGATTGATAAAGAACTTCAAGCGACCATCCATTTTATTTTTTGTGAGTGCAATACTAGTAGTCTGGGGACTTGCGACCAGACATGGTAGACTTTATCCTGTTGTTCGTAATTGCAGCTGCCGTTATTATCGCCATCAGGGTATATTTTGTGAATGGGGTGCCGTGCAGAAGCAAGAAACGTATCGATGGTAAAACTGTGATCGTTACTGGGGGAAACACCGGCATTGGTAAGGTAACGGCCATGGAATTAGCTCGACGTGGAGCCCATGTGATCCTTGCATGCAGAGATATCTCTAAAGGTCAAGCTGCCCTGGTCGAAATAAAAGACGCTGTGCCATATGCCGACGTCGTGTGCATGGAGCTCAACCTTGCCTCCTTCAACTCCGTACGTAGATTCGCTCACCGAATTTTGCAGACAGAACCGAAGATACACATTCTGGTAAACAATGCGGGGGTCATGTTTGTCCCTTACCAACTCACCGAGGATGGGTACGAGCTAACATTTGCTGTCAACCACCTGGGTCACTTTCTGCTTACCTGTCTGCTCCTTGACCGTATAAAGGAGTCCGCTCCAAGCCGGATCATTACGGTCTCTTCAGCTGCGCATATTATCGGGTACCTCGACTTCGGCGACATGATGTGGTCGAAGCGGTACAACGCCCAGCTGGCTTACGGTCGAAGCAAGCTGGCGAACGTGATGTTCACGAGAGAGCTTGCAGCTAGACTTGCTGGTACGAACGTCACTGTTTGCTCCCTGCACCCTGGAACAATTAATACTGAGCTTACGCGATACTTTCTAAGTGGATGGATGAGTATATTGAAGGTAATTAATTATACATGATTTTTGATTCAAAGGGATATGGTTTAATTCATATGTCTTCTTCAGATGTGCGTATATTAATACTGCTGTGTATAACTGCAATGTATGTGGTAATTCAGTTTACACTTTTGCATTTTCTGAACCTTAGCCACTAGCGTACGTCCTTCAGACTGTGTTTAACAAGACTCCTTGGCAAGGCGCTCAGACCACAATACATTGTGCAGTGGCCGATGAGGTTGAGGGAGTCACTGGGAAATACTGGGACAATTGTGCAGTAAAGGAACCAGTGCACAGGGCTCTTGATGACGGAGCATGCAAGAAGTTGTGGGAGTACAGTGCTGAACTTGTGGGAATTTAAAGTAGTGCAATATGTGTTTGGAAGTGTCGATAAAAAGATGTGTTCCCCATCTACAATGAGGTGGATACAGATGTGTTCATTTTCTTATTACACACTCTAAACTATCAGTATGTTCTGTTGCTCTTATATGGCAGCACTGGGCCACAACAATGTGGTGTTCTTCCCCACTTTCTTGAAGGTTGGTTTTTGAACAGCTGCAGTGGTTTCTATCACAAGTGTGGTTTCCACTGTATTAAAAGGCATGTGTTGTATCTGGTTACTGATGTTCACTGGAAGGTGTTGCTTATACTTGCGCAAGAAGGTGTACCAAATAGCAAATGCAAACTCAGCAACAGGTCTCTTAGGGTCCACATATAGCACGCAGTCTCCAAATTCAGGCTGCAAGTAATGAATTTATATGTGTGCACCATCAGATGTCATTATAGTTCTTACCACACAATGCAGCACAAGTGTTTGGTCCTTCCCTGGTCCCATTGAAATGCTCTTTATTGCCCCAAGCTCAATGGGGCCCTTTGCCTTCATTGTGTAGTTCTCGTCAAGGCGGTACAGGTGCAGGTCACACAACGCATACACCCTCTTGTCTGCCTTTCCAGAACGGGAAAATTTGATTACACTAGCTGAGTACAAGCGGTTGGTGTCTGCATTGAGGTTCTCAAACGCTTTCATCTGTGATGGACCACGTTCAATGCATAACTGAAGGTAGATGGCGGGGGGGGGGGGGGGGGGGCCTTACCGCTTGCAGATACTTAACACTTGTCGGGTTCCTTTCAGGCATGCTGAACTCGTCACCTATCCACTTCTCTTGGAAGCGCCAGTAGGGCTTTCTACCTGCCAGCACTGTGAGAGCATGAACCTTGAGTCTCATCTCGTACTACCAGGTGGAAGCTGCTGATACCATTACCCATGAAAAACTCTGATATATTACCTGATCAGCTGGGCTCAGTGCCAGTATCTTTCTCCTTGCCATCCAATTTTGTCTTACCTTTTCCACTAAGACTACTGCTTTCTATTAGGAATAAATTTTATTTGATCAACAAATGAATTATAAACAACATTGGCATTGACCTTCAGCACTGCTGGAACCTTGGAAGGCATAGGAATTGATTTCCCGTAATCTGGCAGTGATGCACATCCTTGATAAGTTTCACAAAGTAGATTAATCCACTGTCTGACTTTCAGTTTCCTGAATTACAGGTTACGCACAGGATTATTAAATATTAAAGAGGAAAAAAAGTTAGAACTTCGTTACCTGAACCTGAGCACCAGCTTGTGAGCTGCTCTGAGTTTTTTTGCCAATACTCTTGCTAGATGTCCTCTCACCCAGCGTTGCATCAGAACAATCTATTAGGAGAACATTGTATTGCACGGAATTGAATATAAATTCATTTAGAAAAACTAACGACATATTTCATGATCCTGGCTTCACGCTGCTCTTCAAAGTAATACAATGTTTTGGGCGTGCGAATGAAGAGCAACGTTTTCCCGTAGCTAATCAACTGCTGGAGGTGGTAGAAGTTCACTATCTTCTCGCATGCTTCTCGTGCAGAACATTTGAAGTTTGGCCAGGTTTCAGAGCAAAGAACCTTGTACCTACGCGATACCATACATAAACATCTCTCTTTTATGAAATACAATAACGTACCGTCTAATGAAGCGGTCGTATGTCATTCGATACGCGAATCCGGCACGTCGGACACGCATGTTTTCCACAAGACCAAGGTATTTCACTTGAGTACGACATAGCTCCTCATTATACTCTTTGGCCCTCTTGTTGGCATTGGGCATAATGCAGCGAACATAGTGAGGCTCCTAATTTGCAAGAGGTGAATCAAAGCAACGAAATGGTTATTATTATTTTTGACCTGTTTTTCAAGTGTGTCAACCAGTTCAATCATGTCATTCTTGAATTGCAAGCCCACAGTTATTGGCCGCTTTGTGATATCAGTGATAGGATTGGCCCCCTGCAATGGCAATTCTCACCATATGAATGCTTGCTAATGCTAACTGACCTCAGGGAACATCTCTTTTAGGATTGAAACGTTACAGTTATACAGCAAACGCTTGAGGTCTTGGAACTGGGTATCCTATATTTGTATTACAAGAAGAATTTGACATGTTGAGGTAGTATAATCACCAACCTTGTTTTTGTCCATGAATCCAATAATGTTGTACTTCACTTCTCCAGCATAGTGTTTTATCTATCGTTGCGAATGTGAAAACGTGCAGGAATGGCAAAATACTTATTCTACCTGGAATTCAACAGCATTTGTAAGGTCTTTTCTCCCAGTGCCATGGCTAAAGTAATGGGGGTGGCGGTTGAATGCCTTGTCCATGTGAATCACAACACGCTGGATTAGTGATAGGTCAGAATTATTAATCATACAAACATGCTATCAATCAAGGAAACGTTTTAGTAGTTACAGACATACTTTGTCATCATCAGCACCTGGCCTGAGGCATTCTTCATCAAGAATGGCTATCATTCCCTAAGTTGAAATATTTCCAGAAGTAAGCATGCAACATGACGATTTGCTTACTTCTGGATGTATATCAATCATCTCACAGATGACTTTGTTGTTAAAGTAATCAATGTACACCCATGGGATTCCTTCTTCTCTGTATAGTTGCTGTTCTCGCTTTAGCACCAGTTCAATGTGCAGTTGTTGAAGTTTTTCATTGCAGTAGTTGATACAAAATTGCTCAAAACTGTTGAGTTCAACTAGGCTGAAATACATGTGTATATGTACAAAGCTCTCACCTGTTCACACCAAACACCTCAAATCCGTATATGTCAATCACACTCATTGCAGTACGGTTAATTCCCTTAGCATTTACTGCGACAGAGGTGTTGATTCTCTTTACAATAAGCTGGAACAGCCTCTCATACATCATCTATGGTGTTGGAATGCTATTAGTACCATTGCCTTTAGAAGCATCTTGTACCTTTGCTAAAGCATCACGCGCATATGCTGCCTTGGCAACCTTCTGTGGAGTGGATACTACCTCAGTCTTGGCGGCAACAACTCGGACTGTTAGTGCAGTGGCTATATCATCATTTGATGTCCCAAGCAGTCTAGCCACACGCATTGTAACTTCAGGGTTTAAAACCAAACTGCTTTCTCCATCGCCTTTATCCTTGAACTGTGTATTGCCAAGGTTTAGGATTGCTGCCAAGATTTTTGGGATTTCAGATTGGTCCTGTGATGTGAATCCAATTGTCTATTATTCAAAAATTCAAGTGTGAATTTAAGGCACGGGAAGATTGGTGAGAATATGCTTACGCTCATTGCCCTTTGAACTTCTCCATGCAATTTTCTGTCTTCATCCATGCAACAAGCTTCATCCCCTCCTTGCTTGAGATAGTAGTAAGTTGCTGGGTCTTTAGTCAACTCCAATGCAGCTAGTTGTGACTCATTTAGCCCAGCAAATAACTATTATGTTTAGAGGACTTCAAAATACAAGTCCATTACGTAAGGTATTACTGTACCTGAAAAAAGCAATGAAAATTCCTTTCCCCCTTTTGTTGATATACAACACGAGCCTTTTCCAACAAGTACGTTTTGATGTGACCACCCAGAGGGTCACATCTGTAGTTTGCTTGAAATTGAATGTCCATGTACTTGCCCTGCAGCAAGGATCAATCAATGTTCAAGAAAAAAAAAAAGAACATATTTAACAAGGCATGATGCCAATAAAAGTTTGGCAAAGTAATTATGCACTGCTAGCTACAAGATGTCAGAAATATCGTTACAGAGACGGGCGTTGTTCCCGAACCTTAAATCACAACCAAGTGTCCAGTGACTTTTATTAGGCATATAGATTATGTAGCAAGCGTAGGCGGTTGTTATAGGGTTAACGTGGTTGTTGATGCAAAGACAGGGCTAATATACCATGCGTGTAAATAAATGTATCCGTCAATGGAAGATAATAAGCTAAATAAAACGTCTACCTCTTTATTTGTATATGTGCATTATTACTGCCTCATCGCTAGATCATCTTAAGCCCGTAAATGCTAGCTAACTGCCAGAGTAATGAATACATCATTTATGTACATGAAAATGTAGCGACGATGAATACATAATGCGCCGAAAGACAATGAATGCTTCTTACGACCCTCCCACTTTTTAATGCCGTCAGTGAAACTTACAAATCTGCTGGAGTTATCGTTTCGAAGTGTTTTGGCATTTCCGAACGATTCGAGAATTGGGTTTGACGTTAGAAGTAGATTCTTAACCTTCTCAACAATCTGGACATGCTTGGTTATGGTGGAGAGGTAACGCATGATGATTTTTGAAGCTTCAGTTTTCCCGGCGCCGCTTTCGCCTATAAAGTGAACAAAAAAGAATAACAAAATAGATAAAATTCTATCATTGAAGAAGTACCTGTAATGACAATACAAGAATCCGTTCCTAATCTCTTCATGTCTCTGTAAGCTGCGTCAGCGAGCGCAAAGATATGCGGAGGGCGCTCTTGCAGCTCTCTTCCTCGGTATTCCTCAACGAACTCATCGTTATAGATGTCATGCAGTTTGTATGGGTTCACAGACACCAAGACTTCTCCAATGTACGTGTATATCTACATAGAAGAAAAGAGTCATGCATTTTAGTATACATTGTCGGGTTTAGCATACCTTCCCCTTTTCATAGCGAAGTTTCAAGTTTTTCATGAAGGCATCTTCACTGATTTCATTTAGAAGGATGAAGTCTATGTGGCCAAACTCATCTGGATTTTCTGAAAGCGCCATGGTGCAGTTGTGAGCAATCCAGTAATTTGGGGTGGGGCTCATGCATAGGTGCGCATGCGCCTGTGAATGTTGTGAATGCGATTAGCAAAAGCTGACCACTTTGTAGTTTATGTGTGGTCTTCCCGTTTGGTTCCCATGCAGACTAGAATTGTCGTTCATTTGAGACGTTGGAATGTCATTTTATTATGTGGGTGAGTTTACATGTTAATGAACGTGACATGAGACCGGGGGTGAGGGGGGTGGGGCTCCCTCCCCCCCCCCCCCCCCCCAAATATGAATTTGGGGGGACTCAGCTGCCCCAAATTTAACGATCCATTGATCGATAATACTCTGCCATATATACGTACACATGACTATCAACAACACAATGTACATATACATGCATGTGTTCATCTTAAAAACTCATACACTTTCACTTTTGGGTAGGGAACAATCGATAATGGTCTGCATAAAAAGTGATTTATACAACACATACCCACCATGGGACCTAGCTGTGGTCTGTACTGTGTGTTAGGTTTGTTCTTTATTGGACCATCATGTGTGTTGTGTCCTTGTGTACTGTTCTACCCTCTGCGTATAATAATGGGAGATGGGGTTGTGTGGTTAGTTGTATGTGACATTGGTGGTACTCCCTACAACATGTGTCCCTCTCCACACCATGAGTCCCTCCCCACACCACGTACACTTCTCCTACTCCATTAATACCTGGCGTCCTCCCGGGGGCAGTGGCGTAGCGAGGGGGGGGGGGGGGGGGGGGGGGGGCAGGGGGGGACATATGTCCCCGGGCGCAGGGGTTTAGGGGGCGCCAAAATAGAAAATTTGCACAGATAATTATCGCGTTACGCGAACAGGCCCGCGGGGCGCGGGCACATTTTGAGTCTTGTTAACAAACGATCTGTAGTCTGGGGACCCGATAGTACAGCCATCAGTCGGGTCCCCAGACTACTCGATCTGCAACGCAAACTTTCAAATTTATTTCTAATCTCCGACATTGAAGATACGGTATCCAATCGTCACCTCCATAATCTGTTGGAATAAACAGTTCCAACTTCAGGGTTATCGCTCGCTGCCATTGTGAGCCTGTTATGCACAGGCTCACAATGGCAGCGAGCGGTTAGCCATTATCGTACAGACAGGTACACATAGCGCCAGTCATAGCGCGAGGGTAGTTTTGCGGGGGCGGATACTTCCCCAAACTAAATTTCCTAATGTAATAGATTGAAGGTACGTGCGAAGGCATAGGTTGCTTGCGGAAGCAAATGCAGTGTATATGTGAAAGTATCATGTTTTTGTGGCTTAAAAAGTGGTAAAGTTGCAAAGCGGCTGGGGCTCCGCCCCAGACCCTTTGGGTGAGCTTTGCATACTCCCCTCTCCGCCCTTGCAGCTACCTACCAAACCTCGCTGCAAAATCCTAGATCCACCCCTTTATTTGTAGGGGGGGGGGGGGGGGGGGCGCCATTATTGCATTATGTCCCCGGGCGCTCAACCACCAAACTACGACACTACAGACTACATGTACCCGGGGGTACAACCGCGGTGTACAGAAATTAAATTTAATATTCGCGTTCTGCCAGCTTAACCCTTTTAATACACTTGACGATGCATGCTCGTTGTGCAGGCGCGCAGGCCCTTTAGACTTGGCACGAAATTGCCTATAGCTCTAATTCTGTTTCTCTCGTAGTGTGTCAAGGTAAATTTATTCGATCGCGCTACGCGTAGTTAGTACATCGCAACCACGTATATCTCGATCAAATAGCGTTACTTAGAAGCTCTAAAGGACCTGTTGCACTGTCAAATGTAAAAGAATGTTAAACTGGCTGAACATGGATAAATTTTGTTTTCTGTACACCGCGGTAGACAAATATACCCCCGGGAGGAAGCCCGGTACATTAGACTGATGTTGCTGTAGAATTCTCCAAGAACGCATCAGATACTTTGCCAAATTGTTAGTTTTATCAGAGATATTATATATGGGATAGTGTCCAGCAAAATCACTCTTCTGGAGTTTAAATTTTATCACTATAGACCCCTTTTGGCGATAAGTGGCTGCTATGAATATTCACTATGAAACATTTATTACGTGGCAACCGTTGCTATCCTCCATATTGACGGGCAAATTTTCATTGTGCTGTACGACACGTGGCTATACTCACAAGGAATTTGAAGGAAACGGCCGACTTTTCTCTACAACTTTCGATCCATGACTGAAAACTACACTTCTACGTTGCAAGGACCCAATTTAGATCGCTATGTGAAGAAGCTACAATGCCTCTGTGGGAGGGTGAGTGAGTCAAACATGTTAACTCTCGCAACCATCGACCCTTATCAGTTTCCAAACGCTGAATGGGTTGATGACATATTGTTGTGCCACCTGTGGAGTTTCCAAGTTTGTGTATGTATTTTATTGACGACCTGGTGGATACACACGGGAGAAGCTCATGGCATATAAAAGCTTATAACTATTATGAGAAGTCTGTTGCCCTAAATGGTGTTTGCATGTACATAACTTTTTAAATTTACCTGTAGTGGTTGGGTTCAAACCGTTTTTTATCACAGCATAGGCATAGATGGCACACATTGCATTTTAAAAGCTAAGGTTACTCCATCACAGAAGTTGAATGATAAGCCACATGAACCCTGGGTGGCAGTTGAAAGGAGATCTCGATCAATTGTCACTGCACACTGCACATGTATGGCTGGGTGAGATGAATTCACTGTTGTTGTACTATGTTACATTACAAACTGACTACCGTCATTTAGCCTAGGGGAAGTGTGTTTGGAACCAAGCTTTTCAAAGAAGGTACGTAGCACTATTGTAAAAAATTACTTATTTAACAGGTAAAACCATCAACCATTCAAAATATCAACTTTGAAAGACCTAAAGTTAAAGGAAATCCCTGTTCCAAAATTTCCACATCACCACGTGATCCATTACCAGTGTTGAATAAAACAGTTCTATTTGATGCATTATACAAGGTATACCCAAGTGCATCTCTGTTCAATGTTACACCTGGATATGAGCAAACACCTAAATCATCTCCACAAAGAGATGTAGAAAGTAATCTACCACCTCTACTCACCAGCCACTATGACCCTAAGAACACTCAATGTACATCACGTGAACTTGTTAAATTGTCAGAGGCAGGGCATGAAACAATTAAATATAGCTTAGATGAAATCTCTTTCGTTGAGAAGTGTACTAGAGGGCAATCTCATTCCACTATCTGGTTTGACTATCGCCTTGGCCGCATAACAGCATCAATTTTGGTCAGATTGCCAAGTGTACTGAAAGGGTGTTTCCTATGTCTTTGGTCAAATCAATTATGCAATACACGAGTGTAAATCCTAATATACCATCTTTGAAATGGGGATGTCTAACGAGGGAGTTCGTAACCAAGGAAACCCGTAAAATTGCTAGTAAAATTTAACTAGCAATTGTATGGGTTTCCGTGGTTACGAACCCCTGTAAAATTGCTAGTAAAATAATTTTATGGGTATCCTTGGTTACGAACCCCCGCGGGTATGCCCCTGGAAATGTGGTTTTTGCATTAGTAGTGACAAAGTTATAGGGATTCAATCATTGGATTTTGTGGGAACAGTAATCCGTGCAGTATCACATAAAAAATGGATGGTTTTTGTTCTCTTTGCTATAGCAACTACAATCTATAATATAATCATACCATGTTACAAGTCTTGCATACACATAGAATAATGTTATACATCGATTTCAGTTATGTACAAATCATCAGTGATATAATCAACTAAGAATTCATACAGAGTCATTGTAACATTTTCTTGACTGCTTCCTTTTTTCCACTAGGTAGCTGTTACTTTAAGCGTATGCAGTTGGAGATACAGCTAATATGAATAAATAAAACACATTAACTACAAAGTTATGTTTAGGAACTACATGTATCACCCTCCTGGATGATATATCCATCCCTTAAGAGGAGCCGGAGGGACCGAGCATTGGCCTGCACTAGTGTTTAGTTCAGGTGGCCATACAAGTTGGATACCACCTTGGACTAGGGGGTGTTGGTCCTTGTGGCAAGGTGTGAAGCAAGTCTTGAGGAAGCCTGGACAGCTTCCCTGCCCCAAGCTCCATATTACTCCACCACAAAGGGAATGCATGTCCACTTAGTTACTTTAAGCATTTGAAAATTTTACTGCTACAGTTTTACCTTGATATCAACACATTTACTTCATTAATAAACCATACACCCAGCTAGCTACTCAAAGTACTATACATCCAGCTAGCTAGAGATTGCATATAATACAGGGTGTTTGCGAAAGAACACAACGCTTTAAAATCCCTATAACTCAGGATTGAAATTAATTAACTACTTGATTTCTTTAGCATATGTTGCAGTAGTTAGGCAAATACAAATAATCCAAATTATTGTAAGTGGTTAAGTAACTATCAAAACCCTCAAATCAAAACATTGGAAGCCCTCTATTAACTGATTACCAGCTGAATAATTTATTAACGTAAATCCACTTCCAGCCAAATTATTTTTGCTATCGTTTTAAATGTGATGTATGTTACTCAAAACTCTGTCGCTTTAGTTCGGCGCTTAAACGGATAAAGTTTAGTATGAGAAGATATGTTAC
This sequence comes from Eunapius fragilis, assembly GCA_963681505.1. Taxonomy (NCBI): domain Eukaryota; kingdom Metazoa; phylum Porifera; class Demospongiae; order Spongillida; family Spongillidae; genus Eunapius; species Eunapius fragilis. The sequence continues at coordinate 6,204,042 of OY811975.1, read as the reverse complement.
TTTGTTTTGTACATCCGTGGACTATAGCTTCACTGCTATACCGCCGTCAAAACATTGATTTTTCATTCTATAAACCATCGCTAGTGTTACGATTTTGTCGAATGAAGCTTACGTTTGTCACCAATCTAACTACGTATAAGTAGTAAGGAATTCTTCAACCTTCTTGGAAATGTATAGATGCTCTTGTAATTTTTTGTATGGAGTAAATAAAGACCTTTGTTCGAATATGCATTTTATTCCAGTTAGTGCACGGCTGGTATTTTTTAGTATCTATACGACTGTTTATGAGCGCAAGTACCTGGATGCCTCTTGTATCTGTTTAGTAACCCCTAATTTTTCATAACACCACTGCCTGGTCACTTAAAATTATTTTAGTCCAACATAACCGGCTGCGCGTCTTTAGACGCTTACGGCTGCCACGTAATGTAATGATTGCGCGTCTTTAGACACTTATGGCTGGTAATCAGTTCACAAAGTTTAACCCAAGCTGGGTCGCTGCTAATAGCAATGTGGGAGGACGGTTGGTAGGCGTTCTCGTGCCCCGACTCCGACCATAATTTGTATATCCTTCCGGTCAGGGCACGTGACAACGCTCTCTTAGCACCTTTGGGGAGTGAGCTCCACATACTCACCGAGTCACGCCATTTAAAGGTGGAGTACAACAACAACCACAATATGTAATTAAAAAAAAAAAAACAGAAATGGTGCCTATTTGTGCTTTTGTCCAACCTTTCACGCTTGACCGAGTCGCGTGTCTGCTTTAGGCTCTGCACATGCGCCTTAGGAGATCGTGTGCTGGCCCATTGTGTTATCTTCGTTTAACTCCTTGCGTTAAACAGTATTTAACCCAAGCCGGGTTGCTGCTAATGGCAATGTGGGAGGATGGTTGGTAGGCGTTCTCGTGCCCCAACTCCGACCATAATTTGTATATCCTTCTGGTCAGAGCACGTGACAATGCTCTCTTAGTACCTTTAGGGAGTGAGCTCCACCTACCCAAGAGGGATGAATCATCCCCGAACTCCCCTTCTCTTCACTCCCACGCCGTCCCCCAGCACAATACTACTGATTAACTTTAATACTACCAACTGGGTACAACTTACAATGCCTGTCGAGTGCTGCATGCGGTATCACCCGGCTAGTCTTGCCGATATTGCAGCTAGATGCTCTCGGGGTACTCTCACGTACACCAGGTAAGCGCTGCTCTTCCATCTTCCCAGCATCTGGATCATGGAGTCCTCCACTCTGGCTGCTGCCGCGGATGTGGCGGCACCTATTCTAAAACTGTGGCCTGCGTAGCTCGACATGTCGATGCCAGCCTTTGTCAACGTCTCTTTGATGCGGTCAACAAATGCTGGTTTCGTCAGCGGACGGCCGTCCTTGAGTTGAAACAAGGGCCCGGCATCATGGCCCTTCCGCACCGCCAAGTAAGTCAACAAGGCCACAATCGGGCATAGGGCTTTTCCTGTTCTCCCCAATGAAATTACCACTCCTTTAATGGGTCTGTCTTTGATGTCTTTAGCGTGTGATGGATGTTTTCTGGCCTTCCAGGTTGGTCTACTGATACATCTTTAATACTGAGGTGAGATTCCGGACAGTATGCGCTGAGAGTGGGGACGGTTATCTCCCCTGACCTCAAGAAGCCAAAGTAGCAGGCACAAGCTGCTGCCCACAGCATGATGTTGTTAAACTCCGACTGTTCCGATTTAGCACCTCTTTGATCTTCAACATTATGTCGGGTGTGATGGGAAGGTGGATGTGCCTGGCACCTGGGATAATCCTGGACCTTTCAATTCATGCACCCTTTAATACATACTGAAGTTTGGGCATCTCCCATGCGAACGGGTTGCCCATGCCGCTGGTTATCTGCAGGTGGCATACTGCTGAGAGGTTGGATTTCATGGTTTGATGAGATAAACCTTGCACAAATAACCATGCTACAAATTTACAGAGTCTCCTCGTTTGTCGGAAGAGGTTGGACGCGATCTTCTGAATAGAATGTTAAGTAGCGGTTCTGCGTGGAACAGTAGACGCGTCTAGAGGAAGGGGCGAGGGACTCACGAAGGAGTCTCTCAACCACCTTACCCAGGTCTTGTTTGTCCACTCCCTGGTGACTGTTCCCAGTTGCTAGCCAGGGTGGTATCCATGTCGGTAGGTTGTCTGCCTCGGGAACCTTAGAAAGGAAGGAAGAGAGGCGATTACTCGACAGGTCATCTGCCTTATCGTTAGCCATTTCCATAACCACTATGGGTCCACCCCTAGCCATTTCCATAACCACTAGTGGTCCACCCCTAGCCATTTTTAATTTCCTTTTAAATTTATTTATTAATTTTTATAACCACTATAGAGATCCATTTCTGTAACCGCTAGGGGGTCCACCCCTAGCCATTTCCAACAACCACTAGTGGTCCACCCCTAGCTAATTCCAACAGCCACTAGGGGTCTACCCCTAGCCATTTCCAACAACCACCCTAACCTATATTTATTAATTGTTATTTTTGACCAATAAATCCCCAAACTGGGGGTCCACCATCGCCACTTCTTTCGCGCCACTTACTGGCCACACCCCAGCCATGTAAAGTTTTTTTTTTTTTTTGTTTTACCTCCCCGGGGGTCCACCGCCGGCTACGCAAAGGACATGCCACCCTTTTGCGGTCGTCATTTCCATTACCAGTACCCTAATTACTTATATTTCTGCTTACCCGTTGTCCCACTTTGTAGGGATGACTCGCCCTGCTGTCACTGGCCACGGTGTTCTTCAAATACCTCTCTTGCCACGGACCGCATCATTGGAGTGGTAGCGTCCTGCTGCCCTTGTGAGTGCTGGAGGTGTGAACTGGTCTCATCCTGCTGCCCCTGTGCGCTTGCTTGGTTCTCTTTGTCACCCATAAATGAAACGGTGCCTATTTGTGCTTTTGTCCGACCCTTCACGCTTCACTGAGTCGCATGTCTGCTTTAGGCTCTGCGCATGCGCCTTAGGCGATTGTGTGCTAGCCCGTTTTGTTAACTTCGTTTAACTCCTTGCGTTAAATGGTATTATTCAAGATTGCAGTTTACGATAATTGATGTTTATAACTACTAATAAGTAACACAAGATCTGGATATGCGGTGGAACAGTACTGATTTCAAGTTACTAGGTTCAATAGGAAGTTATTAACATTTAAGACCATCATTTGATTTAAAGTTATTTAGATGGAAGCTGTTATGTGGTAAATATTTATAATAACCATCATAAATTATTCCAGTATGAAATGAAGTACAAACACTATTTGATTTGGTAATGGATTATTTAATGGTGCGTTATTAAAACTCAAAGTTAATAAAACGTTGTGGTCATATAGCATTTTCAAGTTTGATTTGTTGTTTTGAATATTAACTAGTAAAACGCCAATCAAATTTCTTACTTTTTCAAGGTCTCATCAAAGTTATTCTGCAGATTATAAATCACGTTATTAATTAAAAGTTGTCGTAAATTGTTTTGTCAATTTAGTTAATTGCAAGCTAAATGTTTGATTTTATCTTTTGAACTGCTAAAGATAAACGAATTGTAACAATGGGGTTCGTATTTGACTAAACGTGGTTATTGTATGTTCATAAACTCATTTAGAATGACAATCCTATTAAGGAATTATATTCATTTAAAAGTGCTGCGCTCTTTTGCAAAGACCCTGTATTATCTCTGACAATACTTTGATTGCAAGCACAACCTAAAGTGTTGTATTGGAAGATAGTAATTTAAATTTAACTTCAATTTCAAAGCTATGCAAACATCAACATGAAAATTGTTAAGAAGTCAATGAGCATCCAATTGGGATCCAGAGCTCCAATGATATCTACCCCTGCTCGGGTAGCAAACACTAGCTTTGCACTCATCACGGAACTTGCGGGGAACATTAGCCAAAGGTGATCGTTTGCCAACACGCCATCCCATTCCATCCATGCATTGCCAGATTGGTTTGGATGTGGAACAATACGAAGGTTATCCCTGCAATAAAAATTTCTTGGACTCACTTGCAATCAGTACACATTCACAAATTTCCTCTTCAACTGCTTTGTTTTCCACCCGCCTCCACCGCTTGTCTTGTTTATGTATCTTGTAGTAAAGTAAGTAGTAGATCTCTCCCTCTTATGTGCTTTACTATACAGGCACTTTCTTGCTTAGACTCCAGCCCACATAAGGCATCAATGTAGCCATTTTCCATTTCAGAGTACACTGTACAATAGTTCTTGCACAGGCTTATTTATACACTGCAAGCTCTATTAGCATAGGTATAGCTACACAAGAAGCAGAGTTTTTGTCATACAATGGATGCAGGCTCAATGGGGCAATGTTGTGTGGAAATGTTTCATGTGAATTCTGTTGCTGAGCGTGAGTACGTTTAGGTTTATTGGTATTGGTAAGTAACGCTTTCAGCAACTGCTTCTGTGAAGTTTGAGTGGCTCATTTTTGTATATCCTGGGTGAAACCATTTGAACAGAAGGTACGCATCGTCCAAAATATATACCTATTTGCAGCTCTCAAACCAATAAGTATTCAGTGGCCTTAGGGCATCCTACAGGCAATCGGTCTTAAGTCCAAGAAATTACATCTGGCAACATTTGTCATCGATGGAAAAGACAATTTCCAGTAGTCCAGAGGCGTCCTGTGTACCTTTTCTACATCATTACCCCACAAAATGTGTGTACCAAACTGAGGTGAGGATCTCCAATCTTCAACAGTGCCATCTACTGCCTTCAACTGTACGCCATGACAAGATAACCTACTGCCATCACCGATGTCATCGCTTTCTTGATCATGTGGTTCTTCAATTACCAGATTTGGGGAACCATTTGCTATAGAAATGGCTGTGGGAATGGATGCTTCAGCATTGCCGCCTGCTGTAGTGCTGTGCCGCCTAATGCTGCATGCGGAAAACGCCTTCAAAGTAGCGACTTCATAAAACTAAACGATGCATTTTACACTACACCCTTAATTCTCTCTACACCCCCAAGGAGTTTTGTTCCGATAAAAAGCAATCCGTACCTCTGCTTTGCATGTTTGTTGCCTAATACCGCCAACAAGGAAAGGCATCGTAGTTTGAACACAAAAAGAGGGCATATTTTGTAATGTTTGCCGCCAAACAGCGATAAAGGTTGCCCTGTTTGCTACATTTCTCTGGCTTAACATACAATCATTTTAGAATAGTTTAAAGCTGCATGCCATACAGTATATGCACAATAAAAAAAAAAAACGCACTGGCGTCACCAACTTGAGTGTTTTATCGTTCCAAAAGTTCAGTGACTTAAGTCACTAATAAATGACTTGTCACAGTCCGTCAATCTATGATTAAATCATCTTGATTTCTCAATGTGATGGTATCCTCTTCTTGCTCCTCAATGCCCTCAGAAACAAACACCAGTTGTCAATAGTAATAGTCAAAAATTGCAAACAACTCCTGTGTACATGTAGTCCAATATATAGACAATCAAATTTTCAAAGACACATAAGCAACAGAAAGCGTCAATCTCTCAGTAAGTGATCAGCTCCTGTGTGCAAAATAGTGCACAAAAATGTGTAATCGCTCAATAATTGTGACTGTTCACGAGAAAATGTTGTGATCCATATGAATTTCAAAGTTATAAAAATGATTCACGTTTGAATCACTATAACTTCCAAATGGTAAGCGCTATCTATTTTCAACACATCATACTACGTCATTACGCTTTGGTACAATAGATTCTGTAGTCTTGCATTTGCTTCATGCCATTGTTACAATGTCCAATACCCCTCAAGTAAAACGGATTGAGTAATAATTAATGAACTGGACAAATCAATCGTACATAATCCCTCTACTTGCTTAAGTGAACTACATTTTCCTGCAGAAAGGTATGGCAGGTTTGAACCCTAAGCGATATCAGACTTCGTAACACTGCCAAATGCAAGACCCCAGAATCTATTGTACCAAAGAGAAATGATGTAATATGAAGTGTTGAAAATAGGAAGCCAATGGCACTTAGCATTCGAAAGATATAGCAATTCAAACGTGAATTATTTTTATAACTTATATTCATATGGATCACGAAATTTTATTGTGAACTGTCCCAATTATATATAGAATAAAATTGTATTGCTGCAGTTGAGTGACTAGATTGCTGATTCGGTTGTAGTATAGTTGACCCACTTTATGTAATAGTTGACTTCAGCAATTCAACTATGAGATCAAAACCTCGAATGAATTTCGGCTGTTCTGTATTTTGTTCCGTTCTGAGCCCCCACCCCGATGATTTTAAACAACAGCTGGGTCATTCCATGGGCTGTCAGGAATGAATTGGACAGCACCCCTCAGATTTGTGTGCAATTTATCATATTTGCTTGACCTAATATGGATGTTACTTTAACGCATTAATTTTTAAAATCGCACGAGTGGTTTACGAATTAACACCGTCATGAATAATTAATTGTTTTCCACTTTGAAGACTCATAACTCCATACTCACAGAACGTGTATGGCTATTGTTGGCATCATATTGAAGCTCTCTTAGTGTACAATCCGACTATAATATGTTTCTGTGGGAGAGGCGAAAGGGTTAACGAATAAATGTTTATACAGCACGGTTGTCAATATTTAGGTCACTTGCAGGGTGATACTCAAGAATTTTGTTTCTGTATATGAAAACTGTTCATTGTCCTTACATTTAAAAAAAAAAAAAGTCTGAGTATCAGCTAGTTCTGGGAACTGCAGAAGGTTAAAGGGCAAGACGCCATTTTTAATTTCTTCATGGTTGATTTTATCACTAATGAGAAGCAAGTGTTGTTTAGATACGTCTCAAGGGTATTACATAATACTGTCCTCAACTATGACAACAATAAGAAAGGGCGTTGGTAATTTAAAAAATGATTTTTAGTACATCGAATTGCGCATTTATTGGAAACCGTTAAGCCTTCTAATGGGATCGTTGCGTGGGTAAGCGTGCTCGTTATTACTGTCATAAGCGGTTACAGCTCAACATTTCTTTTGATTGGAAGTAAAAGGGAACAACGAGGTTTAAATGAACCGGCGGTGAGACCTATTCAACCGGCTCAAGAAGTGGTGGTCCCTCAACCTGTTCATACGCCAGATGACAGCGTACCGAGGGACCACCACTTCTTGAGCCGGTTGAATAGGTCTCACCGCCGGTTCATTTAAACCTCGTTGTTCCCTTTTACTTCAAATCAAAAGAAATGTTGAGCTGTAACCGCTTATGACAGTAATAACGAGCACGCTTACCTACGCAACGATCCCATTAGAAGGCTTAAAGGTTTCCAATAAATGCGCAATTCGATGTACTAAAAATCATTTTTTAGATTACCAACGCCCTTTCTTATTGTTGTCATAGTTGAGACAGTATTATGTAATACCCTTGAGACGTATCTAAACAACACTTGCTTCTCATTAGTGATAAAATCAACCATGAAGAAATTAAAAATGGCGTCTTGCCCTTTAACCTTCTGCAGTTCCCAGAACTAGCTGATACTCAGACTTTTTTTTTTTTAATGTAAGGACAATGAACAGTTTTCATATACAGAAACAAAATTCTTGAGTATCACCCTGCAAGTGACCTAAATATTGAAAACCGTGCTGTATAAACATTTATTCGTTAACCCTTTCGCCTCTCCCACAGAAACATATTATAGTCGGATTGTACACTAAGAGAGCTTCAATATGATGCCAACAATAGCCATACACGTTCTGTGAGTAGGGAGTTATGAGTCTTCAAAGTGAAAAACAATTAATTATTCATGACGGTGTTAATTCGTAAACCGCTCGTGAGATTTTAAAAATTAATGCGTTAAAGTAACATCCATATTAGGTTAAGCAAATATGGTAAATTGCACACAAATCTGAGGGGTGCTGTCCGATTCATTCCTGACAGCCCACGGAATGACCCAGCTCAGAAAACGTGAATAACTAACCCTTTTTCTGCTCTGGAACGTGGACAAACAATGGATTCTTTTCATCCTTGCCCAGATCAGCAACTGAATCCCCTGCACTGAGAGCTTCACCCTCCCTACATATTGTCACTATCAGGTCAGATGGGCTGATGTAGGTAAAATCCTCTGAGGACATTCTTCTAAGAACTATTCTTCTGTTCACTTCTTTATGCAATCGGAATTTAAAACGTTACATACTGGACATGAAGTGTGTTCACTTTCACCACTGGTACAATGTGGCAATGACAATACATGTAAAGTACTGGGATGAATTCAAAGGCATTGTGAAATTCTGATTCAAATATGATATTGAATTATCCCAAGTTCTATTAAGATGTTATATCCTTCACTAATAAATGTGAATCCAGGGGTAGCGGGAGACCCTCCTAATATGCATGCATATCATAGTGTAGATGCATACATTTTCAGTGATTTGTATGTACATTGTATTATTATATGGCATAGATTACCAGAGCGAGGTACAATAGACCGATGAGGGAATAAAGATGAATTCACACGACTGGGAGTGACGAACGGCGACGACATTCTTGATACAGACTTCAAAGTACGACAGAAGCAATGAATGGACAGATGCTGCAAATGCTATCTTGGCGCAAATAAGAGATTTCTTTTCCCATTGGTCCGCGCGTGTTTGCATGACGTCATTGCTGAACATTAAACCAATTCAAAGTGAGAATGCCTCGTAACCGTCGTTATTGTCCACACTGTCGTGAAACAGTCTCCTCAAATACGTACCTGAAGCATAGAAGGCTTTATTTCAACTCATCGTCGAATTCGTGGGCAATACAAAATCTATTAGCGGCAGCTACATCCGATGAGAGCGATTTGGACAACGAGCAGTTTTCAAATAGAAGCAGATATAGTGATTCAGATGAATTTTCAAGTGGAAACAGATATGATTCAGACGAAGCAGCAGGTAAAGGCTGCTTTTTAAAATTTGCCCCGCTTGATGCATGCAATGTATATGCGATCTGCGAATCATTAACTGATTGCATGACTGAATTCTATTATTGCACACTATATAGATACGCAAGATAATCAGGATGAAGAAATTGGAGAACAAGAAAAAGGCTACGAAGAGGAAGAAATAATAGATGATGGAGAAATGTGGGATGACCAAGCTGCAGACATTGACGATGATATTCAAGGTAATAGCACTTCAGATCTCCCTCCCAGTAACGTAATGCCGATGGCTGAGGATTTAGTAGAAGAATCAGTTTCAAGGAAAGCAAATGCAGTAACAATGTTTTCTAACCATTCTGCTGAAATGGTTTTGTCGGTACAATATTGGAATTAACACCATCAACACCTTGCTAATTATTTTGCATTTCTACTTTTTAATCTTAAAACAGTTTTCCCCACTATTAGCCTCAATATCATTCATCTTTCCTAAATCTTTGCGAAGCTTACAAAATATTCTGCGTGTTAATAGAAATAGTTTTATAAAGTTTATTGTATGTCCTGAATGTCACTCCATATATAATCTAGACAATTTACTCACAAGTGTCGAAAACGTTTGCACATATTGCGAGTACCCACAGCATCCTCATCGAGCTCGTAGAAAACCATGTGGCACAAAATTGGTGGCTAAAATAAAACTAAAGGATGGATCATTGAAAGTGTATCCCCATAAAATGTATTGTTATAAATCTCTTGCAGAATCATTGAAATTGCTTTTTAGTCGTCCAGGTGTACTGTCAGCATGTGAAAAATGGAGGCAAAGAACTATCCCTAGCAATGCATTGCACGACATATACGATGGTAGAGTGTGGAAGAAGTTCATGCATGTAAATAACACTCCATTTTTAGCTGCTCCTAATAATATAGGACTAATGCTGAATGTGGATTGGTTCAACCCTTACAAACACTCCCCTTATAGTGTTGGTGTTATTTATTTAGTTATTCTAAATCTGCCAAGATCAATGCGGTTTAAAAAAGAAAACATCATTTTAGTTGGTTTAATACCAGGTCCACATGAGCCTTCGTTGCATATTAATACATATCTTGATCCACTTGTTGAAGAGTTGAACACTTTATGGAAAAATGGAATTCAGATACAATCACCAGATGCACATAACCCCATCACTTTAAGAGCTGCTTTGCTTTGTGTAGCCTGTGACACACCAGCAACTAGAAAGGTGTGTGGATTTAATGGTCACATGGCAAAATGTGGTTGCTCAAAGTGCACAAAAGTTTTTGAGACCAACCCAGAAAATGGGGTGATGTGCTATGGTGGTGGTTTCAATACAGTTTCGGCCCCACGCAAAGAGGAAGACCATCGTGCACAAGCCTTTTTAAGTCAACAGCAAGTCAGCAATGCAGCAAAACAAAGAGTTGAGTCGCTGAGTGGGTCAAGGTTTACATCTTTGATGCACTTGGAATACTTCGATTGTATAAGGTTCCACATCATTGATGCCATGCATAACCTTTTTTTGGGTACTGCAAAACATGTAATGAAAAATATATGGTTAAATGAAGATTCCCCTATTATCCCAAAAAATCGCCATACCATTTTACAATCAAAAGTGGATAAATGTGCATTTCCGTCATCATTAGGAAGAATACCACATAAAATTGCTTCAGGATTTAGTTCATTTACAGCGGATGAATGGAAAATGTGGACAATGACCCTCTCAATGTATGTGCTGGATGGTGAGCTAGAGCAGACACACTTAAATTGTTGCCATCTTTTTGTTCAAGCATGTCAAATGCTAGTGTCACCAATGCTAACAATTGAAGAAGCAGAACAAGGTCATGACCTACTAGTTAAATTCTGCATTGAATTTGAGACATTGTATGGCATAGAGAAAGTCACTCCAAATATGCATATGCATACACATCTAGTTGAATGCATTATGGATTATGGGCCTGTGTATGCATTCTGGCTTTTTTCATTTGACAGGTATAACGGTATACTGGGTAACTATCGAACCAATAACCGGTCAGTGGAAGTTCAGTTCATGCAACACTTCATGCATGATGTACAGGTTGACAATCTGAATATTCCCGTAGAGTGCTTGAATGTACAAACGACAACAATGCAACAATTGTTCAACAAAGATTTAAGCACTGGTACATTAAATGATATGAGCTCAGAACATGGCATGGAGTATTGGGCAGTCATTACTTCCACAAAACTGTCAGTTCATGATGTGCCCACCAACATTTGGTCCATCAGTGCTCACTATTGTCTATCAGGGGCTGCATCAGAGCACTATCTTGATGAAGACAGTACACTGTATTTGGCCAACACCTATGAAGTGATGTACAAACAGGATGTTATCAACACAAGTATTTCATTTCGTGCAATGTCATATACATACATCAAGAATGGAAACACAGTGTATGGATCAATCGGGAGCCGTTCCAAAAGATCATGCTACATCCTCGCAGCATGGTGTGGTAAAGATGGTCACGTGGACATAAGTACAACAGAACTTCGTCCAGGTCAGGTTATGTATTATTTTCAGCACAACTATACCATGACTGGAAACACAAAATCTTACATTTTTGCGTTTGTTAAATGGTACCAAAGTCACCAATGTCATCATCCTCAATCACGCCAGGTGTGGTGCTCTAATTTGTATGAACCATTTGGCCCAGCATCATTCTTACCAGTACAAAGAATACACTCACAGTTTGTTGCAGCAAGTACAAAACTAAATGATGAAAACGTTCTATATATCTGCCCACTACAACAGAAGGTTTTTTTATAACAAAACATGTGACAATGTACACTCTAATGACAATTGATTGCAATTATGTATTTCTTGATTGTAAAGCCATCACCAATATATTACTCAAATTGAGTGAATGATTACTTGTGAAGTGAGAGTAATACATAGATGAACAAGGCTTTACAAAGGGGAGGAGCTATTGGTACTAGGCCCTTCCATATATGGGTTTAAACATAACTCATGTACATGTAGACATGTACATCATTTGTTTATAAACACAGCAGCTGGACTTTTACACATCTAGCTCGCTTGACTCTGAACATTAGTTAGTCCATACCCACCATTTAAAAAACGGTCCAGAGGACTCACCGTGCATCGCCAAGATGTCAGAAGCATCAAGCTCTCTTAGGTACCCATCCTGGTCACCCTGTAACACAGGCAGCACATGACCTCAAACCACCTGTGAGATATTCCAATTAGTTTGTGCACACCTTACAAATAAACATGTCCAGAGGACTCACCATGTATCGCCAAGATGTCAGAAGCATCAAGCTCTCTTAGGTAACCATCCTGGTCACCCTGTAACAGAGGCAGCACATGACCTCAAACCACCTGTGAGATATTCTAATTAGTTTGTGCACACAATACAAATAAACATGTCCAGAGGACTCACCATGTATCGCCAAGATGTCAGAAGCATCAAGCTCTCTTAGGTAACCATCCTGGTCATCCTGTAACAGAGGCAGCACATGACCTCAAACCACCTGTGAGATATTCTAATTAGTTTGTACGCACCATGTATCGCCAAGATGGCAGAAGCATCAAGCTCTCTTAGGTAACCATCCTGGTCACCCTGTAACAGAGGCAGCACATGACCTCAAACCACCTGTGAGATATTCTAATTAGTTTGTGCACACAATACAAATAAACATGTCCAGAGGACTCACCACGTATCGCCAAGACCTCAGAAGCATCAAGCTCTCTTAGGTAACCATCCTGGTCATCCTGTAACAGAGGCAGCACATGACCTCAAACCACCTGTGAGATATTCTAATTAGTCTGTGCGCACCACACAAATAAACATGTCCAGAAGACTCTCAAGCTCTCTTAGGTAACCATCCTGGTCACCCTGTAACAGAGGGAGCACATGACCTCAAACCACCTGTGAGATATTCTAATTATTTTGTGCACACGATACAAATAAACATGTCCAGAGGACTCACCGTGTATCGCCAAGATGTCAGAAGCATCAAGCTCTCTTAGGTAACCCTCCTGGTCATCCTGTAACAGAGGCATGCAATTACAAATTATAGAAGCTCCAAGCGTGCGCGAGCATACTCTGTGTGTGCGTGTATTCGCGCGCAAGGCTTTCATTCAATGAATTCAACTTGCATCGATTCGCGCAGTATAATTTGATCAGAGATCTTATGACACGAGACGACAGCATCAAATCGTAGACTGTAGACTGTAGACTGAGATTATATGATCAAATTTCGATGATATTATATTTCTTGCAAGTGTTACTCTTAATTAGAGCAGCAATTATGATAGATGTAAATGTGGTGCAAATATGTTCATAAATATATTATACATTTACACGAATAGTAAACATTATGTAAATAAGGTGGCAAATGTATAACATATTTACATCACAGCAAATATGTTTGTAAATGTGTATTGACATATTTACAATACATCTACACGATTAGTAAATGCGTGGTAAATGTACTTTTTCGCGTAGTGGAGACAGCCTTGTCACTATACCCAGCACAATAAGTGATGTACTAAAGAGAGAAAAGTATTACACATCCAGTGATGCAAGGAGACTATATCTGGAATATCTGAATATTATGCTGCTCAATATGCCACAACTGACGGTCAACAGCACATCAAGTTTTATAACTGCCTGGGAAAGACGGTGCCATCTGCATGTGTCCCCATTCCTTCCTACCATGCTACTTCACTGATTAATGCTATGGGTGAGGAGGGCATCAATTTTACTGGTGTTGCTGTGCTTTTGAACAGTTTTAGTGAAAGTACTGGTGTGCAAGTTAGGAAGGACAAGGGTCGATACAAGAAGCGGACTAAAGGCATAAGCCAGAGAGAGATGCAGCACTTGCAGAAGCAGCATGAGGATGAAGAGGCACTGAAGAGGATACAGGCAGTGTACCCACAGTGTACAGTGTGCCTGTATCACTTCAAGTCACAACTATTGCTTGCAAAACATGTGTGCTGTGGGGTGATGGAACACCAAGATGTACTCAGTATTGCAATGCGGTATGCTAACACTCATCTGGCCACAATGGACTTCACTGTTTCTGGTGCTGTTGACCGAGCATCTAACTTGCTTACAGATGACAGCAATCTGACATATGCCACATTTGAGTTCAATTTCTATGCAGGATGGGCCCATACACGAAAAAAAATGCAACCAGAGCTGACCACCTGGGTAACTAGGCTGATACATGAGTGCTGGAAGGCTGGCGAGAACAAAGATCTAGGGAAAGTTAAGATCTCAGCTGATGGTGTGTTTTTTAGATTAGATGAGCTGCAGCCACAGAAAATGATTCGTCTGAGTGAATTGCCAGTTGCAGGGAAGATACGTGTTGTGTACCAGACCATTGGGAGGCAGTCCAAGCCAAAACTCTCAGATCGCAAACGTGGAAGGTCCCAAAGGAATGAAACAACCCAATGAAGGCAGAAGAAGGCCAGGATGACCTTTGAGGACCTGAATTTCGACAAGGACCTGTCTCAGTGGAAGAAGGAAGAACTGCAAACATATCTCTGCATGCCTCACAACATCAAAAAAACAGGGAACAAGTCTGAGCTAGTAAGGTGCATCACAGAGTACATGAAAACTTTACAAAATTGATACGTTTTGTGCAGGATTAACATCAGAAAAGCCGTTGACAAGAGAGAGAGAGAGAGAGAGAGAGAGAGAGAGAGAGAGAGAGAGAGAGAGAGAGAGAGAGAGAGAGAGAGAGAGAGAGAGAGAGAGAGAGAGAGAGAGAGAGAGAGAGAGAGAGAGAGAGAGAGAGAGAGAGAGAGAGAGAGAGAGAGAGAGAGAAGGGAGTGAGAGAGAAACGATAATCGACAAATGCGTGGCTTATATGCCACTAATATTAGCGTGACGCTAGGATCTCCGCCCGTATACGCGTAATTACTTATTTCCATCGTGCCCAGACCTATATGATAGACATTTGGCTTTGAACTCTGTCTTTCAGAGAGCTGAAAGACTGCAGTGCAAAAATTAGTAGAATTCGATGTTTGTGTGTAGAAATGAGAATATTTTCACTGTTTACGAATGAGAAAAACGTCACTGAAAAAAGTGTACTTTTTTCGGTGACGGTTGTAAGGTACGAACTTTGAACAAACACAGGATAGGCTAGGAAGTAGGTATGAAGTTGGGAAAAGCATAAATATTCATGTGGAGAGTTGTATTATTATAGTTCATAGCGTTTACGACAATTGGACCGTTTCCGACTAATTTTCAAAAACGTGCGTTCGACAAAATCAGCTCAAAAACTGTCCTGTTCTCACGGATCCGGTGTTAATACATTTTCATGAATTGTTTATTGAATATCAGCTCCAGTTGTTATGCTCTTACTCCCTGGCTATACCCATAGATGCTTCTCCCCTCTTGTATCTGAGGGTAAAACCGGCACCACACTACAGAACCTGCAGCATTTGTCTTACCAAGTTGACCTTACTGGGGCCAATTCGAATGACATTGTGTCTGGCTATAGTGCAGTTATGACTCAAGGCTTTTCAACCGCTAATTCTGGGGACTACATCCAGCTTGTAACTCCAAATGCTGAGGTACATAAAACATATGATCTATTACTCAGCAATATCACTTATTATTCACTTCCTGTATAGACACAACATGGAATTCTACTTGGGGTGTTCAGAACATCTAGTGCACGCTACATTGTAAGGGTTTGACTCACTTGTACTTTTATCTGGAGGCCAACCCTTGCTAAACGAGTACAACTGTCCCCTTCTTGAGCTCAGCAAAGCTGTCTTCACCACATTGAGTGACAGCATCCAACGACCTGTGTCTATTGTCCACGAATGTAGCAACAGATGTATTTTTGCAAGAAATTGGTTCAGTGCAGACCATGGAAAGAGAATACATTGCTTGCAACACACTGCATTATCATCACAACTGGGCAAAATAGGCTTATTGTTATGTGTATTGTATCCTGTAAAACTACCAGCCATTAATAATTATTGTTATCTATATTATACTCAATCCTGATGTATGTATGTTTGATATCGCGAATCCGTATCAGTCTGTTGTTTCAATCGATATGTATCAGTGAGGGTGTGGTACAGAAATGATTACATTCTGTATCAATCATTAATCTTATCGGCTGTGGAACGGAACGTTACAACCCGTAAGTAATGAGCGGGCGCCCTATTTGTGCATAGTCTGTCATGCCCGGCCTTCTTTAATTGCATAACGTTTCTCTTAGTCAACCTTGTCGCAAGAGGGTACGTTCCGAAAATCCTACAGGATGACAAGAAAATTTGGCATGGGCATACATTAAATATGCTAAATTCACATTTTCACTAAACAGATCATGCACAACTAATCAAATTTGCTTGTACATGGCCAATCCTAGGATATTTGGAACAGAGGTGTTTATTTGAACATGCAGCCAATTTATGGATTATCTCATATCGATCGTACTAGTATCTCATGCAGTAGTCTCGTTCCCAGACCCTATTTATTGAGAAACTCGGATGCAGATCAAGGGAATGTAACGAATTACGTGCATTCTTGATGTTAATTTAACTCTGGAATGTCACGTTGGAGGTGGTGAGGCCTGCTGTCTCCGAAAGAAACAAGGATTCTAAATCCGGCGATTGTTGTTGCGGACAATGAAATTCGTGACAGCGAAGTTAAACACGTGGCCCTAGACATTCTGATTAAAAGTTTAAAACGCGTCCCGATTAAAAGGTCCCTATAGACATTCTGCAACATGCAGCTCTCGACTTCGAATTCTGCAAAGTTAATAATAGTCATGCACGTGCATATGTATGTGTATTCGGCGTACTATCTATGGCCTGCATGCACATGCATGTACTTGACACGCCCAATATTAAATTTCATGCATGCATATCTTATAATCTGATTGGTGCCGCCCGATTTTGGGTGCTTGCAAATTTGGTTGCGCGTTTCTCAATAAATAGGTCCTGGGTACGAAATTATTGGTAACATGCATGTATGTCCTGTCTTATTTAGAGTCTAACCATCTTATTCAAATCCCAAACTTTATAAAGGTAATCTGAACCTGCGGCAGCAGGTTCAATATAGGATTGATTGAGGGTTGATGAATGTCATTAATAAAACTTCACTAGCATCTGGAGGGACAACGGAGAAACGGATCGCTTATCTCTTTATTGCGATAGAATGAGGGTACAACGACCTACAGTTCTACGTTGGTACCGTGTCATAAAACGGTGTGGTTATAGAGAAACAAACAATTTCCTGTTTCTCGTGCCCAGTCCTAAAATAATTCTTCATCGTCGTCGTCGTCGTCTTCTTAGGAAGGTATAACTCGAGCTAGGAACGGTTTAGAAGGACGGGAATAGTACCAATCGCTTCGAAATTTACCGGCACGTTATCCATACATGTCATATAGACACATATCAACTTCTATTTAATAATGTATGTAATAGATATTTATTAATAATTTTAGGCAGTATAAATACTCTAACCTGCACAAAAAATATTTGGTGTTCCTATCGCAGTTTAGTTGTTACTTTGGCTAGTGAAGTTGTTTTTCTAAAAATGCCTTCGCGTAATCAAAAGAAGAGATCTAAGCAACGAGCGGAATACCTCCAAAAGCAAGACGAGAACAAAGCTAAAGCCCGAGCGCTCTACAAGGCCGATCCCGAAAAGAAGAAGGCCTCTGTACGCGACAGCTACAACGCAGATATTGAATCTAAGCGATCTGCTAAAAGGCGGCGATATAAAGAGGACCTTGAGGAGAACCGTGCTGCTAAAAGGCGGCTATATGAAGAGGACCTCGAGGAGAACCGTGCTGCTAACAGGCGGCGATATGAAGAGGACCTCGAGGAGAACCGTGCTGCTAAAAGGCGGCGATATGAAGAGGACCTCGAGGAGAACCGTGCTGCTAAAAGGCGGCGATATGAAGAGGACCTCGAGGGGAACCGCGCTGCTAACAGGCAGAAATACGAGGACAATTCAGCTGCCATTAAAGCATCTCAAAGGAGTCGGTATTGGAATGACCCCGCTGTCCGATTGGCTAAATGTGCTTCCGAGAGGACGCGGTACCGCAGGGGTCACAGCACTACCACTACCACCCAAAGGTATGTTATGGCATGATTAAAAAGCTGTGCATGCAACATTTGTAGAGCATAGTAGGGTGGTGTTTGGTCGGGCTTGTCACCCTACTACCTGACCAAACGCGGTAGTAGGGCCCGCACAACTATGTACAGCACGGATCTGCACAAAAACCATTCACTTCACATGTAAAGCATGCAACTGTGTGTACAGTAGTAGTGTCTATTGTTTTAATCTGATGTATAAAAAGGCTTCCTTATGTGAAGGCTTCCTTATCTGTCTAGCCATGTACATGTGTTGCAAATGTATGAATATAATTACAGTTGCAAGGGCTGAGAACTATAGGTGAAATGACAATAACTGCAACCATATCCTTCTCCCATATAGCTACTCCTTGTATGAACCCAAATCTCATGCACTAGTGGAGTATAATGGTGGTCTTGAAAAAGCTATTCTTAGGGATAGTGAGCTTCTAAGTGAAGTAAATGATGCCTTTTGTAAGTCTCATCCATTGCTAGCTCAAAAGGTTGTTACTAGATCTGCCCATGCAGCAGTAAGTAAGATTGGGGCAGAGGCATTGGTTTCTAAAGCACTAAGTGTACGAAGAGCAAAAGCAGGGTCATTGCTAAAAACTATCCGTGAAATAAATAGAATGAAAATAGGAGAAAATGATATTTTAGTAGGGCGTAGGTATCATACTGCTGGCTCTGAACCTTACTTTTTAAATACTTCGTACACTTACACAAAACGACTTGGGGCCATTCCAGTAGACCTCAATGGTAGGTGTGTAGTGTCAGAGGAGATAGGGGACAGAGATAAGGTTACCATGCGCCCCTTGAAATGGAAATGTACAAATTTTGATGTTATAACCTCACAGCTGCCATAAAGAGTCCAGTTTAGTTAACCATTGGACTAAATTGCACTGTAGCAGTCCAGTCCCTTGTAGTGGTGGCATACACATTGCTGACAAACTTCTGATCGCTATGCTTGTCTGCACTTAATACTATGACTGAGTTCTTTGTCCACCAAATATTGTGATTGGACTGGTCTAGCTGACAGAAGCAGACCAAGGCTGTAATTCAGCCTATTTATATGGTGTATGCATGTATTGTGTATTTGTGTATTTGTGTATTTGTGTATATTTGGTATAATACAAGGCTCAGATTTTCTTTTGTAGCAAGTGGCTGCAGACAGTTGCCTTGCATTGTGTATGTCACCAGTTGTTGAGTTGTGTCCAGCAAGACCACTAAATGGTAACCATAACAGTAGACCAGTTGAAGCCACATATTGCATTAACATGGAAGTAATGAAAATTCAATTCTGCCAGATAATGTTCTGTTAGGTGGTATGATTAAACCTTGAATTGTACATATGCCAAAAGCAGGCTACAATGTGTGAGCTGGTGCTCATGACACCCCCACCTTTGAGTGGATAATACATATATCTCTGCAAACCAACAGAGATATATGGGGGACCTGCTCCCATGGCCAATGTAAATGCTACATTTGTGTGTTTGAAAACTGCAATTTATAATCCGTGTTGGTGATGCGCACAACAATTCATGATACATGCAAAAGTGTGGTATTCACCTAACTTCTCATGTACATTTCAAGTGCTTTGTCCATTGTACACACCACCAGCACTAACAGCAGACTTTCTTGCCACCACATGCCGCCAATAGTCTTGTACTTTTGCAAATCAACTTTTTATAGCCACCATAAGGTACTTCTACTCTCACATTTATGTAAAATCAGACCTTCTGCCCACACTCATAACGCTGCAGACCCTGTTCACCTGAAAACATATCCTTATCAATCTACATGGTGCCATGTTATCCCAGATCTACATGCAGTCATGTAGTTCACTTCCTGAGTTCTCACACTATCCATCTTTATACTTCATGTAGGCTACACCTCCATGTTTAGATTGGAGCATTTTCAAATTTGACCAATAAAATTTTAGCACATGCCGTTTATATGATGGAATCGGACCAATAGAATTATAGCACAGTCTGCACACGTGTTAAGGCTTTGCAGGTATAAAAGTCAGTCATGCACCCGCTGAAATATAGTGCACTTTGAAAAAAGAAGTAAGAAATTAATAATATACTCTATGTGGATTCACGTGTAAACTTGCTTGAAAAAAGAATAAGGTTAAAATTTTTAAAATCATACTCTCTGTCTCTGTCACGTACATGTAGATGGCAGCAGATGACCTTACGGGGTTTTTTCATCAAGAGGGGTCGGAGGAGGAAGAGAATGAAGAGGATGACATAAATCCTCCGACTCCTCTCCCCTTCACCCCGCCACCTCCAGAAGCCCCGCCACTACCAGCAGCGCTACCCCCGCCGGCACCACCAGCGCTGCCCCCGCCGGCACCACCAGCGCTACCCCCGCCGGCACCACCAGTGCTGCCCCCACCGGCACCACCAGCGCTGCCCCCGCCGGCACCACCAGCGCTACCCCCGCCGGCACCACCAGCGCTACCCCCGCCGGCACCACCAGCGCTGCCCCCACCGGCACCACCAGCGCTGCCCCCGCCGGCACCACCAGCGCTACCCCCGCCGGCACCACCAGCGCTGCCACCGCCGCCTGTGCTCCCTCCCTGGCCACTGCCACCC
Organism: Eunapius fragilis; assembly: GCA_963681505.1. Lineage (NCBI taxonomy): Eukaryota > Metazoa > Porifera > Demospongiae > Spongillida > Spongillidae > Eunapius > Eunapius fragilis. The sequence continues at coordinate 6,183,461 of OY811975.1, read as the reverse complement.
TGGCAGAACCCAGCATGGCGGGGAGGCCGGGGAGGAGGACGTCCCCGCAGGAGACGAGGGCGCGGGCGAGGACAACAAATAATTTATACATCCTATAATTATAATTATTATTATTAAAGTCTATAATTGTTTACATATGTTTATAGTACAAATTCATATAATTATATTATTAAAGTTATTTATTGAAATGATACTACATATACAACATTTACAGTTTTAAGCTACACAGTTTTACTAAGAGCGCTGCCCCCGCTGCCACCGCCGCCTGTGCTCCCTCCCTGGCCTGCATGGCCACTGCCACCCTGGCAGAACCCAGCATGGCGGGGAGGCCGGGGAGGAGGACGTCCCCGCAGGAGACGAGGGCGCGGGCGAGGACAACCAATAATTAATAGTACAAATTCATATAATTATAATTCTTATTATTAAAGTTATTTATTGAAATGATACTACATATACAACATTTACAGTTTTAAGCTACACAATTTTACTAAACAAAAAACAATACACTGAAACGGAGAAGGTGAGGAGACTAACATCCAGTTGCCATTGAACGGGACAGCAGAGCTCTGGCATTCGCTCTAACTAGGACCAAGTTTAACCTGCCATAGAGAGCCGAAGTGGCCTGGGACTTGCAACCATTTGATCTAATTACCAGGCGCGCTGCCAGTCGAGAAAGGTTTGTCTGTGCTTCTTGACCCCAACATCCATAAACCTCAACTGCCAAAGGTACACACACACACCCAAGCTCTGAGCACTTTGTGTCATTGCTGGCATGTTTTCTGTTTGTTATTGCATTAAGAATTAAAGGGGATCGTCCAAATTCTATGTGCTCTTCCTACATTTAATCGACTACGGTGAAAAAAAACCTATGAAACAAGTAAATAAAAACATTCTCTAACGAGAGAGTTGTTGGTATATAGGATTGACCAATGGTGGTGTAAAAAGCACGGAAACAAGAGTGACAGAAATTTTACTCGAAAATTGAAATTGGCCTATATTTAGCACGCTCACAAAATAACAGCGCATGCCTGAGTAATGTGCTAAATATAGGCCAATTTCAATTTTCGAGTAAAATTTCTGTCACTCTTGTTTCCGTGCTTTTTACACCACCATTGGTCAATCCTATATACCAACAACTCTCTCGTTAGAGAATGTTTTTATTTACTTGTGTATATAAGCAATCATTTATTAATTTTAAAAACACCACCATTAATGCATTCCACATAGAAATGACACTCAACAAAAAGAACTAATGAAATGAAAATATTAACATGCATCAAATGGTTCTATTACTAATACATACTAAGAAATGTATAATATTTCGAGTCAAATAAGCATTCTGAAGCTATTCTGGATCATCCTTCTTCAGCCACTTGGTTTTGTGCTGTTCCCGACCAAATCCCTCATCATAATTGCCTTTCTGTTTGAACAACTGTTTGAAATGTACTTTGCAGTAAATGACTCCTTCTAGGGCAGCATATGTTCCAACACTGTAAAAAAAAAAAAGAACTTCATAATCATTATCTATTGTACCATAAAAGTGTAGTATTTTTGATGCGTGCGTAACACTGCAATTTACCCTGTATAATTACTACAGCAGGTATTTGGGAAGTGTGAGTTACAAATACAAAGTTAGCCACCAAAACAGCATGTCCATATTTACTTAGACTTGTGCATGTGTAGTAAGTAGAACAAATGTAACAACAACAACCTGGCCCATAGTTTTACCATTCTACAATTCTTTTGGTTCCATCTAAAGAAAATTTTTAAATGTCTATTATTCCAAAACGGCTTCATTAAATGTTGTTGATGGGTGGGTGTGTAGATGCCCCCAAAATAGTTGAAAAATGTTATGAATGTTAGATGTTACTGCGATGTTATGAAAATGAGAAATTTTATTTACTCTAGATACTAAGTGATGAGTCCAAAGTATTGAAAAAAGTCGGAAATGCTATTTTGCTGTGAACATAAAACAATAAACAACACAGCTTGATCACACTTAAACAATTAATTCAAAAATACGATTCTCGATGATTAAAACTGTATTTTGATCTACACATTGGATTTTTAGCTGTCTGCTATAAGAGGAGATCCCATGATATAATATACTAATTTGATATGGCTCCAAAATAAGGACTGAAAATATGATTTTGTAACATTAAACTGGAGACAGAGGATCCTTTTCCCAACCTATAGGCAGTGTAAGTCACAATACACTTCAATGAAGAAATTTGAAACTTCCCTCACACACTGAAAGCATGTATGTTAAATGTTTACAATGCATGGCATTCTCTGTACACAATTTCACATAAAATGCAATCTTGATGTCCCACACACGGTAAAAAAGCGGTTATGTAGGATTTCCAGAAATTGTCTATGACAGTACAAACCTCAATGTTTTCTGACAAACTGAGCACTTGAAGCAAGTCTTGTGGAACACCTTCTTGTCAGCTTCTAAACGTTCCATTGCATACACAGTCTTATGGCAGGTTTCACAGCATTCAGTAGGAGCCAGCCACGACTGCCTCTACAAGTGTGTTGGGGAATACATGCATCTAAGTGTACTTCCATACAAAGACCAAACATGTACATGTACAGTGTGTCCATGAATGCACATGTAATGTTATTATACATGCTAGTGATTTCCATTCACCTGTATCTATATATGGGACAGTGTCTAGAAAAAACACCCTTTTGGGTAGTTTTCAAATTTTTTGATTTTCTGTGAACTCCAAAGAGCTTCTAACAAATATTTGGTCCTACGCATCCAAATTTGGGCTATCCATCATAAAATTATACGACGATGAATTAAAAATTAGCCATGCATTTCAATGCAAGCTTACTTTTCTTTAGAAATTTGAAAAAGTATCACAAGGGTGATTTTGCTGGACACTGTTCCATATATATATATATATATATATCAGGGTTCGATGTAAGGGTTGCCAAAAATGACATTCATTTATGTGGTACGACTATCATAGCATGTTCAGCAGCTAACATAACATGTGATTACAACAACACGTCATCAACCACAGCACATGCAAACCCCTAAGGATATAAAATAAGCAAATTCACTATGTCTATGACGTTTTTTCAATTAACATAATTAGCGCCAATTGTCATCAATAATACGAATGTCATTTATGGCAACTTTTTGGCAACCCTTACATCGAATCCTGTATATATATATATATGGAACGTTCTAATGGGTCTTGTAGATTTATCTACATGTATATAGCATCCAAATAAAATCAATACATCTTCTGAAATATTAACAAAATATTAATGCTACCAGGTTTCTAATTTTAACATTATATACCAGACCACTGCTATACATTGTGGTGTCTTACAGACGCAGGGTACCAATGTTACAAGGTCCGATATCCCATTGGGTGGGTATCGACCCTTGTCCCGCACCAAAATGGATTCTCACATATACAATGTAGCAATGATGTGGTATATTGTGTTATAAATAGAAACCCAATAGTGTTAATATTCCAGAAGGTACATCGAGGATGGTATATATAAATCCACAAGACCTATTTTCTCATAGAACATTCCATATATACATTTAAATGAAACATTCTATGAGAAAATGGGCCTTGGGGATTGATATATATACAATCGATAAATCTTCTGAACTACTAATGCTATCACTTCCTATTTTATACGAAAATACATTTTAATGTCCGATAGCCGATAGGGTTCAAATCACCACATCTTCAGGTAGGAGTGTTCAAATCACTTGAAATTAGGAGGGTACATATCTGGTATTGAATTGTTTCTGCTTTTTAATTTATACATTATGGAGATACAGCTGTGCAATGCACGGTTTCCTGTTCAATATGATTTAGGCACCCACCTCCCGTACATTGAATATCTAAATCAATGGCGCGAACTGAGCAGGAAATCGTGCACGCACTTCTCAGTTACAGTATATCTCCACAACAGATGAATAAGAATTAAAAACTAATCAACAGCGACAGGACCTTCTATTTACATACTGAATTAGAAGCAATTTAAACACCATTTTCTCTTATACGTATATCATGTACAATGCCAATGTACACACATAAATGTATACAATTGGTTAAGATAGCTCTGACAAAACTATCAGAATACATGTACATGTAGGAAAATATATACACCATTAACAGTTGGGAAAAAACAGCCCGGTAAATTTTTTTGGTCTTTAGGCATCTCATATCAATAGCAGTATAATAAGTTACAGAACAGTATGTACTAACTGTACCTGATCTGTTACTGATACTTTCTTTGTACGCATTTGAACTCCATCATCTGACTTCTCTTCATGGGGCTTGACATCATGAGGCTTGTCATGGTGGTGCTTATCATGGTGGTGGGGCTTATCGTGAGGCTTTGCGTCATGCTTATCATGTGCTTTGGTGTCATGAGGTTTTGAGTCATGTGCAATAACCTCATGATGAACTGCAACTTCAGGGTCAGGTTCTGGTGACATTTCCTACAATATGTTAATGGTAAGATAATCCAATGCACATACATGTAGATATCATATGTGTACACATAGTACACATACATGTATGGTAAAACCTTGTAGTACTGCTCGTATGCTGATTATTAGTAATCAACTGTTCAACCCAAAGCCTGTACAGGTACACAAACCTGGCCATGTGAATCACCAGATGGTTTTGAAGAAACATTAATGTTTACTGCTGATACATGTTTTCGGCCAGGTGCTGCTTTGTTTTCTTCATCAGCTCTATAAGGAAAGTATATTGGCTATGCAGTGCATGGATAAAAATCTCAAAGTACTGGTGCATGTACATGTATATGTACATGAACATGTATGAATTGTAACTTGCATGTACAAAGTAATATTACAATCAGTGCACAATGTACAATACTAGAACATACCTAAAGCCTACAAGCAAGACATACATCCAAACACAATTGAAAATACATCTATCCTAACATTTGTTTTGATTGCACATTGAGCTCTAGAGAGCTCACAGTACAAGGCCTAACAATCTGAACCACAATTTAGATCACAAAGGATTCAACCTTTTGTTGCATAATCACTGCATTGAATGAGCTCCTCCTATCCTTCCAACAATTAATGTAATATAATACAGGGTGTGTCCACGAAAGAACACTTTTAAGAGAATATATTCCTTAATGGGACTGCAATCTAGATTAATTTATGAATGTACAATAACCACGTTTAGTCAAATAAGAACTGCATTAAATAAAGTCCCATCAGGTGGTTTATGGGACACATTACATAGTCTATTACAAATCAAATGGAGTTTTTATTTCATTTAATAAATTAGTTATCCCATCACATCATCCTGAAGAACTAATTATGGTCTTAAATACTAAAAATTGAACTTAGTAACTTGAAATCAATACTATTCCACCACATATTCAGCACTTGCTTTACTTATTAAGATCAATACCTCTAAATGTAATCTTGAATAACTTTGATAATAGAGGCCACGGAACATTTTGATTTATACAGTTTTGATATAATTACTTAACCGCTCACAATAACAATAGTTGAAATCTAATTGGATTGTTAGTATACGGCTAACTACTGCAACTTATGGAAATCAAGCAGTTAATTAATTTAATCCTGAGCTATAGTGATTTTAAAGTGTTGCATTCTTTCGTGGACACCCTGTATATACATGTACATTACTACACATACAGTACATGTACATTGTACAAGTACTTCAAATTCATCAACACCACTTATGTTGGCAATAGACAATGTTCAAGTTGCAAGGCTGTATATGTACATTTACATGTATCTTTGCCTCTGCCCATAAATTATACAGCAAGGTAGAAAATTCATTCCTGCAGATAAAATTAAGCTTGTACTGGTATGATACATTCCACAGAAGATATGTAAAGTGGAGAAAGGGAATATTGCACATAGGGCCATTCATGAAGCCATGCCTGAGCTTATGGTCAACAGAATAAAGCATGCAAAAAAAATGTACGTACATGTGTATACATTACAGACTTCAGGGGCAGGAACAAATTACGTACTTTGCTGGTTTATGCTCCTTCTTTGGTGAGCCCACACTCTTAATTGGGTGAGTGGATTTTGGCTTTGGATCGGTAAAGGCCTTAATTTCAACCTTCGATTCACTTTTGCTTTCAGAAACATTTTTTCGCAATTGTCTCTTCCACGGTGGTGTGTCCTGAATCAATCACATGAACACATGCACATTAAACCATACACATGCATGATATCACAATCCCCCAATATACTACGCACATATACATGTAGATTTCACAATGCAATTACCATTATTGAAAAAGGCAAGGTGAAGGTAAGTGGCATCACATGGAATCCAACTCCACCAACACTCACTGGTTTAATATGTGAAGGTTACACACACATCTGTACAACTATCAAGTCTCATTGCCTGCATGTTTGAATTGGTTTATTAAAACACCATTGGGGGATTACTACATGTACATATATATGTACATGTACATGTTTGGCATTGCCACCAATGCTGCTTATACATGTACATGTAGGCTAGCAACTCCCAACAATTCCCAGCAACTGCTTTGAGAATAACATACATGTAAACGCATCAGTCAATAAGTATTCTTGTTGGACCTGATCATCAAACAATGTGCACACTAATAAATGTAAATTGATTTGCTTAGCACATATGAACTGTCAATGTACACACTTTAATCCAAATGAAATGCTTACCGGTGGCTTAGCTGCTTGTTGTTCAAAAAGTGTGGCTACTTTCTTCGCCTGAAGTATACGAGTACACTCCATTAATTAATCCCCATGATAATACAAACAGTACAAACTGCTTATAAACATTATCGTAACATTACATGAGTATATTCCATACTCATATAAAATTATGTGTACATGTACATGTACTTGAACGAAAGTACATGTAATTGCATGCACATACCATGTACATGTAACCTATACATGTTGGCGTTGGTTCATGACAACAAATGGCAGAACAAACCATAGAAGCCATGTGTACATGATAACATTTTGCCACACTGTGTGTACACAATGTACACCTGGAATACATGCACTCCATTCATATGCATGTAAGAAACTGTGCAAGCTTAGTCATTATTACGCACGTTGGTCACATGTTAGGAATTGTGACAAACATTGCACATGTAAAATCATGTACACAATTAATCTTTCCACACATTTGCATACCCTAGGAACATTGCCATCTGTGTCATTGTCAGCCTTGTCAGTCACGCTATTATCAATAACAGCGCCCGGTTCAGTGGATGTTTCAACATGATTTGCAGCCTAATATAATGAATAACACTTACACATACATGTACACATATGTAGATGTGCAACACCATGTAACAAATGAAGTTCTTATACACATCTGATATTATCTAAGCTTCTGTCATCCCAATACTCCAAAATGTGCACACTCACACAATCAATTATTGCATACATGTACATGTTACACATACCAAGCAAGCCAATGTACTTATGCAGCACATGGAGCGTTCGCAAGTGCAAAACAGTACAATAATACTAACCAATTCTGGTGCAGGTCCCTCGTGCTTATCCGCCGGTTCCCCTTCTTTAACATCAGTTGTTTCCGGTTTTGTGGTTGCTTCTGGTACAGGAGTGGCATCAGTGTGAACCTCTCCATTAATGTGTTTATGGTCCACAAGTTTAGGCTTAGGAGGCAGTGGAGCTCTGAATCCCAAAGCAACATGGCCATACACATGTATATGTAAACCTAATATAATTTTAGTCGCTTCATTAATACATTACGTTACCTGTTCTTCACCGTGTCTGGCTGTTTTGCATGAGTGGGAGAGCCAGAAGCATCCCCACCATGAGGGTGGGCAGGTCGTTTAGCAACAGCTGGGTTAGAAAGTATGGGTGACAAGAGTATTTATTATATGCACCTAGCATTGTATCACAATATACATGCACATGTAGTTGTACTGGCATACATAGCAACAATGGGCTGCCATTTATCAGGGTGGGAACCATTGAGAAAGCTGATACGATTCCCCACTATCAAAGTAGTGCAACAATGATTCAATCCATTATGTCACCTATATTATATTAGATTTGTCATTGAGTTTCGGTTCTATGAATTCAAGCCATTATGATGCAAACAGGTAAATTACCTTCTGTTCACAAGTTACACACTGGGTTTAAGATGTTCTATAGGCTTTGAGTGTTTAAGTCTGCACTATGCAACATCACAGATATCCTTGAAAGCGTGAATTTGTTATCAATAAGGTAGAAATTTAAAAAAATCCTAGTCAATGTATTCATTATCATTATAACAACCTCACAACCAGAGAAAGAAATGACTCTATTTTGCATGAGAAGAGAATGAGCAAAATAGATCGGGTACCAATGCAGGACAAAAGACAGCTTTACTATAAAAAAATAAGGAGACTAATTAGCCCTAAGTACACTTGAGGAAAGAAATTCTTATGGTTGGCCCACATGAAACGATGCTTGGACTATCTTCATACTACTAGGTTTAACACCTTATTTCCTCAATTGTGATCACACAACATATACATGTATAAGGCAATGTCCACCCTTGTGGGTAACTCATCAAGTTTATTTTCTGTAAACTTCAAAGTTCCTCTAATTTTGATTAACTATACATTGCAAGCGTTACTCTTTTCTTTTGCTTGTCCTAGAAAATTTGGAAAGGTACCAGAAGGTAGTTGAACATTATTCCCTATACATATAAGTGCATAGCATGTCAAAAATAAAACGCAAATTAACTGCTATGAATGAGGTTCACAATTGCAAGCAGTCAGGGAATATTAACAGTTCTACTAACAAATCATGCATAATTGAAACAGAACTTGAAATTCCATTGTGCAATCAAGCTCTTTGTGCTTCCACAGTTCAACAATCATGCACATATGCTCAAATTACATCAGAGATAATTGGAATGCCAGGTCATGAACAACTTGAGCACATGATCTAAGGTACTGCATGATACAAACTGCTAGTTGGGTAAATATATGAGCAAATTCTAAAACAACATTCTCAGAATAAAAGCACACAGGTGATTTAAATATGACAGGCACCCTTTCTTTCTCACCTTTTGCTGCTTTTGTTTCTGATTCACTTGCATCAGTCTTTTTACTTGACACAACAGCTGACTTTGGATGCTTGGGGATGGTACCAGGTGATGATGGAACCTTCTTCACAGTGTCTGTAACACTGAAGATTTGCAGATTGGTTAATATAGCTACAATGCTTAAATCAATTGGACTGTTAATCGCAGTATACATTCTTCTCTCCCCCACATTTTAACCGCACGGGACAGAAGTATGTGTATGTATTGGGGGGGGGGGGGGGGGGGGGGGTCTTGATTGAAACTTACGTCTTCTCAACAGCTCCACGTCCTTTCGATGCACTAAGGAGAGGAATGAATGCATCGTACATAAAAGATAAAAGCGACCGCAGTTTCTTTTGCTTAGCCTTTCAATTCGTTCGTGGGTTAAATAAAAGGCTTCACAGCGCTTTCCGTGTATGCCAGTCGCAGCATACAGAGCGCATTCTAGTTAAACATACCTTTCTTTTACGTCTAATTCTTTCTGAACTGCTACACCTGCATTCTCCATTGTTAAAAGAAACTCTGGGGACGCTTCTTCGAACTAGGCGACAGGCGACGCGAATCACTACTTATTACCACGCCCATGCGTGTAATTCTATTGTAAAATTATGACATGTGTATTTTACACTTACGCTTCGGAAGCACTTTTTATCGGTTTCCTCAAATTACTATCCGATTTGACCTGTTTTTTCAATTCTGCAATCTAAATACAGGTAGAAACGAAGCGTGTTGTTTTCACAAAGACGTTGGAGTGAGACTTACCTCGTCGTCCTTCTGCTTCGCTGCGTTTTCTAGTTCCGTTATTTTAGCCTTCATCTTTGCAATCTCTTCGAATAGAGCCTTATTTTCCTGCTCCAGTTTGTTTATTTCTACTAAAAAAAATAAAAAAATACTTGAAAAACAAGCAGGAGGTAAATTAAAAGCAAAAGTGTTACTAAAGGGGATACTAACAAGAGGTACCATACTCCCAACCATAATATCTACTGTACAACACACGGACAAAAAGCAGCAGATAGTGTGGTCCAAGGTAGCTCTTATAGGTGCCAAGAATTAATATAACACACTGCCAATAATAGAACAATGGACACTTACATGTTACATATATGTAATTTGTAGGTACAAGAATGGAACAAGCATTCCAGACAAACTGATTAAGTTTATTTGCATAGCAAACAGAAGTTAAAAGCTAACGCACTCAACATCTGAAATGCTAGTGGAAAAGTCATTTCCAAAAAACAACCACAAAACAACACACCAAAGATCTTCTTGTACATCAGCAGCTGTAATTGTAATGGCTTCAAGGCAGAATATACATATAAACATACACCACCCCTACATGCAGCTGATGAATCATCAACAGATGTGTAAAAAAATATGTTGGCATTGTGTATTCAGGCTTATTAAGGTCCACTGGCAAGATAGTGACATATACACAGTAGTTGCATATACAATGTAATAAAATGTACTAATTAATTACATCATACAAATACAAGCCACTTGAAGCTACTACAAATGTTTACCCAATGGCCTAGCTGAGTGCACAACTCAATGGCCTAGCTGAGTGTGTCAACCCAATAGGCTGCAAAGGGTAAATTTGTCACCAGAACTTGTCATTCCACACACCGTCACTGCTATAAGTAGGAAAGAAGCTGCTGCTATTTCATAAGAACTCACAAATTAGGGCGTTGTGGCAATGCAGTTTGTATTCTTCGTTGCCAAATATTGGGAAACTAACCATACCACTAATTATTTAGGGATTCAAACATACAGAATTGTAACACATGTACATGTACCTGCAGCATGTGTTTGGGTTTGATCAGTACAATACACTGTATGACACCAGCTACAGAAAAATGTTTGACTTCCCAATATTGGCAATGACATGCATTACTATGCACAAGCCTACTTAAGCTTGATGCGACAATCCAAAGATAGAGGCACTGAAATTGGTTCAGACGTTGTTATTGAAGCCCCAAATACAGGTTTGAGCTAAGCATGTAAGAATGTAAGCATTGTTTTTGGTACCATTTACATGTACTACTGCAACAAACATGTAATTCAACATTTGAGCACAGATATAAGGCTTTTGCAGTGTAATAAGTAACCACACGTTACATAACTTTCGTATGACATCAAAGCATCAGCTGGATTTTAGCCAATAATCACAATGCTCTGTATTTTTGAAACAGATGACCTTTTTTCAATTAGAAGGGTGCTTATTGGCTTTGTTACACCCAATGAACACGTGCTCTTGATGAAAAGAGAACGATATTAATATAGAAACAAAAGCTGAATTACAAAACCATTGTAATGGATAATCCTCACATTCATTGTCAGTGATTTCAACAATATGTTACTTCATATTACACTTCATGGCAACATGCACACATTGAACCTTGCCAATAACTACATCCATGCAAAATTAAGGGGGGAAAGTTCAATTTGTTAAAAGCTTCACTGCATCACTTTATTATAAACAAAGATTGAGGATGAATGTATTGGATACGTATTGGCACAACTACATGTACATACACATGTGACAATCTGAAATGTTCTATTTCTCAGGTGGCCACAATGTAACAATGGCTACTAGATAGTTCAGCATTACATGTACATGCACTTCAGTGTAAGTACATGTATAAGTTGATGACATGACATTTAGTACACAGACCCAGATGGCAACAGTGCTACTAGCACAAGAGAAACAAAACTAAACAGTACCCCTTTTTGGGGCATTACCAGAGAATACAATACAGCACGCATGTAATAACTCCGCTAATGATAATCCGTTACTTCAGAAAGTCATGCACAAAGATTGTCTACTTTACGGTTATACAAACTTCTATTCAATGGCACCCACTAACAAAGGCCTAATCAAGATCAAAATTTTCTTTGTTGCAATAACGAATCTTTTCCTTATTCTATAGAGCGCATGTTCCCAAAGCACAATTACAATGTTAAATGTGAATGTAGAATACCCTCGTACATACACTTATTGAATACCTGCCTCTCCCCCCCCTGGTACAAAACTGCATCCCAACTTTTTGCTTTACATGAACATATATGGAGCATCATATGAGATTTTGACCCTTGTTGATTTCTCTATATAGCACTGACTGAAAATAGCACCCAAAATCAAATTGATATATCTGTTAGGGCTACTCACTTTGTATTTTACAATCAACACCATTTCTATGTACGACAATACATTCACATGTGGGATATCAAAGTTGCAAGCTCCTATACCCCATCGGGGTCAAAACAGCCTGGAGTGTTCAAATCGTTTCAAATTAGAGGTGTACAAAAGATACATGCATATCATTGGATGCTATACATGTATATATAAAATCCAGATGGGTTAAAATCGCGCAGAATATTTCATATCATTCTTATTATACACACTACACAGCCTATAGTGGATCATAGTACCTTCACTATGTTCAGTATGTTCAACCTTCACCTTATTACCCTAGGGAAAGACAAACCAAATAAACTAAACAGTTGCTTTGACCCATGTACTGTACACATACCTCAACAGGTAACACAATAGAAACTTGGTGTTCATCAGCAATTGATGGAGACTGCACTCTTACGTTATCCACTTGTCCTCTGAGCTCTGAAAGTGATCCAAATCACAAAACGCAATATTGTTTTGTTATAAATTAACAGACTATTATTATATACAACATTACATCAAAGTCTCAACTATATATATTTACATACACATGTACACTACTTAACCATGATTGACCAACTGTGACTTAAGTTTTAAGTCAAAATACATTTCAATGAAGAAATACGACAAATTTTAAAATAACGAACTGTGATTTTGAAACTTTCCTCACACACTGGATGCATTTGTGTTCTTAGTATAAAATATGTACACTTGGCTATGTATAACTTGGCATTCTCTGTATGCGATCTCACATAAAACGCATAACTACCGCATCATTGTGACTTAAATCACAATACTTATAAAGTAGTAAAACTTAAAATCTGTTATCAACTAGTTACTTTAAAAATACGTATTACAATAATACAGATATCTGCTCTCATAATATAGCGTTTGAACTGCTTGGAGATACCGCTTACTGCAGTTACAAGATGTCTTACCTTCCAATCCCCCAAAACGGACATTGCGGAACAAACAATTGCGACTTAAATCACAAAGCTTTGAACAGTAAAACATGTAGAATTTTCTATGAGTACCTATGACTTTATGTACATGAAATTGAACGCCAAGGAATGTACATTCTTACTGTACTAACATACAGGCATGGATCTTAAATTAACGTGGCGTGGATAACATAGAGAGCAAAACTATAAACATTCGACGGTACATGCGTTGTGATTGAAGTAACGCCCCTTATTCTGTCTTATGGTAGAGATGGCCTATTCTATTAAAATTAACGTAGCTCTAAAGTCAGATAAAGTTAGAGACAATAAATTACCGAAGAAATAGCAAGGAGGGCTGTTTAAAAAGAACCCAATATATTCAGTGTTTGGGGAGTGGACATTAAAGGAAGCACATGTCACGTATGCATGTGATGAAGTTACAACTATAGGAAACCTTTATCAACCCGAAGCTTGAGGCTGTTACAAGAGAATGAATGTAAGGGTGAGCAATTCTTCGTAAGACATAACAGCCCATATGCTAGATTTTCTTGAAGCAAGCTTGATTATATCCAAAGTGTATTCATAACATGTAGTGTCTAAACAATCAGCCACATCAATCAGATCTGTTTATATAAAGGTTTGAATGTGATTTTAAAATTGTGACTTACATCATTACTGATATATAATTAAAAGAATACATGAATACATGAATGTGTACATTATTACAGATCTAAGCTACACAGTTACTATTACACCAAATATACAACAACTAAGATTGGACACTTTAAGTCACAATTCTATATAAGTCACAATTTCTTGGTCTATCTATGATTAATACACTGATGTCTTAGTAGCAGCTCTGAGATGCTATTTCTTACTCCATAACACAATAAACAACTTACTGTAAATTAAGATCAGGATTGCAATAGCATTCGCTCAAATATGAACCAAACTGAGCCTTCCATAGAAGGCACCTAAGCCTTCCATAGAGGGTACCTAAGCCTTCCATAGAGGGCACCTGAAGCTTCTATAGAAGACACCTAAGCCTTCCATAGAGGTCACCTAAGCCTTCCATAGAGGGCACCTAAGCCTTCCATAGAGGGCACCTAAGCCTTCCATAGAGGGCACCTAAGCCTTCCATAGAGGGCACCTAAGCCTTCCATAAAGGGCACCTGAGCCTTCCATAGAGGGCACCTGAACCTTCCATAGAGGGCACCTAAGCCTTCCATAGAGGGTACCTAAGCCTTTCATAGAGGGCACCTAAGCCTTCCATAGAGAGCACCAGAGCCTTCTATAGAGGACACCTAAGCCTTCCATAGAGGTCACCTAAGTCTTCCATAGAGGGCACCTAAGCCTTCCATAGAGGGCACCTAAGCCTTCCATAGAGGGTACCTAAGCCTTCCATAGAGGGCACCTAAGCCTTCCATAGAGGGCACCTGAACCTTCCATAGAGGGCACCTAAGCCTTCCATAGAGGGTACCTAAGCCTTCCATAGAGGGCACCTAAGCCTTCCATAGAGGGCACCTGAGCCTTCTATAGAGGACACCTAAGCCTTCCATAGAGGTCACCTAAGCCTTCCATAGAGGGCACCTAAGCCTTCCATAGAGGGCACCTAAGCCTTCCATAGAGGGCACCTGAGCCTTCCATAGAGGGCACCTGAACCTTCCATAGGGGGCAGCTTTAGAATTGGTGGTATGCATTTGTATAGCTTGCAAGTCCAAGTATGAAATTGTGAGATTTAACTCCCTAACCTAGCTTTTGCACACCACCACAAAATTAACTGAAGGAGTGAAAGCAGCCTGTTCTGTAATGGTATCTGAGCTTGTCTCCGATAACCCATATGCTCAAAGCTGTATTGTGAATGTTTAAGCCTCAATCGTACCTGGTCTGCACAACCCTCTAAAGTGGGCAGGAAAAACAACTGTCTCATGCAGATAAATGACCATGCATGGGTGACATGTGTGATAGAGCCATCAGCTCTCTTACATCAATTGCAGAATGCACAGCTGTAGCAAGTACACAAATTGCTTCAAATGCTTGTCTGTATATGTACATTTACGTGTAGTACTCATTAGCCTTCTGTAGTACTCCAAAATCCTAGCGAGTTTCTGTGGATCAACCCCCAGTGGAGACAAGCCTGTTGAGTTTGTCCCCTACTTGAGGGGCAATCATTTGTAAAAACCGACCATTTGTTAGACTACGTGTAAAGAAAAAGAAACATCAGTTTGTCTAGTTTGTAGTGGAAAACACAGAACTCAAGTAGTCCACAGTGTAATGATTACTAACAAAGATAAATCGAGTGACGAAGACGCGTCATGTAAAAGTTGGTTTTTAAGGTACATGTATTGGATCCATTTTTCACTGCCTTCTTGAATCTGAACCAAAAACTCACCGATCGCCCCGAAAAACACCTAGTCAATATTTCCCCTGGCTCCTTAGTCACCATCATGTTATCTCAGGTTCATCCTTGTTCAAGATCTTGCTGTGTTCCCACAAAAAGAGCACAATAGCCATATAGTGAAGCCACCCATTAACCTACATGCACTGTTGATATTTAGCGATCTAAATTGCCAATAACCATCATGTAAAAAAAGGGACCTCATGTGAATATCCCAACTACCTCAAGAACATTTTATTCAACAGCTGCAGGCAAGCATTATCAAATTTTAAACTACGGCCTGCAAATACTCCCATTTAGAACTGGGGTGTTTGAGCATCTCATTACATCTCCACCAATTCAATTATGTCGGATATTATTCTATCCAGGTACAAGCAAGTGCAACAGTAGATGCTGTTTGTTGCACCACTGAGTACAACAGAAATTGTTTGACCAACACTGTCTTAAGGCTGGTGCACACCCCAGTTATTAATCCATTCGTAGCTTGGGGAGACAAAACTACTAAAATGCATTTTCACTTAGAATTTAGAGTGGATAATGTGCCCACACAAGCTACAATGCTGGTCTGATCTGTCAAACATACATGTAGCAGCTGTCCTAGGGCAAGAATTGGTGCTGATCAACTAAGCCATGTGTAACACAATATTTATTGCACTGAACTAATATGTTTTAAAGTACATAGCTTAAAGTATATAGCCCACAGAATTGATCCACAGAATTATTAAGAAAGCAGGCAAACAAGTGAAGCCTTCTTATCAATCAAGAATATACAGTAAGAAACAATTATGTGTATAAATGAAAAATTTCATGTGAGATGGTTTTTTTTAACATGTATATATCCATAAACGTGAATGCTTCTGCATACTTTTTAAAACACATAACTTTTATTTCCCCTGTGAAATGTTAATACATTTATGCAAGTGTTCACAGTTATGAAGCTAAAATCGTTTACACACAAGCCATTTGTTTTTGATGGGTGGTGGAGGAAAGGTCTTATATTGTACATGCATATGGCATTACAGTACGCACAGCTGTACCAAAACATGTGAATGAAAATTTAAATAACAAGGTGTATTCTATGCTGTGCTTTTTATGCATAGGAATCTAGTGTAGATAGTTGGAAGTAGTTTTACCTGGTGATGCAGACTTCTGCACAGATGTTGGTATTTCACTTCCATTAGATGATATGCTTCCGTTTCCTAAATCAAGTATATAATAACAAAGTCAACCATGTCTCCATCAGCAAAATCTACTTACACTGTTCACCTGTACACCTTAAAATATTGCATAAAAGTGGAACAAATGCTCATATGTATACATGTGTATCTCTGTAACCATGAATGTTTCTGCATATCTTTTTACTAAATAATATACGAGTACCATTTTATTTAATGTTCAGAATGCTTACATAAGCATGAAGATACAATTGTTTAAACACAAGCCTTTCTTAGGAGGCAGAGGGAGGGGGCTTATACAATGTATGAAATGCATGTATGTTAAGAACAAAACAATATTACCACACATATCACACTCTACATGCATGCACAGCAACACATACAAGGTCAAAGATAGATGGTGTGCACTAGATGGAATCAGGGAAAGAGTTACTGTACATGTACAATGTAGCACTAACCCACTCTGTGAACATTCATACAAAACATTATGTGCATAAATGACTTCACATGCATATACCGCAACAGCATACTCCTAATCATACATAGTGCAATGGGCTATTAAACTGTCTGCTATTAATATTGATTTATTTGCCACCCTACTTTGCGAAAGTTAGCTGTGCTGCGTGTACATCAACTAAATGTTTATATACTTTTATTGCAGCAGGTGCCTTACTATTTGTAGGTATCTCTGCCAAGATGCATTTGGTGGTCAACCTTTGTCATGCCAACCAGTTTATACATTGTCAAATTCCCAATCAAACATTTGACATCGTAAGGTGCTTAATTCTAAAGTACATGTCCAGTGTCAGCATTGTCCCACCATCTGTCCCATGCAATGATGTCTTCCTTGCAATGATGCAAGTACATATTATTTTTGGGCTACAAATGGCTACAGACACTACCAAATAGGGAAATGTCTGAACCCTTGTCGCTGCTACTGCTGTGTTCTTTAGAATCCATACAAATGAGACCATATCCCACAGGAATAATATACTTCACAAACTATAAATGAACATACTGGCTATTTCCTGCTGCTCTTCAGATCTTACATTCTCCACGTGAAGCTAATAGAATGTCACATGATATGCAAATAGAGTCCAAAAACTAATTTTATTACCTCTTGAGACGACTCAATGGTTGATGATTCCAGAGAAGTGCTACCATCCTTCTTTGCTGAGCTAGTCTCTTCCACACTCACATGCAGATTACTGCTTCCTTCATCTTTTGTCTCCTCTGTCTTAGATGGGACATCATCGCCCTGTCCCTCCCCTTCAGAAGCTTTTGAATCCGACCTCAAACATGACCTTGAATGATCCGATAACGATGACTGTATGCTCTCCATGAAGTCCCCTTCATCAGTTTTAAGTAGCTGAAACAAAGGATACAATTACACACAAACAAAGTGTGTGGGCATGTGTTGGAGAGGGAAATGTGCAATTCTTCCCCTGCTTACAGGAGCATGGAGGGACTTGGAAAATGGACTAACAGGTTGTTCTTCGTCATTATGGGCTGCCACCTCAGCACTTTGACTCTTCTCATGCGACTCGTCAAAGATCCGTTCACCTAATTTGGCAAAGACAAAATGTTCATCTTCATCGCTCACGTTGCACGGACTGCACAGCAAAAACAAATAAGCCAGCTCGAAGACTGAGCCATGCAAAGAATACGAGAGGCGCTGTGGTGGATAATTTGTGCACGCCTCTACAGTCACAATCAGACACTTGCACCATTCTTACCATCGTCCACATCAGAAAACAAAGACGAAGACATTTTCGAAACGAAGCAGTTGTGCTATGGCCCGTACTCTTTGCTGGGGCGTACATGTAAATAAAAAGTAGTGAATCAGCAATAGTGAGGCTAATGGTTTCGCAAATACAAAGCCAAATAGCGAACAATTCTTTTTTCTTTACCTAAGGGCGCGGCACTTCTCCCGGTCGTTCAGCACACCTCAGCGACTTTAATCACGCGAAGTTCATACAGAGCTATAGTGATTATGTACGTAGGATGAAACTTCCGCCCACTATTTAGGCACTTCAATTATAACCTTATATGGGATTATCGTTCGTTAATGGCTACTGTTGTTGGCGCTCCTCCGAAGGGCTCTGTACCTTCTCTAAGTCTAGATACAGGTTAGTTCGTAAGTATTATTTTACAGATTAGGTATTCTGGGGATTCGTAGAAAAATACACCGGATGTTTATGATTTTTTTTTTAAATTTTATTTTAGTTTTGTGGAGAGTATTGGCTTGTGCAGTAGTTATGCTAACTCGGTACAACCCTGGTACGCTATATCCAATCACTTACAACTAGTAATAGCGTATTGGCTTGTGCAGTAGTTATGCTAACTCGGTACAACCCTGGTACGCTATATCCAATCACTTACAACTAGTAATAGCTGGCTACATGGCATCATAATTCTGCCCTATTTCATTATCGGTCGCTCCTACGTATACACGTACCATGTACCAATATTATTATCTCTTTCAAGACACGACACGTCTACTGAGTGCCCTAAACATCACGAAGAACACAAAACCTGCCACCCTTGCCCTATGTATATGTACATTTATACTACCCTTGCCCATACATGTGTATGTCCATGTACAACCATACCACCCTCTTAAGTACAACCATACTACGCTTGCCACAATGTCTTTGCTTGTCCTCAAAGTGGTGTGTAGACTTCTGCATCAGTTCATAAAGGAAGATTATGTTTCACTAACGGTGCAACTCAAATTTGTTTGTTACATGTATATTACTGTATGTGGATCAGGCACTTGTCATTATCACAGTGTGTAGAGGGTGTGTTCATGTATGTACTTTTAACAGCAAGTGGTGTAGTTTATATAAAATGAAATAGGTATACATTTTGGATTGAGCTGCCATCAAAAAACTACTGTTCCAGAACTTGTGTACTGCACCAGTTGTGTATGGTTGTCTGCTAGTACTGTGTTAAAGTAGGGCTTCATTTGGGACACTGTATTTACAACCTTGTTTAATTACTAACAACTAGATTTAGCAAGAATTGTGGAATTGTTGACACTTTTGGAAACTAGTAAGTTATTCTGTTGATACTCCGTAGTGGCTGCAGTGAAGTGTATACATGTACATGTACACCATAGCCATTTATTGTCATTGAACATGGTGAAATTTCATGTATACTTTGAACATTTCAATTGTACATGTGTACATGTACTGTTTCCACCTATATGTATTTGTACATGTACAATGTAGAAACAGATATCAGCCTACCCAGGGAGGAAATGGTTCTGTTAAGGCAGGTACTAACCAGTCCCTTTTTCAAGTCCGTAAAGGAGGTAAATTTGTGTATGTTTGTGGGGGTTTACATTTGTATTGTACATGTAGGATGATTTCAATACAGATCTAAGATGTAAATATTGGCAGGGCCAACATGCATGTGCACAGCATACATGAGAACAAGACAGCTTTCAATTTGAAGTCAATCTCTGCGGAGATTCATGGGAAAGAGTATGGTTGATAGGGTGTGGCAAATTGTTGCTAGCTGCGACAAATTTTGTGTGACGTTAATAGAAATCCAACTCAACACTTGTTGAACCATCCACTTCATATCCTTGTTTGCTCTGATGAGACACATACATATTATCTGATAGGTACATGACTACATGTATATACTACAAGCACTGTGGATGTAGCAATAGTGCAGCTAATTGAAGTAGATTACATATATAACCACGAAAACATATGCATTTACATGTAGGTATATACATGTCAAATTTGTACATAAATGTAGCACATGTATTGAGTGCACCTGTATTTGCCTAGGTGTATGAAAATGTGTATCAGACAGTTGATGTGACAGGCAACTCTGAAGTGATTGCAGCTGCTACTGCGAAGGTAGAAGTGTGGTATACACATACCTCTGTGTATGTACATACATGTATCAGTGCTCAAAATAATGATAGGCCAGTAGGCAGACCAATATTAGATTTGGGCAGACAATAGCCAGATTTGTTTGGATATGCATTTATAGTTGTACATTTAAATGTTAATCAGATCGAAATATGTACAGAAAATGGGTGCGTTGATTCACAGATATAAATCTGTTCCTCAATAAATGAGAAAGCTCTGTAATGGCAATTAACAGATTTACATGTAAGTGGGGTTTTATCTGCAGATTGACGTATATTGTACAAACATGGCTTATAGTCCTATTAGACCGATCTTCCTTTCATTGGATGCTGTTGTTGTCTCAGTTACGGATTTAAATGTTGCCACAACACAATCCTTATCATAACTAATTAACACTTTTAAAAAAAAACTAGCTCCTATATTTTACATCTGTACTTTCTACATGTATGTGCACGCAATTATCAGAACAAATAGTACAAGTTGCACGATCACTCGATTTGATTTCGAAGTCTGCCCGTTATTTTGAGCACTGCGTCCTACCACCTGTGATAGCAGTGTGCCTGTTTAGCAGCAAATAACTGTATTGGCTCACACAGGCAACTATATCGGCATTTGCAGCTAGCGAAGGACAAGGGCATCCTCGTGTTGTAGAAATCGAAAGGGTAAGCACACTTCTTATCTGACTACAGTTCTAATATAACCAAATGCGTCTAATAGACTTCAGAAGGCTTCGGGTTTAATATCATGGGGGGAAAGGAACAGAAGTGCCCAATCTATATCTCAAGAATAATACCTGGAGGATATGCAGACAGGTACATCACGTGGACAACATCCAGCTTTAAATGACCCAATGTAACATTGTACATGTATTAAGCATGCGCTGACATGTGCTCAGCTATAACTCGTGTGCCATTCACATGATAAAGGACAGGTGTACTTAATAAAGGATAAATACACACAACTTTACGGAAAAATTTTAAATTGATCTGTTATATTGAGATGGTAATTGGCTTACTATATCATCAAAAATGATTTTAAAACTTAAGACTGACCTGAAAATTGTAAATCTGTTGTTCATAAAATTAATTTTTTATGAAACCTTGATCTTTGATCTGGTTCCTATCTGCCATGAATCCATTATTCATCAAACGTCATGTGAAATTTGAGAAATTCTTTGTTTTATGTCATGCCATCTGGGCTAACCCCAAATAGTTAAAGGTGAATAATAGAGGGAAGGGTTACCAATTACATGTACATGCATTTTTATATACACATGTTCCTTTGCCTTAAGGAACGTATTGCATTTATTACACAAATATCTATTTGTGTAAAGTTATATCAGTGCTAATGTACCTACAAATACTGTGCGTGCATATATAAATCTGGTTAATCCAAAAATGTTGTTACCATTCACAAAAGCTTCATCTTATACATGTATGTTCATGTACACATGTATATGTATCCTGCAATGATACTGCCAAATACAAATAGGTTGACTTTTGCAATTGGTAGAATTTTTTTTAACCATAATGCAGGAATGAAACATAAAAAACTATGGGTTTAACCCCTATTAATAATGCATAATTTTTTTTAACAACACACTTCAAGGAAATGGACTATATTACGCTCAGTTTTATCTTAAGTATAACAATTTATGAGTACATGTACGTAAACAGTGCCATTTCATGTACTTATAGTCCATGTACATGTACATGTATGTGCACATGAATACAATTATGGAGCATTTCTTTCAGACATGGAGGGCTTCGGCGAGGTGACCAGATTCTTTCTATTGGAGGCGAGGTATGTTGACAAGAAAATTAAATTAACTCAGTATATGCTTCTTTATTCTGCAGTCTCTGGAAGACGCCAATCATGAAAAAGCTGTTGATCTACTGAAAAACACAGAAGGTACATTTTAAAGTGTGTATGTATAAACTATGATTAGTACAGGCAGGTATATTTACTGTTAACTATGTAGGGTAAGATTTTCAAGTTTCAAGTGCAATAATAAAAGCCATAATGTTGTCTTGGAATCGTTTGTAATATGTATATACATGTAGTGAAATTACCCATAGAAAATGGTATTGTTCTAAATTTGTTATAATGTACCTCCTGTACTTGTTGTATTGAATTTACATGTACACAGTGTGTGAATTCATTTTGTATGCCTGCATTTTTTTCAATCCATAGGCAAGATTAAGCTTATAGTTAAATATGCTCCGAAGATTCTGGAAGAGATGGAATGGAGATTTGAACATACAAAATCATTCAGAAAAGGCGGTCGCTCATCAACGAAAAACTAACATCCTATCCACTCATGTTTTTAATGCAATGTACATGTACCTTCCTTGTCCAGAGACAGAGCTAAACTACATCAATGTCCATTCTTTTGGCATACATGTATGCATACATCTTATATACACCATATTAGTTTATACCTCATAATACGCTGACAAATAAAAATTGGCCAAGCCGTCATCTTGTCCTTCACTGCTCGGGATTTGTACTTGTTTTGTTTTAATTGCACATCGTGGCTTATTACAGACAATCATTTTGATCTGATTACATACGGGAGCATTAATGGCTTCAGTGATGATTATTAATAAATAGCGGCATTGAGCTTAATTAATAAAGCATAACTGTACAGATTGGATATGGTAAAGATTACGGGATTCACCCGCATTTCGCGATACCGTATAAATTATGTACCCTGGTCAGGACAGAGCTTGCCAAGTACATTTAAGAACTTGTGCCCGATCCGGCTATCCCAAAGAAGAATAATTTTGACAATAAGAATTTAAAGAAAAGGCATTGATTCTATCCGCAGCTGCGTCCGTTGGGGTCTGGGCCGATACTACACTTTTCTATGTAACGCAAAACCTTTCAGCAGGGAGCAGGCCATGTATTCAGCAATGAATTATATCTCAGCGCTCCCTAATGTGCACGTTACGCGCCCCTAAAGAACCTCAACCCTAGACTAGACCTACAAGCACTAATTAATTCATTAGCGTGATTTTCCGGGAGTTGGTTGGTCGATCGATAAGTGTATGTGTATTCAAAAAGGGAGAAGCTCAAAGCGCACAGTTGAACTGACCTGAAAAGTAAAATATTTCCTAATTACATAGTAACTCAACAATGTAAATACGGCTAATTTGCTTATCATAAGTAGTATTTTATATGTAGCGGTCATGTGATTTGAATTTCTTATATAAATCTATATCCCTGACTATGATATGCCAGTAGCATGGAATTTGTTTGACTTCTCAGCAGGGTTGTTCCAAATCTCAGGTCATCAGTTAAGGGCCCAATACTAGCGCTCAGCTAGCAATGTGCAGCAAGTGTTTATGGAGACAAAAAATTGCATGCATGCATGAACATTATTACCAGTTTGTATTAAAAAAAAAAAAGAACAATACAATAATACCCAACCTTTCAAGAATATACAAAAAGCCATAGGGGTATTAAATGATTATTTAGATATTGTGAATAGTTTGTGTTGCCTCTTTAAGTATAAATATATATAATTATATGTGATGACTGTTGCATACTGTATGTGCACAATCAGAGTAGACATGGAGTAAGACATCTCTACACAAAGGAAGAAGTATTAGAAATTATTATTGGGATGTAGATTAATTGGGTGCCAATCAATGAAAATTCATTATCAACATGTAACGTTTTGTACAGGGGATGAAATCTGTACTGAAATGTCATATTTTGCACACACCTGAAATGAACTGAAATTTGGAATGGCCATACACATTTCCACAGTTGCAAGCAATGTCATATTTCGTGGGAATTTCATGTGGAGGAAATGCAACATGTCATACAGCAGGCTAAAATTTGTATTAAATGTCACATTATGTGTATAGCCAAAATAATCTGAAATTCCACTTTTGGCCCAGTGCATCATTGTGGGCAGTGGTGTTGTAAACAACGTTTGTATTGCTGCATTCAATCAGCATTTGTTTGATGAGTTTTCCAGTCCTTTGATCTGTTGTCGGGCCACTAGTATGATGGCACCTTCTTCTTCCTAATGAATAAATAGATGCCATAATGGAAGTGGTGGGCACTTGCCACCAATGTCAACAACTTCAGTTATGTTGAGTAGAGCAATATAACTGCAAGTTGTTTAGCCCATACATCATGATCAGCAGTTTTAAGTGTTTTAGCTTTGTGATGGCATCTTTTAATAATGGCCACAATAAGTGGCATGTAAATTTTATTGCCACACGTGCCCTTGTGTGGTGTTGCAGTCAAACCATTATTCAACATACATCAGAATCTTCTGATAGAAAGGTTTAGGTGTTGATGACATCATTTTTGACTTTTCCTCTTGGACCATTTTTCACAAACTTGGAGAGAACGTTTATTGGACCCAAATGCCTATAACCAAAAAGCAGTTCATATGTAAATAAACAACACATATTTATTGACCTTTTCTTGAGGACTTATGTAGGTATCATAAAGTTTCCATTGTCTTCCCAAAATTACTCGACTGTGATTGCGAATAAATACATTTGGTCTCATATGCATTTCAGTATGATCTAAGCTCTTCACCATATAATTCTATTGTTCTCTTGCTGTTTTGCACGTAATGTCTAGAAAGCTAGGACAAAATGAACTCGTTTAAAATCATTGTGATAATAAAATACTTGTTTTCCATTTGATATCTCCTGTTTATGGCGTTAGAGATCGCCTATAGAAGAAAGACATGTTAAAGATGTATAGTTTAGAAAGTGTCTTAGTCCACTTGAAAATGGAGCCACTGAAAACAATTTTTTGATCAATGTATTAAAGTATTCAGGCTGTTTACAGCACTGCCTCCATCATAGAGTACCACTTTATCAGTTTTTTGGCTAAAATAAGCTCCGAATGGATGATGAACAGGAAGATTGAAGTTATGATCAACAGCTTCAGGTTGTTCAGTCTGGTCTTGAAAGCACAGCTGGTCATCTTGAAAGGAATGTACCATACTGAGAATTTATATCATTACCATGCCATTCATTTCCATTATGGAGCGATATAACAACTTAAACAAACATTGATCTTTGACAACTCATGAAGGGTTAAACAGTTTAGTGCAATGGAAAAGCAGTGCATGTGAAACCTGTATCAGAATATGTACATAGAGCTTTTAGAATTGTGAACGGCCACGGTTAACCAAAGGACTTCTCAATATACAAGCCATGTCCATAAATTCAGCTAATAAAAGCACCAAAAAGTGTTGTGTTTCATTATTCTACAAATGTAAATGTTATTGGCTATTTGCATCTGGTTTCAAAATCTTCAATCAATTCCATCAATACACTCGGAGAAAACAGTTCACTGCGATGAATTATGACATGACCAGGATTGATTAAACTACAGGCACCAAACAATAATGTCCATGGGCCTAAGAGAGGAGGGGCCAATGACATGGGCTATACATTGCATGGTCAGACAGCCTAGATCTAGGCGAGGTCCAGAATGCATGGCCTCACCAGTACTATGCTTCCTTGATGAGATTGCAATTGCTTATTCAATGTATGTGTCTGTAATGATGACATAGCCATGGTCCTATGGGTGGAGGGGCCAATGACATGGTTAGACATCACATGGTTAGACAGTTCCTATGTGAGGTCCAGAATGCATAGTCTTACCAGTACTATACTTCCCTGATGAGAATACAGTGTCTCACTCAATGACCAGGGTGTCCCACAATCAAGTAAAAATTCACCACAAGTAGTTGAATTAGTGGATGTTGATCATTTATAACCAGTTCATACAGAAAGAACTGCTAATGATATTAATTTAATTAGAAATAAATTGAAGTATGCAAAACTAACCATTATCAGGTTCCCGAAAATCAAATGTATGATGATTAATAACTCTGCAACGGAATTTTTTAATTAACTTTAGGTTACACAAAAACGTTATTAATTGACATTAATAATTTTAACTTGAATATGGGTGATCACTTCATCTTGAATGGTTGGTTTGAGTTTATTATAGATAAAATGTGGATATTCACTAATTTAGCAGTTACGTTTTGCGATTTTTCATTGCGACTAATTGGTTATTAATTTACTGATTACTTAATTACAAGTTTAATGTTATTTATCGATGTCATAATTTCTTTCCAAGCTTCTATTACATAAATCGAGACTTAAACATCGTCATGTTTTAGAAAAATCTCTTATTTGCATGTTGTATCATAGCTAGTGTTCCGGTTCGAACCGAACAATGAACCAAACCTCGACCATCAAACCGAACCTCGAACGGTTCGAGATTGCCAGTTATTACTATTTAAATTAATTTATTGTGATAGGTTGTATTGGTTATTGGGACCTATGTAAGGTTCGAGAGTGGGAACGAGCGAGTGTTATCTCTGTTGTCTGAGCTTTATAAGCGTCGGCAGTTTTACTACATTGTAGGTAATCGACGGTTGTATCCAAAATGAAATACGCTCGCTAAAGGCCAACTGATTCTACGGTGCATCGGCAATAGTGGCATCGGGTATTTTGCTAATCGTATTTATCACACTTCAAATCCTACAAACGGTTTCTCCTTCTTCCGGATCTGATAAGATAAGATTTGCTCGGATAAGAGGTTTATTGCATTGCATCTTTGTCACGATTGAAGTATAATGTTAGCCGTTATGCGGAAGCACTAGAACCAACAAGTTAGAAACTTAATGTCGAGTTGGATTTGTTTTATTATGTTAGTAACGAGAGTTATGCTTGACACAAATTTCAATCTCTAGCAAACTTAGTTTGTTAGTATTGCCCACAACAGATTTTATCGGCCTTTGGGGGACATAAAAGTGGGCGGGAACGTGTGGTTGAACACGTTCTATATTTCATATAGTGCGCTACAGTTACTATTCAATTTTTGTCACGGTTGTACGGTGTACCAAAAGCTTGACGGTCTGGTTTGTTTTCTTCAAAATGCCGTCACGTCGATCGCGAAAAGAACACAATCGTGCAAAGAAGATCGCAAAGTTAAATGATGACTGTTGTGAAGGCGAGTCGCAAGATATTGAGGAGTAGTCTGGGGACCCGACTGATGGTTTGAGACTCTCAAACCATCAGTCGGGTCCTAGTCTCAAACCATCAGTCGTGTCCCCAGACTAATTGAGGAGCGTGACAGTTTTCAAGAAGCGCATGAAAAAAAGAAGACTTGCGACAGGAAGCACTACAAAGCCGATCCTGAGAGTAAGAAGGATAGCGCGAAGGCCCAATACTGGCTTGATCCCGAAAGTAAGGAGAGCGCGAAGGCTCAATACTGGCTTGATCCGGAAAGTAAGAAGGATAGCGTGAAGGCCTACTATGATCAAAATCGAGAACTGATTTTAGCCTCCAAACAAGATCAATATCAGGCAAACCCAAAGGCCAAGAGAGATATCTCAAGGATAAACAGCCGCAGGAAAAGAAATCCTATGAGGTAGGAGTGTTCTCATTGTTTGGGTGCAATATGTCCTACCAGAGATAATATATAGAGGGATTGGAAACGGGACCAATCAACACTAATTAGCGCGCACAATCCGTTCGAATACATGTATAGCACTTAGAATTTTTATACAACAGACACGTTTAGAAGGTTGTACAGATATAACCTCTGGAACAGGCACGGACAAGGTTAGGCCTTCTGTAACAGGTACATATACTTGAGCGCGAGGAATTGCCACGACCAAACCCCCCTTTTTCTCGCGTTCTTAATGTACCGAAACCTCCACCCATCACCTTTGAAGAAATGTACAGAACGATTGGAACGTGATTTAACTTTAAAAACATGTGCTAGGCACACAACCAACATAGCTTTACCAAAATAATATATCAAAACTAGCCACCATCGTTACAAAAAGCCGTGGCTCCCCGCAAGAGTAAGGGTACCCAAAACATCACAGCGAGGTTTCTGAAGACGCTATACGCAAACAACATAGCGGTAGGCACATACTAGACTATGAGCAGTAAATACACAAATAATGACGAGAACAGTTCTTCTAGATCGCCGGATTCACCCCGCAAAGTTAAAAAATGGCCTTTTTTTTTTCTTTTTCGGTTAAAAAATGGCTCAAAATGGAATGTATAAGTATTCAATGAATCTTTAATGGATCGTCTATCGAATACTTTTTTTAAACTTGAGAAGGCATGTTTCTTTACCTTGTGACATTCAAGACTTCAATTCAAGTCTACAATTCCGCCCCCTTTTTTGGTCAACGAAGGTGTGATTCACGCGTGCAAGGATAGGGCGCGCTAAAATTGCTAAAGTCTATGGCGCACGTGATTCGTTTCCAATCCCTCTATATATTATCTCTGGTCCTACACGCAAGGGACCGATATATTGTATCGTGTATAGGCCTTGGTATCGATAAACCTCGAGTATCGAACTTTTATCGATTATTGGGACGAAATGAGCCGATAATCGAGAATCGTAAATCGGTTTATGTCACATCGACAAAATTTAGATAATCGACACATCGATTTAAATTATTTGAGTACATGTATAATAACCAGCGCAGGCCCGACTGAATACTTAATTCAGCTATGACTACACAGATGGACTTTTTAATTGTTCAACTGATAAAAGTGAAATCACAATAATGAAAAGTTACATGGAGTCATGGGTGGCGGAATAACAAAAGTTTTTTAAAAATAAAAAAACGAACAACTGATTTACTCATTCCTCCTGTTGGCCTTAGAGTTAAAGCTCAGAAATAAACAGGCATTGGCTACATTACCAATTAGTGAGAGCCTTTTCTTACAGTAGATTTGAGCTAGTTTGGAAAAACTCGCTCACTGGGTGCAGAAGTGGCTGGGATAGCCAACACTTCATGTGCAACTTTGCTCAAATGAAGAAATTGCGTTTCATGCTCTTTCCACCATATGAGAGGACAAGAATCAATATCACACCTCTGTACTTGTGCATTTCCTCCTTAAGAGCATCATCTACAGATAAAACTGAGGCCTGAGATACATGCAAGGATGCACTATGATCAGCTCTCATTTTTTGCAGAATATTGATCTTGCCTTTTTTCTTGGCGGTTCCTCAGCTGGTTCTTGTCACTGCTCTGAAATGTCTGGTGTGGGAAGTGGCTGATTACTGCATAATGTGCGCATATGATCTTTCAATAGTTCTGCAATGTCATGAAGTTTTGCAGCATGCTCCACTGGTTGAACAAACTTGAATCATGGATCAAGATAGGCAGCAAGGTAGTGAACTGGATACATAGGATACTTTTCTAAAACATACTTACGAAGGGTTGAACGAGAAGTAGCAATAGGCACATCATCTCCACGTTTAGGTTCAAGGTGTTGTAGAAGATATTACAATGCAAAAGGTACACAGCTCTAAGTGACATAAAGACTGCCTTCAATAAAGAAAATTAGATTGACACAATCTTGCAACATATCCCCAAGTTCTTGCAATCTTGCCTCTGTTGTAGCTTGAAGGACTTCAGATGTATCCAATTGGCCACTTTTAAATCAAAATATCCTCGTATCATTTTCATTTTCAATGAATACCCCCAGTGCCACTTGCAGTCAAGCACAACTTTGCACTTCTTCTATTTTGGCTGAGGCAAGTAGGAGGGTGGGTGCTGCTGCTGAAGCTGCAGAAAATAGAAAGCACACAGCCAATGACCCTAAATGTGCTGAACTAGGCTGGAGGTGTGTGCCTCTAGCAGTAGAAACTTACTGCAATTGGGGTGAGGAAGCAAGAGGAACCTTTGCTCTACTGGCCACACGCTTGGCCTTTGGCTCTTCCTCATTTCGTAAAGCCAGGGTGATCAGTGACATGTTTGGAAGGTTGAATATCACCCTGGTGAGAGCCATAGCAAGGGCCATACTGGCTAGGACTGTGATCCCTTCTGACTTTAATTAAATAATAATAATATGTTGGTGTGCTGTATGGTTCCTTATGATATATGCCTATGAATTGTTTATTTTGTAATAAAATACAATATATAATAAATAATAATAATAATAATTCTGTATGAGCATTTATTCAATTCATGTATTGTTTTTTCATACTTGTAACTATGATAATTAATTCTGTTATTCTTTAATACTATTATTATCGTACGTTATTTTTTCTATCATAGATTATTTGTATTCACGTGCTGCATACGCCGCAGATGGGAATGATCCTGTTGCCGATCTAGATCCTGATCGAAATGGTTCTTCCGACGATATGGACGAGCCACATTGTTCTACCGATACCCCGCTTCTTATGCGTCCGTAATGCTGTTGCGGAAATTTGCTAACAGTAAATACGGCGGGCTAATTTTTGATGCTCCCGCATT
Organism: Eunapius fragilis; assembly: GCA_963681505.1. Classification (NCBI taxonomy): domain Eukaryota; kingdom Metazoa; phylum Porifera; class Demospongiae; order Spongillida; family Spongillidae; genus Eunapius; species Eunapius fragilis. Next base: position 6,152,484 of record OY811975.1, on the reverse strand, counting down.
TCGGCCCCTAAATTACCCATTCTCCCGCAAATTCATGCCCACGCTCACGCAAGCTATCAAAACATAGTTGGCAGGTCTGCAGATGACAACGCGAGCAAACTTATTTTTAAAACTGGATGCTGGGAGTTAGTGGAGAATGAATTTGAATGTGATGGTCGCCCGAAGAAGAAACTAAAGAAGTAAAAGTAGAAGTAATGGTTGTAGTATAGTTTGTCTCATCAGTGTCCATGTTTAACGCAATGTACTTCAATTTTTGGAACATTACCCATTCATCGATTGGGATTTATGAATTTAATTATAGGTTCGAATGGTTCGATTTAAGTTCGAACCGAACATCGAACCGAACCGAACCTCGAACCGGTTTGATCTGAACCGGAACACAAATCATAGCTGCAGACATGGCACTAATCTTTGTATCCATAGCTGCAGACATGGCACTAATCTTTGTATCCATAGCTGCAGACATGGCACTAATCTTTGTATCCATAGCTGCAGACATGGCACTAATCTTTGTATCCATAGCTGCAAACATGGCACTAATCTTTGTATCCATAGCTGCAGACATGGCACAAATCTTTGTATCCATAGCTGCAGAGATAGCATCAATCTTTGCATCCATAGCTGTACCTTGGCTTCAATATCAGTAATTCCCCATAATATAGTTGAATTTTCTAGTGGGAGCAAATGTGCACTGAAAATTTCCCTGGCATCCTGCTCTATGTAGTTATCAGGATTTTCCACAAAGCCCTGTAGTGCACCACAACTGTCAAATGCGTCAATGGCACGTCAACTAAAATGAAGATGAATGTGTCCATGACAGTCCATTGCATATTTACCAGTTAGACTTAGAATTTGCTGTTTCCCACATTCCAAAATTCACAGCAATTAGTTCAACAGTACCATCACCAACTAATGACTTCAATACGCTCACAATTGCATTTCACTGCAATTAGTTCAACAGTACCATCACCACAACTGTCAAATGCGTCAATGGCACGTCAACTAAAATGAAGATGAATGTGTCCATGACAGTCCATTGCATATCTACCAGTTAGACTTAGAATTTGCTGTTTCCCACATTCCAAAATTCACTGCAATTAGTTCACAGTACCATCACCAACTAATGACTTCAATACGCTCACAAGTACCAACTTACTGTTTTCTACATGTTGTTTAGGGACTAAAAGAATATCTCGTGTTGGTTCTTGCCTGTTGCCCAGAAAAAATTACCAATTTTTCTGAGTTCTGATCTAATTTTGAAAGTAAACACAATGCAAAAAATTAAGGCTTACCTTCCAATCCTATGACAGCTTCATCCATCAGGAAAAAAAAAAACATGTTGGACTAGATCTGTCAGATTCTTATTACACAGAAGCATCGAAGTTGGGTGTATGCCTGAATTGCACTTCCTGAATCGAGTACCTATACGCTCCGTATGGTCAAGCTGACAATTAGACTTGAAACAATATTGCCGCAATTCAACTCATGAGATTAAATGGAGACACAGCCTCAGTATTTTGAACCTCTTCACAGATACTGTCGTAGTATTTTCGAACGCGTTTCCGACAGTCATCAATGCTTAGCTTTGTTAACAAGCAAACCACGAAACTCCTTCTAACTTAAGTCATATGTTCCACATGTCTCCAGATGAACCATCTTTGCAGGGCTGCCAACCTGGCAAAAAATAAAACCTTGAGTTTTATATATGGTCTGTAAAATAAGGACATGCACATTCTGTTTCCTCAGCATATACACCATCACGAGAAAATAATTTAACTGTCATTCACGCAGTTACTGATTTGGCATATCAAAGAACATTAACAGTGCATGTGTACAGGCAATGAGAAATACAGTACTGTAAAGGCATTCATGCATGATGTGAAAATACACATTGCATTTACATTGTGTATGGTCTAGCTATATGGATTTTACTTTTGGTTTATCATTATATTTTTTTGTTGCTTTCTAAGCAGATTTCAGTAGTTCAGTGGAAGGTTGTACAGAATTCTAAGACTTGTAAAACACATTTCTGCTTTGTACTTTTATCAAATCGATAAGAATTGGAACCCTTGCATGCAGAATTATGCACAATAAAACCACCATGAAATAAACAGGAGTCATTATTGGCTTAACATGTTTCATTATTGACTTGTGCGCTCTTACATTGACAGATGCATTGTCAACTCCAAATTCAATGCATTGTATGTCATATTGACATTTTCTTTTAAATATTACGTCAATCACGCCCACTAGTACTGCACATATCTACGAGCAGGATTACTACTTGCCATTGGTTGTCATCATATATTCTGATAGAAGATGTGGATTAATTTTCTCAGTCATTAGACCCATCGATCAGTAAACACTTTCATTGCTTTCACAAGTAAAGCTGAAACAAACATACATTTTATGCACAGTGCAATAATTCAATTGATGCACTGAATACTTACCTGTGAAGTGTGGAGCAATTTCATTATTTAGTATGCAAGTGGTTTTTGTCCTGCCACTTGCATATGCTTTTGTAATTTGGCCGTCTGTGAAAATATTGCAAAATAACAGTCTCAGATCCTCTGCAATGGAGAATGGTATGTTATGCTGAACTAAAACATTTGCCATTTTTACTTCCAATCGAGGAACCTTAGGATAAAGGCATTAGCACCAGTTACATCAGTTATTGCTATTGCCTCTTACCTTCTGTGTAAGTGGATGAACAAATGGGAATGAAAGCTTAGAACTAATGTGTTCTTTCACATCACGCACTCCCAGGAACTGACAGGACACACTCTCCTAGAGCATACAGGGCATGAAAAGCTATGAATACCTCCAGGCACCACAACGATGAACGACCATGTCTTTGTCACTCGTTTGAAAATTTACACTTGTAATTGACCTTGCACTTTTCGGCCCTCATTTTTGGCTGGCTCTCTTGTTCCCTGTCACAATCGCTTGCTTCTGAATTGGATCTTCGACACATTATGTTTCTTTGCCATAACTCCAGTTTATACGTAGTTAGACCGAACCAGAAACCATGCATGCGCTGCGTGCATTTCATGTCTATATGATTTGATAGAAATCCTTGAGAATCAGACCACTTCCCTTGAAACCTTGAGATGTAATTGAAAACCTTGAGACTCAAGGATTATCTGGGAGGGTTGGCATCCCTGGAGCCTTTAGGCCGACGTAGCTCAAGGCGATACCTCTTTTTCAGTTTTTCGTCACACTTACCCCAAAACACGAGCAAGGCGTCGCATGCATGGCTCTCGTGCGTTCGAAAGACTTATCGTTGGGTAAGAAATCTCAGGTTATCCAATGAAATGGTTAACTCCGGTGCCACTTGCGTCGGTACAGCAGTATCTGTTGCCATCACAATCGTTAAGTTCTGTGTGGAACGTCACGCAATAGACCGTTTTATGACGTAATATATCGTACAAACCTAGTGGCTCAATGGGCGTAGTTTCGATCGAGCGTTTTAACCCTTCACCTGCGACGGGCATATGTTTGCGCCCGTATCAGAGATAATATATAGAGGGGATACAGGATTTAATGAAAGGGGGGGGGGGGGGGGGGGTTGGAGGAGGCGAAAGCAAGGGGGAGGGTGCGAGAGGGGGTTGTGTAGTCCGCACAACACGATGATAGTGGATTCTCAAATCAATACCTATTAGCACGCTACAATCCAAATTTTTCTATATAACGCACACCACACCACTCCCTAATATTAATTACTATCGTTCACTATGTCTGTACTCCACACTCCTTCCTTCCATTCACTTGCCAGAAGCAGTGTAACGGGCGGGTTTCTTGACTACTCTTCCGCTCGAGTCTTAAGCACAGGCATAGATCCACATTCCGGTCTCCTGGCAGCCACTGACAGCTCTGGACAGCTGGCTCTGGAGCTTTGGGAAGATCCTCGGGGTCAGGACATATAGATGGTTGTCCAGATACATCTGGGACTGCCTCAAATTCGGATGGATGAGGTTCATCAGTTGCAGATGGACGAGGTTCATCAGTTGCAGATGGACGAGGTTCATCAGTTGCAGATGGACGAGGTTCATCAGTTGCAGATGGACGAGGTTCATCAGTTGCAGATGGACGAGGTTCATCAGTTGCAGATGGACGAGGTTCATCAGATGCAGATTGACGAGGTTCATCAGTTGCAGATGGACGAGGTTCATCAGTTGCAGATGGACGAGGTTCATCAGTTGCAGATGGACGAGGTTCATCAGTTGCAGATGTACGAGGTTCATCAGTTGCAGATGAACAAGGTTCATCAGTTGCAGATGGACGAGGTTCATCAGTTGCAGATGGACGAGGTTCATCAGTTGCAGATGGACGAGGTACATCAGTTGCAGATGGATGAGGTTCATCAATTGCAGATGGTCGAGGTTGGAGCAACATTCCTCCGTCTGATGATATCCGCTTGGTCAGACAATTCCCTTAAGCTGAGATAGTCTTTGAGTTCCATGCACCCCCACTGGGTTTGCCCGGATCTGATCTGAGTGACGCTTCCACAGACCCCTGTTATCGCACTGAACCTCATATGTCTTGGTACCCACAGCCGCCATGACTACCCCGGACTGCCACCTGGAATGCCCCAGCTAGTAATCCCTCACCAGTACTTTCTCCCCCGGTTTGAATATGCACTCAATGGCAGCCGAACGGGACATCACCTGTCGGGTGGAGGCCTTCAGTGTTGTTCCCCGTAGATCAGGTTTTAGTAGGTGTAAACGACTACGCAAGTCCCGTCTAATCATGAGCAAAGCCGGCGATGTCTCAGTGCTTGCATGACGGGTATTCCGATACTGCAACAGAAAGCTAGCTAGACGGTGTTGCAACGATTTCTCCTCGCATTTGGATACTTTCAACGCCTGTTTCAGCGTTTGTACAAAACACTCTGCTAGGCCATTCTAGCAGGGTGATAAGGACTTGACTTTAGGTGCTTAATGTTGTTTACACTCATGAACCGATCATACTCTTGCAACACAAACTGTGGTCCATTGTCTGACACTACTTGCTGTGGAATCCCCCACCTCGCAAATGTACTGTGCAACAGGTCCACTGTGGTCTGCGTTGTGGTATATGGCATCCCTAGCACCTCCGACCATTTTGAGTAAGCATCTACCACTATTAAGAACATCCTTTCTTCCGCTGGACCTGCAAAATCGATGTGCACTCTCCGCCAAGGCCCTTCAAGGTACTCCCAAGGGTGGACAGGTGTCAGTTTTGGATCCTGTTTCATCCGTTGACACCCACTGCAGCGTTGCGTAGTATGTTCAATATCCCTGTCCAGGGTAGGCCACCACACATGCGCCCGGGCCAGAGCCTTCATTTCAACAGTCCCCAGATGTCCCCCGTGTAGCTCATCCAACACTTTGGACTGGTATTTCTGAGGGATTAGTACCCTCATTCCCCACATCAGACACTCCTGTTCTATAGACAACTCATAGCGTCTGTTGGAATATGGCTTTAGTTCATCTGGCACTGTGGTGGGCCAACCAGATTGCACATACATGAATACTTTGAAAGTCGGAGGTCCCGGGATGTAGCTTGTTTGAGGCAATTAGCAGTCACTGGTAAGTATTCAATTTGTTTCACCATGAAATCATCAACATCCCCGAGATTATCCATCTCCTGTCTCCCTTCCTCTGTCTGCATTGGTAATCGTGAGAGAGCATCAGCATTTGAATGTTGAGTGGTCCCTCGGTATTTAATGCTGTAACTGTACGTCGACAGAAAGAGTGCCTGCCTTTGGAGTCTTGAAGCGGCAGTTGCTGACATGGGTCTCTGTGGGCTGAATATGGTTGTTAATGGTTGGTGATCTGTGATAAGTGTGAAATGAAGTCCAAAGAGGTACTGATGGAACCGTTTCACCCCCCATACGACGGCCAAGGCCTTCATATCAATTTGCGAGTAGTTTTTTTCAGCTGAAGACAACGTTCGCGATGCATAAGCAATGGGTTGTTCAGTCCCATTGGGGAGAACATGAGATAAGACTGCCCCCAATCCGTAAGGGCTCGCATCACAAGCTAAGGTCAATCTAGAGCTGGCTTGAAATAAGTTAGGACCATCTTGGAAGCCATCAACTGCTTGACGTCTTGGAAGGCTTGCATGCAGTTCTCTGTCCACTCCCACGTGACCCCCTTCTGCTACAGATGATGTAGAGAGGCTATCTTGTGTGAGAGGTTGGGCAGGAATCGGTGATAACAATTGACCATACCCAAAAATGCTCTCAACTGTGTGAGATTGTCCTGTTGAGGGGCTTCCACCACTGCCTGTATCTTATCTGGCGTTTTATGCAGCCCAGCACCATCCACGTGGAACCCACAATATGTAATCGCTGGTTGAAGGAAACTGCATTTCTTCTTGTTCAGTGTGAGGTTATATTGAGTTAGCCGCTCTAGGACTTGCTCCAACAACCTTAAGTGTTCTTCCATTGAGGACCCTGCCACAATAATATCATCAAGCAGACACAGAGTTTTCAAGATTCCCTCCAGGACTTTTTCCATGGCACGCTGCGAGATAGCTGGGGCCGACGCAATACCAAAAGGTAACTGACTGAAATGATAGAGACCTTTATGAGTGTTGATGGCCATGAATTCCCTTGATTCTTCTTACAATTCCATCTGTAGATACACAGACTGTAGATCAATCTTGCTGAAGACGATGCTGTCCTCCAATGTGGCTAAAATATCTTCAACACGAGGAAGGGGATACTGGTCTACCTTAAGGAAAGGGTTTACAGCCACCCTGAAATCCCCACATATCTGAACAGAACCATCAGGTTTGGGAACAACCACAATTGGAGAGTCCCACTCGCTCCACGAGATGGGTGATAAATCACTCATGCTAACCATTCGTTCCAGCTCCAATTCTACCTTATGCCTCAAACGATAATGTACTGGTCGGGCCTTCATGAAGATGGGTGACGTGCCTTCCCTCACCGCAAGTAGGGCTGCAATTCGGGATGATGTGGTACCAGTTAATAGACCCCTTGGACAACCAGTTCCGACCCATCAGAGGTGGTCCCTGACAATCCACAACTAGCAGTGGTAACCGCACTTCTGTCTTTCCTTTCTTCACTTGGACAATGATCTGCCCATGCAAGAGGAGTGGTTCCCCAGTGTATGTCTTCAAGCGTGCTGTCGTCCTCTTCAGGGATATGTGGTTGAACTGCCTTTGGTAGATAGTGTATGGTAGAAGGGAAACTGCTGCTCCCGTATCCAATTCCATCTGGATTGACGTCCCTTCCACCTCCACTGTGACGAATACCGGGGCACTTGCTTTCCATTGTTCCGCTCCAATTCCATGTACTCCTTCCTCTAAGGTTTCATCTTCTTCCTCTCCTTGGGGTGTGGCTTCATCCACCTTTTTAACCCTGTGTGACGGCTTCTTGAACCTGTTTTCCCTCTGCTTCTTCCTACATGCTCGCTCGATGTGCCCGAGTTTGTGACAGTATCGGAGCCCAACAAGTTTGCGAATTATGGTGGCCCTCACAACGATAGCAGTGTTCCGTCTTCTTAGGCACTTGATGTACCTCAACTGCTGTTCCCGATTGATGGAACTGGGCCGCATCCCTTGGGGCTCTTTCCGCCATTTCTGCTTCCTCCAGAGCCATGGCGTGCATATGTCAAATTCTTCATAGTTAGTAATCGCCTCAGGACCTTTTCATTCTTCATTCCACGCACCAATCGATCTTGTAGAGTGTAAGCCAGACCTGCCCCAAAGGCCTACGAAAACGACAGCAGCCTGTGACTAAGGTAAACCTCTTCTTTGGTTATAGCTCAACAAGTGCCAAGATAGTAAAGGTTCATGCTGAATTTAAAGACCTCGACCAGATAAAAGGATGCTGCGTCTGAAATGTGGTGCTTGAAGAATGCTCCTGCTGATAATCTATTTTGGTTGTTTGTATTGAACAGTACCTGTAATTGAATACGTTTCCTACTCCTAATTATTACTGGCATATATGGGATTTAGACATATATACCGCATATACCGGTCCTGTCTATTTTCAGTATGCAAATCAGTGGGGGCATTGTAAAGTATTGGAATACATGACGTGCACAGAATCTGCATACGTTCATCTGAAGTATGCAGACAGGTGACAATCAATATGCCGACGCCGTATGCAGACCGCAAGTGTTCGTTCTGAGACGTAAACTTACCCTGCATACGAGTAGTGTGGAAAACTGCTCACGTGTCGAGTGCAGACGTGTGGCGACCAATATAGGTGTAATATAAAGGACTGCATACAGTACTCTGTCGTGCCATGTAGTGCATATCTATTATTACAAGATCACCGAGACGCTGCTCTGTCATGATGAACCTTGAGCACGTCTTGATCTTCATCAAGCTGAAGTTGCGTTCAGCCTCAGCACTTGAGATTGGCAGTGTACATCCAATTAAAAGAAGACGATTGGATGTTAGGGAATAAGTCTCTGTCACATGCTTGAAGAAGATTATTTGGAATGGTCTGCTCTTCATTTCCATTCAACGTTTTGGTTTATCACAATCCTTCCCATCGCCTAACTTCACTTGGAAGGGACTTTGGGAAAGTTAGATCAATTTCCCATTTTAACAGGTTATTTAAGACATTGTCAGGCTGCATGGATGTTGACCAGTATTGATGGCACAAGGCTGAAGACAACGTGTGTGATGTGTTTCCCCTCTAAATCGCTCCTCCATCGTATCTGTCCACAGAGATAGCCTAGAAATGTAATGGCAACAGTTCTTTTGTAATGCTCCATTGGGCTGCTACTAGGTGTTTTGCTTCTATTTCTCTGAAGTGTGATTAGTCGAGGAACAGATTCTGTAGCTCCTGCTTCATTTGCCAATTTAAGGACTTCATCATACCATGATTCAAAAACTGAGTCAATCATTGTCCTAGTTGATTCGAGGGACTTCATTACATCATCTATCATTGCATATGCCTCTAGCACACCTTGATCGCACTTCTGCACCTTTACTATGTCCAAAGTGTTCTTGGTAATAATAAACACTGCAATGTTTTTTTAGTGCAGCCATCATTCCTTGGGTCTTTACTAATGTATCCCTATCCCAATCCCAAGTATCATTTGTGCCTAACTGAGGATGTTGATGTGGGTGAAGCATGGCATCCAAAAATGTTACAAATACCACATACATTTCAGGAAACACCTCAAAGCATGTGTGCCATTCCACCCACCTTGTTTTGCACAGTCCCATTACTTTAGTTTGTGAACATGTAGGTAAATATACGTCTAGAATTTGTTCGAAATATCTCTGCCTTTTGCACTATTTTATAAGAAAAGAAAAGCTTCATTTATTAAACCAATAAGATTGCGAATTTCTTGAAGTTGACAAGCGGAAGCAAGTGACAGGTTTAAGAAGTGACAATAACAGTGAGTATGAAAAGCTAATGGAGACACCTCTTTTATCTTGGCTTGCACCTCAGCTTTTTCGGAGGACTTTACTGCAGCCCCATCATAGGCGTGGCCTCGGATGTTTGATGGATTGTAAGAGAGAGAGAAACACTGGTCAGAGATTCCAAAAGTTTACTAGCTATAACGGTGGCTGTGGCTCTTTCGAGGTGAATGAAGTCAACAAGGCATTCTTTTATGTGAGGATCGTTTGGTGTTGACAAGTTCACAAACCTCACACATACAGAGAGTATTTCCTGGTTTGAATGCCTATCTGTGCATTCATCAGCTATAATGGTGAAAGGTAAGTTCTTTACTTCGAAGCTCTCCAGTTAATTTTTCTTTTATTTTCATTGCATATATGTGAATGATATCATTTTGTATGGTTTTACTTGTGTATTTTGCATTTCTTTTTCAGATGTTTTTGAAGAACACTATTCTCTTTTGCCATTAACTGCAGGGTTGCTATGAAATTTCCTCGGTTCATATCTTCATTAGTAAAATTAACTTTGTCATCCCTATATCCTCGGAATGCTAATCCTTGCTTTGCAATGAATTCAACAGCCATTACAATTTGTCGCAGAATTTCATTACTTTCCTTCACTTGCTGGTCACTTTGTGCCATTAAACGTACATCAATTCGTGAGTGAAGATTTCTGAGACTAAGTAGAAATAAGTTGGCTTGTTTTGTGGCATGGCAATGCATGATGCTTTTCTCATGGCAAACAAGAATGCCATCCTTGCCAAGGGCCTTGTTGTAGGGACTCTGATATACTGTAAGAACAAGAACACCTGGTATATCACCTTGGCTACCTCCTCTTTTTGGTTGTTCAGGGAAAAGGATGCAATGCTTACAAATTCCCCCTTCAAGGATGCTGCTGTATGAGAGCCATGGAAATTGCTCCATCCACCTGTGCTGAAATGTTACCTTCCATGTTTTTCCACCCTTAGTGACAGGGTGTGAATGAAGAGCAACACTGGTGGCAGGGTTAGTGCGACATGAAAGATATTGCATCCTTTGTGCATCTGACAACTCACTTACTAAGCATCTCAGTGTACCCCAACAGCATTGTGCTGCTTGCACCACTATTCCAAGGTGAACACTATTTGCTGCAACACCCTGCAGACCATGAGATGGACGAGCTTGTTCGTTTTGGACAGAATCGATTGAAGGAGAACTGATAGGGACATTCGCCACATGTGACTCAGCTGTTTCTATGAACTCCAAATAAGAAGGCAATACTGGCGACTTGATCACATCCAATTGGATTTCACCATTGATTTTGCACTGCATGGATTCGGCTGTAACCTTTTCTGTGATGGGTCCACAAAATTTTTTTGCAGAGGCGTGATTGACATCTAGTGTTTCTGTCGCCCTAAAACACTATACATAGATGTAATTTATGGTGCATGGATATGGTTCCATTACAAACCACAGAAGCCACAACCACGGCCACAACTGCACGCAACGCTCTGCATAGCCACAATTGCCATTGCAACAGTGGCAGGCAATGTTTTGTTGAACCACTGGCTATAGTAATCCTCACGTTTTGAACAATGATGGTATTTTCATACAACCTACAGAACATCTCGTAATTTCACCTCTAAATTTCACTGCCATTTTTGTACGCAATAAATTTTGGTTAAATGACATTGATGTGTGATTAATTATTTCGCATGTTATGTAATAGACCAAAAGGGGGGGTTGCAACCCCCCCAACCCCCTTTCCCTTTGTCCGCCAGTGAGAGGGATTGGAAACTCATTAATTAACACCAAATTAACACCGGCAATCCTAGCTAGGGTATAGAATCCATACAAGTTCAGGCATACATCTAAGTATTCAATTTTTTTCTCAGTGTCTTGGTCTTCTGCAGGTTCTTCTTTTGTGCTGATTTGAGCCGTTCCATCCATGCTGTGGCATAGAATCCATACAAGTTCAGGCATACATCTAGGTATTCAATTTTTTTCTCAGTGTCTTGGTCTTCTGTAGGTTCGTCTTATGTGCTGATTTGAAACATTCCATCCATGCTGTGGCTTGTGAGAAACCGCGGATGCACACCCACATGTCAACAACCATGCCCAAGAGGTAAGTGCAGTACTCTTCTTCCCAGCCAGCACCAATTATTGACCATTAAAAAAGCACATCTTCACTCTCCTTCAAGCTATTTTCTATTTCACTTCCAACAAAATCAGGATTACTGGTTAGATGACAACGAAGTTCTCTTTCCATGGTAAGAAAGAGCTCAAATGTCATGTTATTGACACAAAGGATTCCTCCACGATTGATAGCTTTTAGCCATTGAGTTGATTTATTTTGCTCTTCACTTGCATCCTCCAGACACAATAATTGATCTTCCTTCTTCTCATTTTTGGACCTCAAAATTCAGCTCTGGGTACATAACCAGCAGAATAGCGAATAGATTTGATTCAGCATACATAAGGTAGGGGACAGAGAGGTTAGCTGGGAGACAGAGTGGCTAGCTAGGGGACAGAGAGCACAGCAATTCAATTGCTCTGCCGCAGGCCCATTACGTCACGTAAATGACGTGACTGCATGATTACGTCGTCATCAGGCTTACATACTGTGATATATCGGGACAAATTTTAACTCACACATGAATGAACTGTGTATAAATGTAATGTGCAATTCTGTTGATCAGATCTTTTTATGTTCTGCTCCATCCGGGATCGGGGACATAACATAATTGGCGACGAGGGTGAAACTACGTGAAACTAGTGCGATGACAGCTACTCCAAGTTGAAGGAAGACATGGCTATTCAGTGAGGAATTGCAGAGTTTGGCAGCGCGACGGAAGATTGGGTAGCTTACACAGAACGCCTCGACCCTAACCCTAACCCTAACCCTAACCCTAACCCATTTCAAATGGAGTTGACGACGCTGGAAAACAGAGAGCGATCTTGCTCAGCGGTTGCGGTGCAAAAACATACAAGCTGATTAAAAATGTCTTTATGACTGGTGGTGGAACAAGTCTTCTTGGTCGTGATTGGCTACGGCATCTAAAATTAACCTGGTGTGAACTCAACCATCTACGAATTGCAGCTAGATTGAAACTGGAAGACGTTCTCAAGAAGCATGCAGATGTCTTCAAGGAGGAGCTAGGCAAAGTAACAGGGATGGAAGTGAAGATTCACATAGATCCAGATGCACAGCCTCAGTTTTTCCATCTTCGTCCAGTACCATTGGCATTGAGACTGAAATTGGAGAGGGAACTGGAGAGATTTGTTCAAGACAAGGTCACCGAACCAGTTCAGTTTTCTAAATGGGCAGTACCCATTATTCCAGTAGTCAAGCCAAACGGTTCTCTGAGGATATGTAGTGACTACAAAGTGACTGTGAATAAGTACGCTAAGACAGAAGAGATCTTTCCCAGCATCGAAGACCTCTTTGCAGCACTTTCGGGTGGTCAAAAATTCACGAAATTGGATTTGGCTAATGCATACTTGCAATTGCCACTGGAAGACAAGTCTAGGTAGGCAGTATGTGACCAAATGCACACAAAGGTACTGTTCAATTACAACAGGGTTTCATTTTCATGAGCTTTAGATGGTGCACAAGGATTCATTTATCGCCGCAGGCATTTACTGTTGGATTTCTACAGCTTTACATAATTTTGCTTAACTGGTATTTCCTATGTTATTGCCCTGAGAATTAAACTTATCTTTTGTATTTTCAATGCATAGACAATCTATTTCTGTTAATGTGGCAAAGAAGTTTGTGATGCTCTATTTATATTTAATACATATCGAATCCGTCAAGGCACGCGTTATCCATAGAAAACATTTTACAGCATGGACCCTCATGTCATTAAAAACAGCTGTATCATCAATATATGATGGTGCACACACAGCGTATCTTTCAAGACAGTATATTCATGTTAGTGTATCCTAGCTATGCATTAATTGAGAAATGCATTCTATTTGTATTGTTGTTTAAAACTGATATTGATTAAAACTGATATTGATGAGCATTACAAACTGCTTGTTCTTGAAATAAGGAATGGATTAGTGCTATACAGTAATATTGATCTGGCAAATCTTAACAAGCTGGAAACAGGGAGATTGGTTTCAAAGCTGGTACCAAACGATGATGCAAACTAAAAGGCATTATCCCAGCCATTACACGTTTGTTATCATCAGTGATCATCAGTGAAGGAAATGTCTTAGTAGAACTTGGGATAACTTAGTATCATATTTCAATCAGAAATTCAGAGTGCCTTTGAACTCATCAAGTACTTTACATGTATTGTCATTGCCATACTATACTAGTGGTGAAAGTCGACACACTTCATGTCCAGAATCTACAGTGGATAACGTGATTGTTGTCCCTATTTTTTTTATTCATCACCTTTATGTTTGCTCCTGTGTATTGCAACAATACAATATCAAAATGAATATCTGATTGCACATAAATGTTAGGCAATGATTGGTCAATGCCATGTAAAATGTACAATAGTTAACTAACTTTAATAGTTAACATACATTAATATTTAGCTCTCCAAAAAAGTGTTTTCAATTATTTTTCCCTGCCCACTTGGTGGATTGAAACGAAATTCGCTGCATAACTGGGGATTGATAGTAGAAATCGATTGGCCGAGTTGGTTTTTAAACCCGGGAAAAAGATAAAGCATTATAATGTTTGAGGTGCCACTAAAGTCCCTCCAAGGTTACATACAAATTTTCCTAATACGTGATTAATACAGAACAAAAGTTCGTACCAAAATTGGAATATGGTCTACCGATCTTAAAAATGCTATTCTGGGACTTTTTGAGTAACTTTGCAGTACAAATAACGGTCTCAAGTGCGAAAGAGCAAAACACGTAGCCATTTTAGTAAAATTCAAATGAACTACATTAAAATTGTGACGCAATGACAATATTCATTCGCTTTGCTAATGGCGGAGAGCGTTGTTGATGTAGATGGAAACGGTTTTATTCAAAACCAAACCGATGCTACTTTATCTCTAATACAGACAGTAATAAGCTCTTACAGTAATGAGCGTTTCAATTTTTGCCGGTACTGATCCACGACCCTCTTGCAAATTCTCGTTCTAGCTGGGCCTAGTAGTTTAGGTTCAGTGTAAGGGGGATAAGTACATTGGCGTTAGAGTTAGGAAATAATGGGCATAAGTTGGGTGTGCCATGCCAGGATAGGGGGGTTAAGTGAAGCCAATGTTTATCCCCCTTACACTGAACCTAAACTAGGCCCAGCTAGAACGAGAATTTGCAAGAGGGTCTTGGATCAGTACCGGCGATAAATGAAACGCTAATTACTGTAAGTGTTAATTACTGTTTGTGTTAGAGATAGAATAGCATTCGTAACTGTAGCAACTGTAGGAATATATAATGCAGCGTTGATTAGTTCAAGGCACGTTATGAAATACTTTGCCCGTGAGCAGAAAAGCGCGTGGGAGTATCTAATCTGCAGGCGTTGATTAGTTCAATGCATGTGTGAGTTAAAATTTGTCCCGTGAGCTGTAAAGTGTGAGGGGGGTATCTAATCTGCAGTATAACCGAAAGGCGGCATCTTCGTTGAAGGAGCTGCAGGAAACAAAGCCAAGATGACGGTATTTGCAAAAATGAAACCCGTTAGCGGTACATCTGCCGAGTTTGAAGCGAAACGTAGAAGAAGCACACCTGATATTGCCACAGATGCTACTAAAGAGCTGGAAAGCTCATCAACACCCTCCGCCATTAGCAAAACGAATGAATATTTTCATTGCATCACGATTTTAATGTAATTCATTTGAATTACATTAAAATCGTGATGCACTTGAGAACGTTATTTGTACAGTAAAGTTACTCAAAAAGTCCCAGAATAGCATTTTTACGATCGGTAGACCATATTCCAATTTTGGTACAAACTTTTGTTCTGTATTAATCACTTATTAGAAATTTTTTTTTTAATCTTGGAGGGACTTTGATGGCACCTCAAGCATTATAATGCCTTACCTTTTTTAAAAACCAACTCGGCCAATCAATTTCTACTATCAAACCCTAGTTATGCAGCGAATTTCGTTTCAATCCACCAAGTGGGCCCCTAGGGAGAAATCATTGAAAACATTTTTTTTGAGAGTGACCTCTAAATGTATGTTAACTATTAAAGTTAGTTTACTATTGTACATTTTACATGGTATTAACCAATCATTGCCTAACATTTCTGTGCAATCAGATTTTCATTTTGACATTGCATTGTTGCAATACACAGGAGCAAACATAAAAGTGATGAATAAAAACACAAGGGACAACTAGCACGTTATCCACTGTAACATTTAAATTTCCGATTGTCATAAATGTGCTAACAGAAGAATAGCTCTTAGAAGAATGTTTGCTTCTAAGGTTTCTCTTAAGGCGAAAAAGAATAGCACTAATAATAAACGACTAAATCAAGCAATAAGTAGGAAGAAAGCAATTAAAGCTATAATTCGTTCCAAATTAACAGATAAATTCAAAAGATACATTCATTAGGAAGTTAAATGATAATCTAGTATTGATATGTGGAAGCGGTCAATCCGAATAAGTCTGAGAAGATTGCTGGCTGTTATAATTCAGGAAGTTTAAGATATCTCATACACATTTGGTATTAGTATTGAAAAGAGAGAATAATGTATTAAGAAATCAAGCGCACAATCGTAAAGCTGATAATGATGTACAATTCTGACGTTTTAATGCAAGACAAAATACATAGACACTAAATCTGTTGGGAAATCCTATTGTACATCATGCCGCAAAGCCATTTACATCATGTACCTGCATATGCCCTGTTATTGAAGTGATATTAGATCAAATGACGGGTTTGAAAGTTACTGCTCTCCCTGAACCTTCTATGGTAAGTTATTTAGCAAGATATTTCAGAATGTAAAAAGAATGTAATATCAAGCATTTTATCAAATGTGTCTGTTTTAAATGGTTTGTATTTTGAACAGCTGTGGTACATTGATGACCAGAATGTGCTTAACAATGGACACATCATATGTGTAATACAATCCAAGGAGTCTCAAGTTCCTGAAGTAGTTATTGCATACTGGATGAAGATAAGACTATTATACGGGCTATTGGCTGATTATATGATGGGCGACCTAAATTTAGATGTAATGTGAACAATCTTATTAACCTTGAAAAGTGTATATATCTTGCATCTTATGCAATTATGGCATCAATATCTTGAATGCTTTCACGGGAACTGCATGGGGAAGTCAAGCGGTCACAGTTATTTATATCACGGTCCATTGACATTGCGTACATTGTTAGTCACCAGCATAGATATTGTCTAGACTGGAAGGGTACTTTTGACTAGGTGTGATATAGCGACCCTAGCTTTGTCGTAAAAATTCTGAAAACTTGGCTACCAGATAGCCAGATGAAAAATATGTGCCAACGGATAGTTAGTTTACCGTCTGTGCGTTTTCTACGACCAAAAAAAAAGCTAAGCCTAATTTAATTCGTGCGCAATTTTTGCCCTAGCGATAAAAACAGGTCATTGTCAATAATGTGGTCAATTGCACCCTGAAAATCATCTGAATGTGAAATAAAACAACCTATAAAACGATGAACTTTATGAAAAGTGTTCCCTTTTACCACAATCCAGGTATACGTTCTTTTTCGCTCGCTCCTGCGCAAACTTGGTACCCCCCATTTTATCCGTAAAAGGCCTGGGGACTAGAACGCCAGGACTGTACTTGTATAAAAGTTTAAGTTATATAAATTTATTGACCTACCCGAAGGATAGTTTCAGTTAAGCCAACACATCAGATTGCTTCCAAATTGAACATTTTGAAAAACTCAGTGGTTTTGAGGAGACTTGTGCTGACTTCCATCCTTTTGAAGACAAGAACAGAGCAATATGCAGGAAAGACATTGATAAAAAAGTATTTTGCAAGTTTGTATAAGGATGCCAAGACTTAATTGAATTGTTACTACCATCCTATAGGATTTGTCAGCAACAGCCATATGCACTGAAAGAAGTTTTCAGAATTACACATGCTGGTATTAGTCAATACAATGAGGTAGACACCTCTCCTATAGCATTGAAGACCCATCTGAATAATTGTATGAACAGTAAAAGCATATTTTGTCAGCAAACAAATTTGGGCCCAAAAACATCCATCCCTGCCTGTTTTTTCCTTGCACACATCAATGGACTATCCTGCTCCTATATTTGCAAGCAATTGATGTGGGTAGATGTGTCCAACCATTCCTCTGGCATTATAAGTTCGTTGCTATTTCATAGAGGTCTTGAAATACATCAAGAGTTATTAGTTAGAACAAAATAATGTGAGTTCTGCCATCATCATGTTATGAGTGTTTATTGAGAAACACAAATGTAGAGGCTCTAGAAGACAAGTTAATGCCTGTATGCAAATACAATCCTAGCAACTCTAAACTTCACAGTGGAGCAGCCATTATTTCATCTGTAAGAACAGAGGAAGTGTTGCAGTATGCTTCTTTTGAGGGTGAGTTTGGGCACATTGCAAATTGAATCAATATCCTCATCTGAGCAGAAGAATTTTGCACAATGCTAAAAGGAAGGTTTAAGACAGCTAGTCTGTAGAGGAAAGCACAATTAAAAGCCATCATAAGATGTCCGCATAGGATGCGCAAGCCAGACTTCTTGCTCAATATACAAAGGTGGGCATTTTGTTGGTATATCAGAAGTCCCTGTTGTTGGCCAAATTGGAATGGTATATCCAACGCAAGTACCTTTCTGAACACGAGAATCTAAGGATGGAGTTCAGAGTGAAACACATCCGAAAGAAGTCAGCCTAAGAGCCGGCCAAAAGATTTGATGAAGTGAAAACACACCCCCACTCTTACTGTGAGATTTACTCAAAAAGCGCTTTTAATAAACGTTTCTTTAGACGCCACTAATAGATAGAGATGGGTTACAAGTCAGAATGTCAGGTATGCACTTTATAAAGTCTTCCTTCAACTAGATTCAAAGCACAATAGCAGACAGTTTTATTGCATCATAAATCATCAATGCTTCGCATTATAATGTATGCTAAGAACGATTGTTGGAATGCCATCATCCACTTAGAAATGAACAAAATGATTCAAGTTTCATCTTCGAAACATTGTAGTTTTTGCAAATCCAATAAATGGGCTACAAAAGTACCCTTTTTTCATGGAACAGGTGTTAACAATAATCGCGAATGCTTGTACCTATTTTCATAAAAGTTTTTTTTTGGGAGGGGGGGGGGGCAACAGTACATCCAATTTGCATTTATACCACGTATTGAAAAATGGATTTGCTGAGTAACGTATCTTCTTTTCCGCTGGATTAAATGCCACATAATAGGGAGATAGAATTCACCAATCCGATATACGATATTCGTACATGATAGGACTGTTTATGTGTTGATTCTTTTATCCCCGTCAAAGGGTAAAGTAGTTGAAGTATACCTTCCAGACGCATAGTACTGACCGGCATAGATGGTTTCGACGAGAGCTATCATGTTCGGTCCGTGGTGAAGGCCCGGGGTCCAGGAATTGTGGCTGAACCTGACATCGGCAAGGTAGGCAAAGTTCATTACATCCCTTATCATTCATTCATTAGATTGGACAAGGCAACCACAAAGCTGAGGGTAGTGTATTATACTTCAGCAAGATCAAATGGGATGACTGTCTCCTACCTATGGCCAAAACATTGTTGACATCATTCTTTGATTTCGTCTTCACAAGATTGCCCTAGCAGGAGACATAGAAAAGGCATTTCTTATGGTGTCCATTGATGAAGTTGATAGAGATGTGTTGACGATTTCTATGGCTTGATATTGAAAAGGAATTCAACATGTGGTAATGCGTTTCACTGGGTTTGTGTTTGGAGAATCATCAAGTCCAGTTCTCCTCAACGCTACAATGCACCATCACATGAAACAATATGATTCCATGGGTGCACCATTCGTCCAGAAGTTTACACGGTCTAGATGTTAACTGATAATGAAGAAGTGTGTATGAATTATTTGTGAAGGCAAAGAACAAGTTGTCTGACGGTGGGTGAAAATGTGTTTCCAGTTCATCAGTGGTGCAAGGTAGAATGAACCATCAGGAACAGCTTCAATCACGATTGACCACTTTGGACCAACACATTTCTGAGGAAGATGAGTCATATGCAAAAAAATACCCTTGGTGATGAGCAGTAGTCCATGGATGCACCATTACACGGTCTGTATATGTTGATGATGTTACCTTTGGTGCAGATGATGAAGAGAGTGTGTATGAATTATTTGTGAAGGCAAAGAATAAGTTGTCTGACGGTGTGTTCGACGAAAATGTGTTTCCAGTTCATCAGTGGTGCAAGGTAGAATCAACCATCAGGAACAGCTTCAATCACGATTGACCACTTTAAACCAACACATTACTGAGGAAGATGAGTCATATGTAAAAAATACCCTTAGAGATGAGCAGTACCTTTAGGAAAAACATAAGGTTCTAAGTTTGCATTGGAATATAGCAGAAGACAGACTAGTTCATAACATCAATCACATTGCAGTCAGCAAGAATATTAGAACCTTCTAAGAGAAACATAGTCTCGTATCCAGATTCCACGATCATTACGCGTCACAATTCAATTCAAGATGCTAGCACAAGACTTATGTGAAGCCAAGATAAGCTGGGATCAGTCTATCTCTGGATCCAGAACTTCTATTAAAATGTCGTGAGAAAGTACTGCATGGGGGGGGGGGGGGGGGGATGAAGGATACATTGACTGAATTAAGATCACGGTTTTGAATTGTTCGTGGAAGGCAAGTGGTGAAAAAGTTGCTGTTTCATTGTGTAATTCGCAGAAGATTTGATAGACGACCGTTTCAGCCTCGCACCACCTCCTTAAGGACATTGCCTGGATTCAGGGACCAAGAAGCTCAACCATATACATACACAGGAGTGGACTTTACAGGACCTCTTTACATTGTCAATGACCCAGACGCCAAAGTGTGGATATGTCTCTAGAGACACATGTCATGTGACTAGAGCGGTGCATATGGATATTGTCCCAAACCTAAGAACCGAGGCATTTTTAGAAGGTTCTCAGAAAGATGTGGTTTCCCCTGCTAAATGATTTGAGATAATGGGAAAACTATTCAATCTGCAGGCTCAAAGACCCTGTTCTGCAAAACTTCTTTGCAGAAATTCACCTAAAGTGGATTTTCAACTTTGAAAGAGCTCCCTGGTGGGGGCATTTCTTGGCATGGATAAAAACTATTGCGAATAGATATTAATGTTCAGATATAACTTATTTATATATATATTTTTCAACATACAAACCTATTTTTTACTCTTAATAAATATTAATAAAACTAAATCATACATAAAACTCTTCATCATCCCCATTCATTGTCCCCATTACTGAAGTTGAATTGCCTCTCTAAATGGCAACATATAGCCTTTGGGCAAGATATTGGAAAGAGTACATGTTCAGATTGGTCATATAAACAGCTGTATCAGTTATTGGGTTTAGTTGCACTTTGATTTTAAGGCTTAGCCCCTTTCCTAGATTAATTCAAGAAAGACACCTATGCCTTCGTACCCCACACCTTTAAGGCATATGATAAAACATCACATGTACATGTACATCCACTATCAATACATTTGTATCAACGTGTAAAACCATAATGAATTGCGTGGTGCTGGCGAAAACCCTGGTACTACAGTATGTGTTCCATTGCAACTAGTGTACAAAAAGATTGCATAAAAATGACACACTCCCAGACATGCCAAGTCTCATGCCCAAGCACACTTCATTTTATGAATGATGCAAACTTTCACACGTGACAGGGTCTGACTAGGCTGCTGCATGGCCGTATTAATTTATAAAAACTTGTGGGGGGGGGGACTTATTTTTATTCATGTAATCATGATCATTCACAGGTAAGCGGACACATATACTTATACATTGTGAGCACGTTTTATATGAATGTACTAACAGGGTTCGTACAAACCTTGATAAACCTCGAAAATCCTGGCATCCATTATCAAGGCCCTAATAGTCCTTGATATTCGGTACAGGGTGTAGTATCCTTGAAATTACCCTCGCCTTGAAAATGCGCTGCTTTAATGTACACTTCCTTATACGGTGTGCTTGAAGTCTTGTAAGTGCAGATAGCACCGCAATTTGTTGTTCGGGGCCGTAGCAGCCAGTCCGGCCGGTCAGGCCATGGCTGGACCAGTTTCCCCGAACGGAAAATGGCATAAGTACAGTTTAGGTTCCGTAACAGAAATCCATTACAGTACTAAGATTTCGTGGCCAAACAGTTAGTTTAGACATTCTGAACCCTACGACGGCGAACAAATGCTATTTTACCGTGAGGTTTATCTCTAACACAAACAGTAATGAACACTTACAGTAATGAGCGTTTCATTTTTCGCCGGTACTGGTCCACACCCCTCTTGTAAATTCTCGTTCTAGCTGGGCCTAGTTTAGGTTCAGTGTAAGGGGGATAAGTACATTGGCTTCAGGGTTAGGGTTAGAAAGTGGGGGGAAGCCAATGTACTTATCCCCCTTACACTGAACCTAAACTAGGCCCAGCTGGAACGAGAATTTACAAGAGGGGTGGGGACCAGTACCGGCGAAAAATGAAACGCTCATTACTGTAAGTGTTCATTACTGTTTGTGTTAGAGATAAACCTCACGGTAAAATAGCATTTGTTTGCCGTCGTAGGGTTCAGAATGTCTAAACTAATTGTTTGGCCACAAAATCTTAGTACTGTAATGAAATTCTATTACGGAACCTAAACTGTACTTATGCCCGGAAAATTATTAATCGTTATGTTACCAATCTCATAACCAATAACCGCTCATGACAATCATAACTTACTGTAACAACTATAACTACTTCTCACGGCCACTACAATAGGAATACATCATATATCATGGCTTTAGTGGCTAATGCATTTGGATATGAAGCTGTCTCAATAATTGTGCGTGTTGGACCTTTCCTGATTTGTGTGTCATATGAATCGTTGTGATTAGTTGTATTGTATTTGTATATAAACTGCCAGACGCACCATCATTGCATGCATTTTGGATATATTATAATGAATTTCGGAGCTTCTTGTTTGCATTCTTCTACCCCACAAGGTTGCCCAGCTATTGGAAATGAGCCAAATGACCATTTTCAAATGCGTGAGTTCGGCACCAAGACGGTGGTGAAGAGAGTCTTTATTATCCTAAGAGTGGCCTTGGCTGCATTAACCGAGTGTACTGCTTTACCTAAATGAGTGCAGGAAAGTTGAGCTTACAAAGTGGAAACGTTGAAAGGATCAGCTTTTGCTACGACAATGGATATAGAAATTGGACAGATGCAACTGTTGCATTTGGAGCTCACGAAAAATCTAATGTCCACAAGCGAGCTGTTAAAGTCATGATACAACTGCCAGAGATAACAAAGGATATTGGTAACCTGCTGTCCACAGCCCATACAGAAGAGTAGCAACTCAGTCGTCAATGCCTAATTACGATAGCTGAAAACAGTTATAAGCCAGACACTGCTTTGTTCTGCGTGGAGATGACGATGAAAGTGACCGCAACTTCATGCAGTTTATGTTTTAACTAAGTGCAATTCAACAACCTCAACTGCTGAACTGGCTAGCTCGTAAAACCGATAAGTACACGAGCCCTCACGTTGCAAAATGAATTGAAGGGTGACGAAGTGACTGATTCGTAAAAAAAAGGAGCAGGTTTTTATTTGTTTTAGTAGTGTTGACGATCAGTTTATGTTTCCACGAAGATTTTGTTGGGCTTTATGTTGTGGAGAGTATTGAGAGTGATATGCTGGTTCACATTTTACTATGGTCCGAATGAATTTACGACGGATCGAGCATCTAATATGGATGATAGACACAGATGAGTAGCGACACAGATATTGACTGAAGAATCGAGAGCTACTTATACCCATTCCTATGGGCATGCTTTGAACCTTGCTGCTTCAGACACAGTGAAAACGAACAGAATACTTCGAGACACACTGGATACAGCATTAGAAATATCAAAGTTATTGAAATATTCTCCAAGACGAGATGCTGTATTTGCGCATCTCAAAACGGATATTGCACCTGCAACACCTGGATTCCGTACCATGTGTCCATCACGTTGGACTGTGCGTGCTGTTTGGTTACAGAGTATAAAAGACAATTACATGGTATTTTAAGCATTTTGGGAGGAACTGAGATATGTACTCACCAACTCAGAGATAAGGCTCGACTTGCTGGAGTGGATATGACTGGGAACTTTGATTTTTTGTTTGGTTTAGTCATCTTTTAAATGTTTGATCTCTTCTGGGATAGACGTAATGATAGATCGTCACCTACGCGTAGGCGCGTTACTAGTACCTACATATAGGTTAGACACTGAAACCGAGGGATCTACGTGATTTAGAATCCCCGAGGGCCCTGGGCTGTAGCGTCCCGAGCGGTAGCGAGGGCGCTACTAAGGGCCCGAGGGGATTCTAAATCACGTAGATCCCTCGGTTTCAGTGTCTAACCAATTTAGACAATAGCAACGCGTACGTAGCAACCAATAAATTATCGCGCAACGCGATGACGATAACGGGAGGGATTCTAAGTGCCAGTGGGAGGGATTCTAAGTGCCCGGGGCACTTAGAATCCCCCCCACTGGCACTTAGAGTCCCTCTCAAGGTTTCTACCGCGTTTAGATACCTGCAATTGACCAATCAGATTGCGCAAATCAGTTCCGCTATTGTCTAAATGAAGGGCCGGGCGTTGTAAATAGCTTTATTCCAAACAATGTGCAAACAGCCAACGCTAACGGCTTGATAATAATAAAAACCAATATAATAAAGATGGCTGCTTGCAAGCTGGCAGCAGAATATAACGCCAGCGCACGGCTGTTCCGTACGTGACATTAGGTTTTGAAATTAGATCGTAAGGATTGAATAACGGTATGTCTAAAAAAAAGTGGTCGCCATAGAGCTCATTAACTGTACCTTATATTAACTTCGGAGGTTGCCTGTTCTTGGCTGTTTGTACCAATGCGAAACCCAATAATGTTAAATGCAGGCTCTTCTTTTCAACATAACTACAAGTGCCATGAGTTCAATTTCATACCGTAAAAAATTGCTCTTATTAAATTAGCTGTAAAACATTCTGAAGATTCAAGAGAAAGAATCAGTGAGTCATTTGATGAATTCGGCTACGTGCTAAGCGCTTGCAAACTAGGCGTAAGAGCTCTTACAAAACCGTGAATAATTTACACTCCGAAAGCAATCTACAGCCACAATGGAACCTAAGCAATGTCAATTGGATGATTTGTGCTGGTTATGTGGATGCAGGCTATCTAAGCAACAATTATAAAGACCTACTGTCAACCTTTCATATTGATACAAATGACAGTCATTACCCATGCTGCGAGATGATGAATCATGTAACAGTTGCATCATGAAGCCAAACACTTTGACGAATGTTTGTTAGCTGGTGCAACCATACCATCAGTATACCAGTAAGGTAGTGTGCAATAAAAAATATTCTTTCACAATTCAGTCCTTCTTCCTTCACCATAGAGTACGTAATGTCCTATTTTACTTGCCCAGTAAAAAAGTTCTTGAACAAGATTCCTGCACAAGATCTTGACCAACTTGCCCAAGATCTTTCCCAACTTGCCCAAGACTTGCCCAAGATATTGCCCAAGGTGCCATGATTATGCGGGCCAAGTTCTAGCCTAGATCGTGGCTTGCCTCTTGGCAAGATATTGTCCTGCCAAGATCTTCTTGGCAAGAATCTTGCCCAAGAGCTTTTTTTGCTGGTGTGGCTCAATGGTGGAAACGAGAAGCACGTAAAATGTCATTCGAAATTGCGATATACACAGATGTAAAAATTAGTTCATGACAACCAATACAACTCCGCTGCAACTGACTATGTGCTACATGCCCTTCCATTTGACAGCTGCATTGTGTCATTCTACCACACTGAACAGCAAGAATAACTGCATGATGGGGTGGTGTGTTGCAGGTCATGGGACAGAACCATCAAAGCTATCAAATTTATCAGCCAAGAAAGGCAACTTGTCAGCAAGGTCACTAGTGCAAAGAGTATTAAATGCTTCCAAGGAGAGCTTCATTCATGGCGATGCTGAAATTCTCCAAAAGCCATTCGCTGTATGACAGTATAGTACACAACAATACAACAACCACACCTGCGTATGTAAGTGGTTGTTTAGGTACTAAATGTTTTGGTGAATGCTCACACTCCCTAGCCTAAAGCCTGGGAGCATCCCTGGACTTCTATTAAACCTCGAGCTTAAAGTCACTCCGGGTAGTTAAAGGCTGCCACCAAATAATTTTACGTCATATAAAATGGCGGCTAGTACCAAAAAGTTATATTTCACGCAAGGACCATCCACTTGCTTAAAACTTGATGCATATATGTGTGTTAAATACTGCTACTTCTAATGGCTATGTTCTATGCTCCTTAACACACCTATCGTACGGAACTGTTTGGAAAACGGCTATATAAACAAATACGGCTGTAGGCGGGGATTCTGCGGTACATTTTTAATTGGCTACAAACAATCTCTCTATGCTCACACACACTAAATCGACTGGATGCAGGAAATTCTTTGCTTGTTGTCACAACAAACGTTAACAAGGGTCAAAATGGCCGACGACTTGTACGAAATGTGATATATCTTCGATACCCTATGCAGTTATCGAAATATCCAGTCGCAGTGAATAACTAGCACCCTAGAGGAGCTTGCATGCCTAGCTGAATAAATGTAGCTGAGAGCTGCGTTTCATCCCCGCGTTTTGAATACCGGTATCCGATATTCCCATAGAAAGTAAAGTGGTTATTAACATATAACCACCCGCCAAATTTGTGTTGCTTCGCAGCTGCACGCTCTTTTCGTTACTCATTTGTGCGTTTGTTTGCATTTCGTGCAAGGTTTGGTCTAGATCACTGTAACGTCGTAGAATACGATACTGATATAGTGTCCTTGCGCTAAATGAAGACCGAAACGTAGTGAATCACATAATTTCATAATGATGTAATTACGAACATGAATGTTGACAATATGTTAACATGATTTTTCCTCTGAGGCAGCCTTACCCTGAGCAGGGGACTGAAAAGCCTCACTTCCATTAAGTCAACCCAATCCAATACATTCTGATCCCAAACATATTGACACCTGATATGGTTCCAGGTCATGCATAATTTCAAGCAGTGCCGTCCGGCATAGTGGGTTACGACGAGAGATCTCATGCTCGAGGTACCCTGTTGAAGGCCCGGGGTCCATCGGACTTCCTCCCAATCGTCGTATATAAACTTAATCAGCAGCAATTCTAGTCTTCGACTTCCGAAGTGGAAAAAGCTTACGTCAAGGTAGTGACGTCACTTGTAGCGGTTTCAGTTAACTTGGTAGTGTCACCAGAGATTATATATTATCTCTGTTGTCACTCAAAAGAAATTCTCCACTGAGAAACAGTTGTTGCGTATAATCACTTTCCCTTCACGTGTAGGATTCTGTCCTTTTGAAGCAAAATTAATTATCTTACTGCTACATTAACAAATATGTCATGCGTGTTGTTTCTCCCACAATTAAGATTACAGGTACGTGCGTAAGATAATTTGGACTGCCAAGTTATCGATAAACAAAACTGTTTGCAGCGAAGGAAACAAGTGGCTAATGAGCGCATGCGCCGTGGGCCCGTTTGACTCTTTTAGGCATTAACGCCCTGCCTAAAAGATCTTTCTTCAGATTTCCAATCACATTCGCATAGGCGCCATATCTCAGCACCACATTCCTCGATCCTATGTAATTCGATTATTCTATAATGGAGTGCGCTTACTGACGCGCGCCGCACTCTAATCGTACCCACGGCTGTTTGAGGCTGGACATTTAGTTTGATAATTAGAGCGTTACGGTATATGGTGTAGCAATCATGGCGGTTAGCCTCATTATCGACACCATATGTTCAACGATGTGCCTTGCAAGATGCTTACATCTGGTGTTATTATAAACACATGCAGTAGTACCAGCAATCATCTGGCTTCAAGACACACACCTGAAACGATAAATTACGCTTTCCAATTAATACACGCGCCACGTTTTCATAGGCATATGAGGTACGGCACGATCGAATAGGTATGATAGATGCGCGAATTGCACATAGCTGCCAATTTTCCCACATATAAGTTTGACATACAGGCAATGTGAAAGCTTCAAGTAGTTGGTTTCTGTCGTCCACTGAGCGCGGCCGGCTGTTTTCGGCCTGAAAGGGCTGCCTGTTTTCTATGAATAATCATGACACGTACAATGGAGTACCATTGCCAACACGTTCAGCTGCATTGTAGAGTGTGAAAAACGCATGTCTTATAAGAGAGTAAGTAAAAAGGACACTATATGCAAGTACTCCTGAAGGCCTTGCATGGTGTGGCATTTCACTCTGAGGAGGATGCAGCCATGTATCCCCAAAGGTAATAGTGTAGCTACTGCAAGCAATGACCTCAAATGCTAGTATCAAATGGCATTAATAGTTAAAACATAAGAGTAAGATGTTAATGCATATTAATTGTCATTGACCAGTAAATATGATGATATGCTTATACACGGGTTTTTGTAACACTTCATGCCCTCAACTGGTGGAAAGGAGTGGTTCACCAGGCCAGCTAATTATTTAAGAGTGCATGTGCTATTAAGCCTTAAAAGTACAATAGCACTATTTCACACCCCAACGTTTAATTAATGCTCTTGTTATAATCTGCAAAATTGCAGATGACAAACTTTCATGTCAATTCTACAGTATTTGTTATGCCCTCTCTTTGCTTATGTTTATAGAGAGGTAGGCAGCTTCTGGAGCTGCATCAAGCAAATGTATTTGCAGTTGTATAATACATCCCTATTGTTATGACACAGCACTATTACCCCCTAGATACCTAGCTTGGTATTTATAATTGAACATTGTAGCAGAGTGAATGTTCCAGGGACATTAGGGCTTGAAGTCAAAAATCAGCTATAGCCGGATGTTCTGATATGTATATGGCATGTTAGACCCTAGCAATATCGACAATGGCACAAAACTAGTCAAAGAATAGCTTGACTCTTCCTTACATGCATGTCTGTTAGGGAATATCCACAAGCCTTAGCAACCACATCAGTCGGCATGACAACACTGTAATGAAGGTCTTCTGGGTGTACCTTGTGCATAACTTAGGGATAACTACCTGAGAATTAAAATCTATTAAGTGATCAGTGATCAAAATAGGAAGCATTCATCAGTGGAGTCAGGGATTACAGTGAGTGCAGAACAAGAATCACAGCTGGCCAGCAATCACTTGGCATTAGCTGCGCAACACCCATAAAAATCAACTGCAAAAAAATCTAAAACAATTAACTTTGCAATTACTTATACATACATGCATGTAAATGGTACGTAAGGCTTCTACTACAAACTATATCTCCAGGGAGAGGTCAGAGGCAAGAAACCTCAAAGGGGTCGGGTTGAATAGCTCTCCATTTTTACTGCCATTTCTCTGGCAGACAGAAGATACAAGAAGACACCTATATATGTTCCACATTGATGGAAAAGCTACTGGGTGCACGGATAGCTTTAATAAGATGATATTTATAAATCAACTCGCTATACATAGTTAGGCTCACCCTGCATGACAACTAAATCCCCAGTGATGAAGTACATGGTATGGATCAAGCTTGGACCTCTGCAAGGGTGGAGAGGCACAATAATGTGTACAATGCATTGCAGGTGTAAAGGTTTCTACTTGATCTTTATCAGGCACTGAATCAGGCACTATGTACCGCAAAGCATTGGAATATCAAAACACCATGCATTTCCATCATTAAAGCTGTCAACGACCTACCAGGTTTCACACCTGACATCTTGCACACACTGTAAACGTTAGTTATCGAATAATACATCTGATTCAACAGCATTGAATCTGAATGCCAGTATAAATGCTGCATGACTTTATAACCTTTAGCTCTTAATGCCATTGCCCTAGTTAAAATCATCTTCATTACATGCACTAGGTTTGTAGAAAAGTGGCAGGATTCAGCTAGTCAGTCTCCTTCCGGGTTGCAGAATGCAGACAAATCCACGTATGCATACCATACATGCATAATTGCATGCATGCACAGAATAACATATATGCCTATGTATAAGAGATGCAGTTGCAGGACTACAATGCAGTGTGTGATGAAGCACATTATCAACATCGTGTCACAAGATGTGGCAACAATACCACAATCAACGAAGATTGAACTTTCAGGACTATACCTATCGTTGTGCTTGACACGGCATTAAAACTCTTGTAAAATCAGCGATATTTGACGATCTGCAGCGCCATCATTTCAGCCGGCCGCACTTAGTTTATACGCTGTCTAGGTAGTCTTAACCTTCCGCTACCTAATCACGCTTAGCTTTATTGGCAGTGGTCCACTGTTCACTTCTTTGTGGAGGATATCCAACTGAGGTACTCGGCTTGCGAGCGCTATAGCTAGCGGGCACTACAGAGTTGTGGCACAAAATTTATGTGATGGATAGATAAATGGTATGTCTATACTAAAATGGCTGTTACATGTCGGTGCAACAAGTACAGTCGTTAAAATACAAAGTGCTTGGTTAGGTCATGATGCATGATGTCATCGTTTCAATATTTCGGGGCGTAGGTCTTATTGTCCAACATTGAATGGGCCGCAAACAGCCGTGTACCATTAGGGACTATCAGTGGGGCAACAAGGTGCCTGTTGGAGGGAGGGCTATAACCTTTGCGCGGATCGCACGTGGTACCGTTAGGGACTTTTAGTGCATCAATGCATGCGTTGTAATGGCACGATAGTAAGAGAACACAAAAAGTAGTACGAAATACGAACATACGAAATGCGAACATTTTCATTCTGGGCATGTGTGTGCAAGGTAGACTGGTAGTGCCCAATCGCTTCCTTTCTATATTTTTATACCACTCAATATTGTGCTTATGCATATGTGCTGTAACTAAGAATTTTTACACATTCAACAATTATGGTCTCATCAAATGCATTTATTTATTAACTTCTTTATAGATGTGATCACACAGGACAGTTTTAATGGATCTCATATAACGAATCATTTTTCATGGTTTATCAAATGAAATCACTTTTTAATGATACATTTATAGTACCGATAGGTTTTAATCATTCAACGGACAGGAAATATATAAGGGCACGTTTAAGGTCGATAGAATGCGTATTAGTGCGTCCCAGAAAGTTAAATCTGACAAACATAATGGACACTTTGCTAAGCACTGCCCAATAAGGTAAGCGATTTTGTTAATCGAGACTAATCAAGGTGATCTAATTAATACATAGCGTTTTAGTCCATGTAATCATTTGGCTTCATGTGGAAAGTAAATATTGCCTGACACCGATTTCATGCATATTTTCGGCGTGTAGCATATTGCTAAGCGTAGAAAATATATATCTCATCTTCAGTAATTATTAACAGTTGTTATGCTACAATTGAGATTGCCATGGGGGAAAGGATATCGCCCACCACATCGGAAGCGTTAGCGATTGATCAATCAAAACATGTTGTATTTGCATCAATGAATTATCATTATAGTACGGTGCTTACCATGTTTTGGTCGCCACAAACCAATTTGTTCAGTAACTTACTTTAGTTAAGTTTTAACGCACACATAAACCCTAAACGAGATTATTCTATAACAATTCTACTGCATTCTTTCATTTGTCCATTTGTTTTGTGGTAAAAGACCTTTTTGAAATATTGCTGCTGCTATTAACGTATTCCTTTTTAGTTACAATTGAGGAAATTTTTGTCTTCGAACATGGTGGTCGAGCAGAATGGTCTCAAACGTGTAACTATGGTACCCGGAAGTTCGATTCCACATGATTAACTGTTTTTTTATCTCTCTTATATACCATTAAGTTTAGAGATAAAGTTGATATACGTATACCTTCCCAGACTCACCATTTCAAGCTAATGTTGTCTGGCATAGTGGTGGTTAACGACGAGAGCTTCATGCTCGAGGTACTGTGTTCATGGCTCGGGGTCCCACGGATTTTGTTGCATATCAACTTAGTGCGGCAGAGCATCACGTCTTCCGAAGTGGAACGTCACTTTTAGTTGACTTGGTAGTGTCACGCAACAGAAATTCTCTATTGTGAAACAGTCTATGACTTTCCCTTTGCTTGTGTCAAGCTTGCTAAGGGTGCTGTCATTTTGAAGGAAATTTAAAATTTTTAATACAGACTTTTAACAAAATGTCATGCGTTGTTGTTTTTCCCATTTTATTGATCTTTTCGTTGACAAGAATGAACATAATTGCCGCGCAACACAACTAAGCATACATTTAAATTTCATTGTCCTCCACAATTGCTAATAATACTACGGATAAACCATTCGGCTAATTAATGTTGCGTAAGATATTTTGGACTGCCGCGCAGTGAACCAAACAAGTGGTTGACTATAGGCGCATGCGCCGAGGACCCATTTGCCTGCTTTAGGCATTAACACCGAAGCTTCCTTAATCCATCTTCCTGAATAACTTTGAAATCGAGATATAACTAGTAACTTTCGCTTAGATGCCATGAATCACGTTATAGAATACAATTGCTTAGTTTTTGATTCACTAAATGGTGTAAGCTGGTGCTAAGTGTAAAGAAGAGATAGTAAAGCTTGAGGCGATATAAAACATTCATTAGCTCTATGCAGTGAAAAATGCATTGCGTTGCTGTACAGCAAGGCTCCCCTCGGCCGAGTGGTTGAACAGTTGGATATTATGATATTATGACTGTTTTGCGTGTTCTATATTCTGTTGGCATGTGCTACTGACATTTGAATAGATGCTGGTACCAAGTTGATGGTCATGAAGGAGAGGGATGTGGTAACAATAACCTTGGTCAGCATGTGATTCAATTGGGTGTGATCAGTGATTGCGAAATGACAGTAGACTCATTCATCAAATTGAATCTAGCAAACATGTATCGTTTATATATAGTTCATATTTCATTAATACATTATCTCTATGTGGAACAATTCTTACGAATTTATGTAATAAGGATTGTCATCTCATTATTCCAATATATGACATACAGTGCAATGATATCACTGATGACATTCTGTGCAACTGATTAGTTGAGTAGTTATAACTGTCCTAATGCAATAGTGGAAATGCATGCTTTTTATCTCAATATGCAACATGCCCAGTTATTTGTACTTAGTGGATTATTGTTAATGCCCCTAATCGCAACAGAACTGTGGTTATGCACGCGTTGTTTCTCATATAACCATTTGTTAATCAACTAATCAAGGTGAACTCATTTGAATCTATGTATAACGATGGCTTCACAGAATATACGGCGGAAATGATATCGCCCACCACATCGGGAAGCGTTAGCGTTTCATCATTTTTAATTTCACTTTCATTTGCATTACCTTTTGTTTTGTATGTTGTGGCGAAGTCATGTCAAATTCTTATTTCATTAAATTTGGATTTATTTATTTTGTATGCCATGGTATGCTTCTATGCTAATGCGGTCTCTTTCATTTGTTAGTTTGTATGTATGCCGATTCCATGCTTGCTTTTGTATTATGGTTAATGCATCTCAGTACATCGGTTTCATTTGGTTTGAATTATGCATTTATATAACAATAAAACTGTAAATCATGGTATGTGTAATATTCTGGTCTACATAAATCAATGTACTGTTTCCGTGCATTCTTGTATATACATCAATGATTACTCACGGATGTAACATAAGTACAATGCTCAGTTATAAAAAACATTTTAGAGATCAGATCAATAATTGTTTATAAAGGAGGCCAAGCTGCCTTGAAGCTAGTAAGACCCCCAGATTTTCCTCTGCGCCATTGAATGTTTTGGGTAGGAGCTTATAAAAATAGTAAGATGAAATAGTGTAGCAAATAAGATCACAATAAATGCGTTGGATCATTTTAATTTAATTAGGAACATAAGATTATTCATGATAAACAATTTTGTATCAATGGGTGCGCAACCGCATGCACGTAATGAAACCATACCAATTCAGAGTTAAAAACATTGTGGAGTACACCGTCGTTATTGAGTGTTTATAACGACTGCATCGTTTCTAACATCTTCTCTAAGTGTTTATCCTTTTTGACAAACAACCAAGATGTAAAGTTAAATGCTTTCTTCTGAGATAAAATCATATACAAACACAGATCTCCTAAAATCACTTGCGACTTGCGTATAAATCAATGAGATTATCATGACTAGCCGGCTATGATTACATTACATAAAGTAACTGCTTATTTATCTGCGTAAAAAATTGCTCTGCAGCGATAGATATGAATATTTAACGAACAAAAAACGGTACATGTGCCTGGTTCCATTACGCGTCGAGAGAATACGTTTCGCTGCGCCTTAGATATATTTTATCTGATAAGTACAATGGAAAACCAAAGCACTGCCCAATTTGTTAACTATCAACGTTATCATAAGCAGTACCATGTAAGAATCAATGAGATTATCATTTGATAAAACGTGATGCATAGTTAAATTGAGATCCATGAGAACAAGTTCTGTTCTGGTACCCGTAGGTAAATAACAAGCTATGTCCCGTTAATCCTTAGTTACATTACATTTGCGCTTTTTATCGATAGGTATATAAATAACTATCATTTAAAAGTAGTTGATTAATGACATTGTTTATGGAGATAAGCATTGTGGTAATAATACTGTAGATTATTGTAATAGTGAGCAACATGATATTAAAATCATTCACCCTTGTATGGATGGTGACATACGTAGGATGTAGTAGTCCTACAAAGGAGTGATTAAAAGAACAGCAATTATGAGTAAAATTTGTCATTTTCTTAGCAACATGAAATACGCTATAAAAAACGGGGCGCTAGATATTTCAGCTGTTTAATATTTACGTAACAATTGTACTTTCCTCAGTAATATAATGGAGTAATTGAATTCATGAGATCACCCACCACCGAGTACAAATACTGGGCTTGAAAGATGAGATAAAAAGCTTGCTAATTATTATTGTTCTTTTTATACAGTTAAGAACGACTCTATATTTAACGATTCAATGCTGTATTATTACACTGAATGGAATGTATTTAATGTGTCATGTAGGCCTATGACGTAAGCACGA
The DNA here is from genome assembly GCA_963681505.1 of Eunapius fragilis. Classification (NCBI taxonomy): domain Eukaryota; kingdom Metazoa; phylum Porifera; class Demospongiae; order Spongillida; family Spongillidae; genus Eunapius; species Eunapius fragilis. The sequence goes on along the minus strand of OY811975.1, from coordinate 6,117,959 downwards.
TAATTGGATTGGGATCATATTATTTTTAATGCTGATATCATGCAATGTCAATGAATGTATAACAGCATGAATGTAATGAAACCATAATGCACATGTGAAACCATTGTGAAGTATATAGCTCAAACACCCTTGTAATTGGGAGTTCATGAATCCCTCCGGTCCTTTCAATGTGTTTATCATTTTAACGGCGATAAAGGTATGATGAAAAGTAATGTTTAGTTGTGATAAAATCAAATGAAGAAATCCCACGAGATCTCCGATAATAACTTTTGAGCTCATAATTCGCATGTGTTTATAATGAATTCAATGAGATAATCATGATTAGCTATAATTACATTATGTGAAGTAACTATGCCTATTTATACGCAGCAAGAAATGTACTTGCAAAACAAAAGGGAGTGGTAATTTTATAGCTTTCGTATCATCGTTGATCCCACTATTGCATTTAAATCCTATATATATGCCACGTGGAAATTTATGCTCATCTTGCTAATTAATCATATATGGTATGTTGCATCGCTCATACCGAATAGAGAAGAGATATGGCGTCTCTTACTTCTTTCGCGAAACACTTGATGTAGATACTATATCGTTGGCAATGTGGTGGCAAACAATTTGTAAGAGAAACGAAGCCGTGAAAACCTTTTTACGCCGTGTTAATTATTAGTTTGTAGTAACATGCAATTAGCAGTTGAACGCATAGCCATATAAATACAGCAGTGACTTAACATCAACCAACCTACAAACAATTTGAAAATAAAAGAAGCCATCGCAAACGTACTGGAAACATAAACATACAAGAATAACATGTTACTCCAAGTCAACGAAATTAAGATACTCTTAGAAAAACCAAAGGCAGTTACGTGCATTTTTTGAGCAAAATGTACCGTGTCACTGAGCCATAACTATATGACATCTTCTGATTATCTGGCAAGTGTTAATCGAGAAAATTATTATGGATAATAATACTGTGATAGACTATTGTAATAGTAATCAACATTATCATTCACCCTTAGGATGGCGGTAGATATAGTAGTGCTTAAAAGTGTAAAACGATGATGTGTAAAATTTGCAACATGTAATTTTCTATACAAAAACGGGTTCTAAATTTTCAACTGTTTAAGCAACTATTATGCTTTTATATGAGTAATTGAATTCATGAGATCATTACTGGGCCTGCTAGATGAGATCTTGCATTACCATTATTCTATTTGCACTGAATGGAATGTATTGAATGATATGCTCATGACGTAAGCACGATAATTGCTTGGGGATCATATTAAATTAAATACATCATTGGGATTAGTTATGACAAACCAATGTCAATGAGTGCAGCAGCACATGAACATAATGAAACCATACCAATGCCTAGTGAAACCATTGTGAAGTATTTAGTTCACCCTTGTTATTGAGAGTTCATATACCTCATTGATCTTAATCATATGGTATGTTGCATTTCATTCAGTATCGCTTAATAAAGCGCTTCTGGAAGTCAACTAGAAGAGTTATTAAATCTAACTTCTTGACACAGCTGGATATTGATTGTGGTTCTCGTTTTAAATGGGCTCATTTTAAACGCTTCAATTTGTCTGAACATGCACATGCCTTTCACCATTTATGTCTCACCTGAATCACTGTTTTCTCCCAAATCTGAACACACTTCCATTGGATCTCAAAGAGGTATTGAATTGGGTGTTTAAAGAAATGTATTCTATTGGCCAAGTTCACTAAAGCTCCTCTGACTGCTCCATCTGAACCATGTACAGCCTCCATAATCAAAAAGGATTCCATGTGTGCTGATTATTTGTTGCCTAAAGCTCCTCTGACTGCTCCATGTTACAGCCTCCATAATCAAAAACGATTCCATGTGTGCTGATTATTTCTTGCCATACCCAGCTAAAGCGTTATCGTAATTTGCATTTTTTAATTTCAGACTATATATTGATCTGCAGATGTGCTCAAACATCGAGTTCAGGTAGTTGAAGTTGAACTTCTCAATGATCGTCAATTCAGAATTCAAATGAATATAATTTATGGAAAGAGTCCGAAAATGTAGACCAAGCGGTTAGATTAACATTCTACTTCTTGATGGAAAGTTTCGGCAGCCTTACTTTTGTACTAAAATTACTGCTGGACTCTGGCTGCGTGTTCTTAAAGGTTTCGAGTCTACTAGGCTTACGCGGACCTAATGAGATTATCTTCTCGTGGCGGAGGAGTATGCACACGGGATTGAATGGTCTTTGTTCTGGGTCAAAAGTTTGAAGAGACTTAATGATGATCCGTCAACTCGCCGCATTTTGATCAATTGCCAAGTGGATCTTCTTGGCGAATGTGTCTGCTTGGAGTATCTCGTCGTGTAACGTCCTCAGTCAGAACTCATCGATTTCTGCGTCTTTTTGCACGAAGGACGTCTAGCGTTTCAAGAAGCGCCACTTTCAATTGCTGCAATACCGCCAGATTCCTCTCCAACGACTGGAGTTAGTCATTTGCCTGTCCGAAAGTCGAGTCGTCGACGAACGGTGCCCTGAACGTAACCGTTTCTTTTGAGAAAAAAAATCACCTGATCAGTCCTAGTCATTTCCCAGCCAGAATGACCATGAAAGAAAGAGAATGAATATTGATGATTAACTACTTTAACAATGGGAATATTTCCCATGATATTCACGAAGTAGCTGTCCATTTTTATAGTGGGCTATAATTATAAAAACATGATATATACTTCTAGTAACATTTTCTATCTTACTTCCATGTCCTTAACTACACTTCTTATGAACTCCCGTGTGAATGGACATAATTAACTGCAGAATCGTTTGTGCATTCCGCCACCATCAGAGTAATCTGATACATCATGATCTTGTTCTGAGATGAGATGTTACAAGTTTTTTTTCTCATACACTATGACAGTACTAACCTACAATGGTCCATACCATCACTTCGAAACTCTTTTTCTTCATCCATGACAACGCTATCACTACCATCATCATCTGCCTGTAAACGTATGGTTAGAAAATTAAGGGTGCATGTACACTTTATGATCCATTGTTATCCTGGGGCTCTAAGTGCACCTTTGGAGTATCTTTTGTATAATTGCATGCAGAACAGGAATGCTGCCTTGCAATGGGCTTAGCATTCCTTCAGATAGCTCATAGGCCATCTGGTGTCTGAATGGTTCATCAATTCCGTTCAGCGACATAATGATATAAGAGTAACCACTAAAGGCATTGACTATTATACATATCGCTGTGTATGCAGGCATGGGGCAAACCTTCATCGTAATAGAATCGAGCAGCCGGATAAAATAATCAATTCACTGAAAACTACTGGACAAAACACAATTTTTTCTTACGAAACATAGAAAAGTACCGCAAACTACTGAATTTGTTTGAGCTGGTGAACTATTAGTCTAAAAACATATTGCATCACATGATGCTAACACAAGTGCATATTTTGAGTCATTGTATTTCCAACCTGATATTGACTGCCCGTTAAGCATTGAAAGTAAATATTCGCATATCCACCAGGCCACGATCAAAATAGTATTTTAACGATAACCATTTCCGCTAGAACTTTGTTATGTAGAAGTTGGTAGAGGCTGGGCAATGAGAGATGGGGGAGGGGGTGGGGGGGGGGGGGGAGGTGGGGGGTGGGGGAGTGTGGGGGGGGGGTGTTGTTGTAACAATAATCAATCGCCAAGTGAATCTGCAGGGCGAATGTGTCTGCTTGGAGTATCTCGTCGTGTAATTCGTCCTCAATCGTCTTTTTGCACGATGGACGAAATGTGTATTAAAAAGCGTCACTTTCAATTGCTGCGATTTCTCACCAACGACTGGAGTTCGACATTTGCCTGCACCAAAAGTCGAGTCGTCGATGAATGGTGCCCTATAAAAATTACGTGCGATAAATAATCATTCCAATAAAGTTGTTGTAACAATAATCTTTCGCGTTTCAATTGACCATGAAACTACTCTATTACAGTTGCACGCGGCGGTTGTCCAACTATTATATAATACATGTATACAACGTTCTAGTACCTAATTATTATTAGCAATGAGCATAATGATTTTCCGTACAATTAGAGTTTTTTTGCCGTCCATTATGAACAATTCATAATTTACCACATTGTCTAGCGAAATAGCCACCACCACATTAAGGGTATATATAAAGCGCATTACATATTTTTTTTATCATCATGTAATCACTCCATTTTTACACTACCGTTGACTTTATATTAGGTTTTAATCATTCAACGGACACTCAGGTATGTTAAGACTGGCTACACTATATTTGGATTTGAATTTACTGCAAATTCAAAGATTACAACATGCCGCTTTTCTGTTTGGGTACTTCTTGTAGCTATTCTCTTTATACCAAATCTTTGTTCAATGATCCCGCAAATTAATTGAATTGATAGTTGTCATAGCAACCTTAGTAGTTTATTGCATCGCGCTCCGAAATATGGGGGCATTTTTCGCAAAACCCGGATGATTTAATATCGTTGTTTGTGGACAAATATTGTTCATTTGATACTGGTCTAACTATTGTGGGTGGGCACAACGAAATATAACATCGTTTGCATAAGTTGCACAACGAAAATGATGATGTTTGTGCTTAATTTTTCGCATTTCTAATGTTTGTCTGCAAGCCCCCGACGCGTTTCGAAATTGTGATCAAAAAGCTTAGTACAATGATTAAATATGGATATGAAGAACTGCAGAAACATGCGAAAAACTATTCATTTATCGCCCGGGTTTTCAATTCTAACATTAAGTCAATTATTTCACCGTGCGTCACCGTTGTCATAGAAACACCATTATATATTAATTACGCGTTATCAATCCAAAGTGTATTGGGTAACATCTGTGTATGAATCTTTATGAATAAACGCTTCATTTGGCAGCCATTTAATGTGTAGTCAGTCTCAACACACCCGAGCAGGTAATATATAATGGCATGTTTCAGGTCGATAGAATGCGCATCAGTACGTCCCAGAAAGTTAAATATAATGGACACTTTGCTAAGCACTGCCCAATAAGGAAAGCGATTTTGTTAATAAATAGCGTTTTAGTCCACTGATACCGATTTCATGCTTATTTTCGGCTTGTAGCATATTGCTAAGCGTAGAAAATATATATCTCATCTTCAGTAATTATTAACAGTTGTTATGCTAGGGGAAAGGATATCGCCCACCACATCGGGAAGCGTTAGCGATTGATCAATCAAAACATGCATCAATAAATTATCATTATACCTACTGTGCATAACATGTTTTGGTCGCACAAACCAATTTGTTCAGTAACTTAGTTTTAATGCACACATAAACCCTAAACGAGATTATTACAATTTCTTTTATAACAATTCTACTGCAGTCTTTTTTGAGTGTATACTTTAATAATAATAATTATAATTGTAAGTATAGAATACATAATACTTTTAGACATATGGGGGAAAACAATAATAATATAACACATTAAATAAAAATGATAATGACAAGAACTATTTAAGCATGACGTTCAGGCAGAGATACTAGGTAACCCTGCTCCATCATCCATTCCAAATGCACTCCTCCATTTGGTGCGGGAGCCCCTCAGACAAAGGTTTGTTGCTCTGAGGATTGCAAAAGACAGTCGTGCTCTCATCCATCCAAATTTTCATTTGTCCATTTGTTTTTTGAAATATTGCTGCTGTGATTAGCGTATTCCTATTTAGTTGCAATTTTTGTACTCGAACATGGTGGTCGAGCAGAATGGTCTTAAACGTGTAACTATAGTACCAGGAAGTTCGATTACAGTAATCTTTCTTATATGCCATTAAGTTTAGAGGTAAAGTTGATTTATACCTTCCAGACTCACCATTTCAAGCTAATGTTGTCCGGCATAGAGGTGGGTAACGACGAGAGATTCATGCTCGAGGTACTGTGTTCATGGCTCGGGGTCCCACGGATTTGGTTGCATATCAACTTAGTGCGGCAGAGTATCACGTCTATCGAAGTGGAACGTCACTTTTAGCTGACTTGGTAGTGTCACGTAACAGAAATTCTCAATTGTGAAACAGTCTATGGATTTTCCTTTGCTTGTGTCAAGCTTGCTAAGGGTGCTGTCATTTTGTAGGAATATAAATATTACTTTTAACAAAATGTCATGCGTTGTTGTTTCTCCCATTTTATTTATCTTTTCGTTGACAAGAATCAACATAATATCCGCGCAACACAACATAAATGTCTTTAAAATGTTCAATCAACGTGTAAAGTATGTATTGTCACAAAAACTAAATGATTTATATCATTCAAAGTGCATACAAGTTGTGTCATGCATGTGTAAAGTAAGCATAAATTTAATATATCATTCTCCTCCATAACTGCTAATAGTTCGGATAAACCATTCAAATTAAGAACATCTTTTTGTGTAGAAAATTTCATGTTGCAAATAATGACTAATTTTACACATCATAACACTTTTAAGCACTACTATAGTCTTTAAATACTACATACACCGCCATCCATAAGGGTGAATGATTATAATATAATGTTGATTACTATTAGTTGTGCTTAAAATTGTAATTAAAGGATCAACTATGATGTGTAAAATTAGTCATTATTTGCAACATGAAATTTTCTACACAAAAAGAGGTTCTAAATTTTCAACTGTTCAAGCAACTATTATGCTTTAAACAATAGTATATAGAGTAATTGAATGTGATCATGAGATGATTACTAGGCCTGCTAGATGTGATCGTGCATTGCGATTGTTCTATTTGGATAATTTTATGATTTATTATTGCACTGATGGGATGTATTGTATGACGTAAGCACGATAATTGCGTTGGGGATCATAATCGTCATTGGGATTAGTTATTACATTGGTTTGTCATAACTAATCCCATTGACGATTTTAATTTAATGTGTAGTCATTAATGTTTCGTAAGAAAAAATTGTGTTTTGTCCAATAGTTTTCAGTGAATTGATTAATTTTCCTAAAGTAAGTTACTGAACAAATTGGTTTGTGGCGACTAAAACATGGTAAGCACCGTACTATAACGATAATTCATTGATGCAAATACAACATGTTTTGATTGATCAATCGCTAACGCTTCCGATGTGGTGGGCGATATCCTTTCCCCCATATTCTCAATTGTAGCATAACAACTGTTAATAATTACTGAAGATGAGATATATATTTTCTACGCTTAGCAATATGCTACAAGCCGAAAATAAGCATGAAATCGGTATCAGTGGACTAAAACGCTATTTATTATCAAAATCGCTTACCTTATTGGGCAGTGCTTAGCAAAGTGTCCATTATATTTGGGACGTACTGATGCGCATTCTATCGACCTGAAACATGCCATTATATATTTCCTGCTCGGGTGTGTTGAGACTGACTACACATTAAATGGCTGCCAAATGAAGCGTTTATTCATAAAGATTCATACACAGATGTTACCCAATACACTTTGGATTGATAACGCGTAATTAATATATAATGGTGTTTCTATGACAACGGTGACGCACGGTGAAATAATTGACTTAATGTTAGAATTGAAAACCCGGGCGATAAATGAATAGTTTTTCGCATGTTTCTGCAGTTCTTCATATCCATATTTAATCATTGTACTAAGCTTTTTGATCACAATTTCGAAACGCGTCGGGGGCTTGCAGACAAACATTAGAAATGCGAAAAATTAAGCACAAACATCATCATTTTCGTTGTGCAACTTATGCAAACGATGTTATATTTCGTTGTGCCCACCCACAATAGTTAGACCAGTATCAAATGAACAATATTTGTCCACAAACAACGATATTAAATCATCCGGGTTTTGCGAAAAATGCCCCCATATTTCGGAGCGCGATGCAATAAACTACTAAGGTTGCTATGACAACTATCAATTCAATTAATTTGCGGGATCATTGAACAAAGATTTGGTATAAAGAGAATAGCTACAAGAAGTACCCAAACAGAAAAGCGGCATGTTGTAATCTTTGAATTTGCAGTAAATTCAAATCCAAATATAGTGTAGCCAGTCTTAACATACCTGAGTGTCCGTTGAATGATTAAAACCTAATATAAAGTCAACGGTAGTGTAAAAATGGAGTGATTACATGATGATAAAAAAAATATGTAATGCGCTTTATATATACCCTTAATGTGGTGGTGGCTATTTCGCTAGACAATGTGGTAAATTATGAATTGTTCATAATGGACGGCAAAAAAACTCTAATTGTACGGAAAATCATTATGCTCATTGCTAATAATAATTAGGTACTAGAACGTTGTATACATGTATTATATAATAGTTGGACAACCGCCGCGTGCAACTGTAATAGAGTAGTTTCATGGTCAATTGAAACGCGAAAGATTATTGTTACAACAACTTTATTGGAATGATTATTTATCGCACGTAATTTTTATAGGGCACCATTCATCGACGACTCGACTTTTGGTGCAGGCAAATGTCGAACTCCAGTCGTTGGTGAGAAATCGCAGCAATTGAAAGTGACGCTTTTTAATACACATTTCGTCCATCGTGCAAAAAGACGATTGAGGACGAATTACACGACGAGATACTCCAAGCAGACACATTCGCCCTGCAGATTCACTTGGCGATTGATTATTGTTACAACAACACCCCCCCCCCACACTCCCCCACCCCCCACCTCCCCCCCCCCCCCCACCCCCTCCCCCATCTCTCATTGCCCAGCCTCTACCAACTTCTACATAACAAAGTTCTAGCGGAAATGGTTATCGTTAAAATACTATTTTGATCGTGGCCTGGTGGATATGCGAATATTTACTTTCAATGCTTAACGGGCAGTCAATATCAGGTTGGAAATACAATGACTCAAAATATGCACTTGTGTTAGCATCATGTGATGCAATATGTTTTTAGACTAATAGTTCACCAGCTCAAACAAATTCAGTAGTTTGCGGTACTTTTCTATGTTTCGTAAGAAAAAATTGTGTTTTGTCCAGTAGTTTTCAGTGAATTGATTATTTTATCCGGCTGCTCGATTCTATTACGATGAAGGTTTGCCCCATGCCTGCATACACAGCGATATGTATAATAGTCAATGCCTTTAGTGGTTACTCTTATATCATTATGTCGCTGAACGGAATTGATGAACCATTCAGACACCAGATGGCCTATGAGCTATCTGAAGGAATGCTAAGCCCATTGCAAGGCAGCATTCCTGTTCTGCATGCAATTATACAAAAGATACTCCAAAGGTGCACTTAGAGCCCCAGGATAACAATGGATCATAAAGTGTACATGCACCCTTAATTTTCTAACCATACGTTTACAGGCAGATGATGATGGTAGTGATAGCGTTGTCATGGATGAAGAAAAAGAGTTTCGAAGTGATGGTATGGACCATTGTAGGTTAGTACTGTCATAGTGTATGAGAAAAAAAACTTGTAACATCTCATCTCAGAACAAGATCATGATGTATCAGATTACTCTGATGGTGGCGGAATGCACAAACGATTCTGCAGTTAATTATGTCCATTCACACGGGAGTTCATAAGAAGTGTAGTTAAGGACATGGAAGTAAGATAGAAAATGTTACTAGAAGTATATATCATGTTTTTATAATTATAGCCCACTATAAAAATGGACAGCTACTTCGTGAATATCATGGGAAATATTCCCATTGTTAAAGTAGTTAATCATCAATATTCATTCTCTTTCTTTCATGGTCATTCTGGCTGGGAAATGACTAGGACTGATCAGGTGATTTTTTTTCTCAAAAGAAACGGTTACGTTCAGGGCACCGTTCGTCGACGACTCGACTTTCGGACAGGCAAATGACTAACTCCAGTCGTTGGAGAGGAATCTGGCGGTATTGCAGCAATTGAAAGTGGCGCTTCTTGAAACGCTAGACGTCCTTCGTGCAAAAAGACGCAGAAATCGATGAGTTCTGACTGAGGACGTTACACGACGAGATACTCCAAGCAGACACATTCGCCAAGAAGATCCACTTGGCAATTGATCAAAATGCGGCGAGTTGACGGATCATCATTAAGTCTCTTCAAACTTTTGACCCAGAACAAAGACCATTCAATCCCGTGTGCATACTCCTCCGCCACGAGAAGATAATCTCATTAGGTCCGCGTAAGCCTAGTAGACTCGAAACCTTTAAGAACACGCAGCCAGAGTCCAGCAGTAATTTTAGTACAAAAGTAAGGCTGCCGAAACTTTCCATCAAGAAGTAGAATGTTAATCTAACCGCTTGGTCTACATTTTCGGACTCTTTCCATAAATTATATTCATTTGAATTCTGAATTGACGATCATTGAGAAGTTCAACTTCAACTACCTGAACTCGATGTTTGAGCACATCTGCAGATCAATATATAGTCTGAAATTAAAAAATGCAAATTACGATAACGCTTTAGCTGGGTATGGCAAGAAATAATCAGCACACATGGAATCGTTTTTGATTATGGAGGCTGTAACATGGAGCAGTCAGAGGAGCTTTAGGCAACAAATAATCAGCACACATGGAATCCTTTTTGATTATGGAGGCTGTACATGGTTCAGATGGAGCAGTCAGAGGAGCTTTAGTGAACTTGGCCAATAGAATACATTTCTTTAAACACCCAATTCAATACCTCTTTGAGATCCAATGGAAGTGTGTTCAGATTTGGGAGAAAACAGTGATTCAGGTGAGACATAAATGGTGAAAGGCATGTGCATGTTCAGACAAATTGAAGCGTTTAAAATGAGCCCATTTAAAACGAGAACCACAATCAATATCCAGCTGTGTCAAGAAGTTAGATTTAATAACTCTTCTAGTTGACTTCCAGAAGCGCTTTATTAAGCGATACTGAATGAAATGCAACATACCATATGATTAAGATCAATGAGGTATATGAACTCTCAATAACAAGGGTGAACTAAATACTTCACAATGGTTTCACTAGGCATTGGTATGGTTTCATTATGTTCATGTGCTGCTGCACTCATTGACATTGGTTTGTCATAACTAATCCCAATGATGTATTTAATTTAATATGATCCCCAAGCAATTATCGTGCTTACGTCATGAGCATATCATTCAATACATTCCATTCAGTGCAAATAGAATAATGGTAATGCAAGATCTCATCTAGCAGGCCCAGTAATGATCTCATGAATTCAATTACTCATATAAAAGCATAATAGTTGCTTAAACAGTTGAAAATTTAGAACCCGTTTTTGTATAGAAAATTACATGTTGCAAATTTTACACATCATCGTTTTACACTTTTAAGCACTACTATATCTACCGCCATCCTAAGGGTGAATGATAATGTTGATTACTATTACAATAGTCTATCACAGTATTATTATCCATAATAATTTTCTCGATTAACACTTGCCAGATAATCAGAAGATGTCATATAGTTATGGCTCAGTGACACGGTACATTTTGCTCAAAAAATGCACGTAACTGCCTTTGGTTTTTCTAAGAGTATCTTAATTTCGTTGACTTGGAGTAACATGTTATTCTTGTATGTTTATGTTTCCAGTACGTTTGCGATGGCTTCTTTTATTTTCAAATTGTTTGTAGGTTGGTTGATGTTAAGTCACTGCTGTATTTATATGGCTATGCGTTCAACTGCTAATTGCATGTTACTACAAACTAATAATTAACACGGCGTAAAAAGGTTTTCACGGCTTCGTTTCTCTTACAAATTGTTTGCCACCACATTGCCAACGATATAGTATCTACATCAAGTGTTTCGCGAAAGAAGTAAGAGACGCCATATCTCTTCTCTATTCGGTATGAGCGATGCAACATACCATATATGATTAATTAGCAAGATGAGCATAAATTTCCACGTGGCATATATATAGGATTTAAATGCAATAGTGGGATCAACGATGATACGAAAGCTATAAAATTACCACTCCCTTTTGTTTTGCAAGTACATTTCTTGCTGCGTATAAATAGGCATAGTTACTTCACATAATGTAATTATAGCTAATCATGATTATCTCATTGAATTCATTATAAACACATGCGAATTATGAGCTCAAAAGTTATTATCGGAGATCTCGTGGGATTTCTTCATTTGATTTTATCACAACTAAACATTACTTTTCATCATACCTTTATCGCCGTTAAAATGATAAACACATTGAAAGGACCGGAGGGATTCATGAACTCCCAATTACAAGGGTGTTTGAGCTATATACTTCACAATGGTTTCACATGTGCATTATGGTTTCATTACATTCATGCTGTTATACATTCATTGACATTGCATGATATCAGCATTAAAAATAATATGATCCCAATCCAATTATCGTGCTTACGTCATAGGCCTACATGACACATTAAATACATTCCATTCAGTGTAATAATACAGCATTGAATCGTTAAATATAGAGTCGTTCTTAACTGTATAAAAAGAACAATAATAATTAGCAAGCTTTTTATCTCATCTTTCAAGCCCAGTATTTGTACTCGGTGGTGGGTGATCTCATGAATTCAATTACTCCATTATATTACTGAGGAAAGTACAATTGTTACGTAAATATTAAACAGCTGAAATATCTAGCGCCCCGTTTTTTATAGCGTATTTCATGTTGCTAAGAAAATGACAAATTTTACTCATAATTGCTGTTCTTTTAATCACTCCTTTGTAGGACTACTACATCCTACGTATGTCACCATCCATACAAGGGTGAATGATTTTAATATCATGTTGCTCACTATTACAATAATCTACAGTATTATTACCACAATGCTTATCTCCATAAACAATGTCATTAATCAACTACTTTTAAATGATAGTTATTTATATACCTATCGATAAAAAGCGCAAATGTAATGTAACTAAGGATTAACGGGACATAGCTTGTTATTTACCTACGGGTACCAGAACAGAACTTGTTCTCATGGATCTCAATTTAACTATGCATCACGTTTTATCAAATGATAATCTCATTGATTCTTACATGGTACTGCTTATGATAACGTTGATAGTTAACAAATTGGGCAGTGCTTTGGTTTTCCATTGTACTTATCAGATAAAATATATCTAAGGCGCAGCGAAACGTATTCTCTCGACGCGTAATGGAACCAGGCACATGTACCGTTTTTTGTTCGTTAAATATTCATATCTATCGCTGCAGAGCAATTTTTTACGCAGATAAATAAGCAGTTACTTTATGTAATGTAATCATAGCCGGCTAGTCATGATAATCTCATTGATTTATACGCAAGTCGCAAGTGATTTTAGGAGATCTGTGTTTGTATATGATTTTATCTCAGAAGAAAGCATTTAACTTTACATCTTGGTTGTTTGTCAAAAAGGATAAACACTTAGAGAAGATGTTAGAAACGATGCAGTCGTTATAAACACTCAATAACGACGGTGTACTCCACAATGTTTTTAACTCTGAATTGGTATGGTTTCATTACGTGCATGCGGTTGCGCACCCATTGATACAAAATTGTTTATCATGAATAATCTTATGTTCCTAATTAAATTAAAATGATCCAACGCATTTATTGTGATCTTATTTGCTACACTATTTCATCTTACTATTTTTATAAGCTCCTACCCAAAACATTCAATGGCGCAGAGGAAAATCTGGGGGTCTTACTAGCTTCAAGGCAGCTTGGCCTCCTTTATAAACAATTATTGATCTGATCTCTAAAATGTTTTTTATAACTGAGCATTGTACTTATGTTACATCCGTGAGTAATCATTGATGTATATACAAGAATGCACGGAAACAGTACATTGATTTATGTAGACCAGAATATTACACATACCATGATTTACAGTTTTATTGTTATATAAATGCATAATTCAAACCAAATGAAACCGATGTACTGAGATGCATTAACCATAATACAAAAGCAAGCATGGAATCGGCATACATACAAACTAACAAATGAAAGAGACCGCATTAGCATAGAAGCATACCATGGCATACAAAATAAATAAATCCAAATTTAATGAAATAAGAATTTGACATGACTTCGCCACAACATACAAAACAAAAGGTAATGCAAATGAAAGTGAAATTAAAAATGATGAAACGCTAACGCTTCCCGATGTGGTGGGCGATATCATTTCCGCCGTATATTCTGTGAAGCCATCGTTATACATAGATTCAAATGAGTTCACCTTGATTAGTTGATTAACAAATGGTTATATGAGAAACAACGCGTGCATAACCACAGTTCTGTTGCGATTAGGGGCATTAACAATAATCCACTAAGTACAAATAACTGGGCATGTTGCATATTGAGATAAAAAGCATGCATTTCCACTATTGCATTAGGACAGTTATAACTACTCAACTAATCAGTTGCACAGAATGTCATCAGTGATATCATTGCACTGTATGTCATATATTGGAATAATGAGATGACAATCCTTATTACATAAATTCGTAAGAATTGTTCCACATAGAGATAATGTATTAATGAAATATGAACTATATATAAACGATACATGTTTGCTAGATTCAATTTGATGAATGAGTCTACTGTCATTTCGCAATCACTGATCACACCCAATTGAATCACATGCTGACCAAGGTTATTGTTACCACATCCCTCTCCTTCATGACCATCAACTTGGTACCAGCATCTATTCAAATGTCAGTAGCACATGCCAACAGAATATAGAACACGCAAAACAGTCATAATATCATAATATCCAACTGTTCAACCACTCGGCCGAGGGGAGCCTTGCTGTACAGCAACGCAATGCATTTTTCACTGCATAGAGCTAATGAATGTTTTATATCGCCTCAAGCTTTACTATCTCTTCTTTACACTTAGCACCAGCTTACACCATTTAGTGAATCAAAAACTAAGCAATTGTATTCTATAACGTGATTCATGGCATCTAAGCGAAAGTTACTAGTTATATCTCGATTTCAAAGTTATTCAGGAAGATGGATTAAGGAAGCTTCGGTGTTAATGCCTAAAGCAGGCAAATGGGTCCTCGGCGCATGCGCCTATAGTCAACCACTTGTTTGGTTCACTGCGCGGCAGTCCAAAATATCTTACGCAACATTAATTAGCCGAATGGTTTATCCGTAGTATTATTAGCAATTGTGGAGGACAATGAAATTTAAATGTATGCTTAGTTGTGTTGCGCGGCAATTATGTTCATTCTTGTCAACGAAAAGATCAATAAAATGGGAAAAACAACAACGCATGACATTTTGTTAAAAGTCTGTATTAAAAATTTTAAATTTCCTTCAAAATGACAGCACCCTTAGCAAGCTTGACACAAGCAAAGGGAAAGTCATAGACTGTTTCACAATAGAGAATTTCTGTTGCGTGACACTACCAAGTCAACTAAAAGTGACGTTCCACTTCGGAAGACGTGATGCTCTGCCGCACTAAGTTGATATGCAACAAAATCCGTGGGACCCCGAGCCATGAACACAGTACCTCGAGCATGAAGCTCTCGTCGTTAACCACCACTATGCCAGACAACATTAGCTTGAAATGGTGAGTCTGGGAAGGTATACGTATATCAACTTTATCTCTAAACTTAATGGTATATAAGAGAGATAAAAAAACAGTTAATCATGTGGAATCGAACTTCCGGGTACCATAGTTACACGTTTGAGACCATTCTGCTCGACCACCATGTTCGAAGACAAAAATTTCCTCAATTGTAACTAAAAAGGAATACGTTAATAGCAGCAGCAATATTTCAAAAAGGTCTTTTACCACAAAACAAATGGACAAATGAAAGAATGCAGTAGAATTGTTATAGAATAATCTCGTTTAGGGTTTATGTGTGCGTTAAAACTTAACTAAAGTAAGTTACTGAACAAATTGGTTTGTGGCGACCAAAACATGGTAAGCACCGTACTATAATGATAATTCATTGATGCAAATACAACATGTTTTGATTGATCAATCGCTAACGCTTCCGATGTGGTGGGCGATATCCTTTCCCCCATGGCAATCTCAATTGTAGCATAACAACTGTTAATAATTACTGAAGATGAGATATATATTTTCTACGCTTAGCAATATGCTACACGCCGAAAATATGCATGAAATCGGTGTCAGGCAATATAACTAATAAAATTTTACTTTCCACATGAAGCCAAATGATTACATGGACTAAAACGCTATGTATTAATTAGATCACCTTGATTAGTCTCGATTAACAAAATCGCTTACCTTATTGGGCAGTGCTTAGCAAAGTGTCCATTATGTTTGTCAGATTTAACTTTCTGGGACGCACTAATACGCATTCTATCGACCTTAAACGTGCCCTTATATATTTCCTGTCCGTTGAATGATTAAAACCTATCGGTACTATAAATGTATCATTAAAAAGTGATTTCATTTGATAAACCATGAAAAATGATTCGTTATATGAGATCCATTAAAACTGTCCTGTTCACATCTATAAAGAAGTTAATAAATAAATGCATTTGATGAGACCATAATTGTTGAATGTGTAAAAATTCTTAGTTACAGCACATATGCATAAGCACAATATTGAGTGGTATAAAAATATAGAAAGGAAGCGATTGGGCACTACCAGTCTACCTTGCACACACATGCCCAGAATGAAAATGTTCGCATTTCGTATGTTCGTATTTCGTACTACTTTTTGTGTTCTCTTACTATCGTGCCATTACAACGCATGCATTGATGCACTAAAAGTCCCTAACGGTACCACGTGCGATCCGCGCAAAGGTTATAGCCCTCCCTCCAACAGGCACCTTGTTGCCCCACTGATAGTCCCTAATGGTACACGGCTGTTTGCGGCCCATTCAATGTTGGACAATAAGACCTACGCCCCGAAATATTGAAACGATGACATCATGCATCATGACCTAACCAAGCACTTTGTATTTTAACGACTGTACTTGTTGCACCGACATGTAACAGCCATTTTAGTATAGACATACCATTTATCTATCCATCACATAAATTTTGTGCCACAACTCTGTAGTGCCCGCTAGCTATAGCGCTCGCAAGCCGAGTACCTCAGTTGGATATCCTCCACAAAGAAGTGAACAGTGGACCACTGCCAATTTTCCTAGGAAAAAAAGCTAAGCGTGATTAGGTAGCGGAAGGTTAAGACTACCTAGACAGCGTATAAACTAAGTGCGGCCGGCTGAAATGATGGCGCTGCAGATCGTCAAATATCGCTGATTTTACAAGAGTTTTAATGCCGTGTCAAGCACAACGATAGGTATAGTCCTGAAAGTTCAATCTTCGTTGATTGTGGTATTGTTGCCACATCTTGTGACACGATGTTGATAATGTGCTTCATCACACACTGCATTGTAGTCCTGCAACTGCATCTCTTATACATAGGCATATATGTTATTCTGTGCATGCATGCAATTATGCATGTATGGTATGCATACGTGGATTTGTCTGCATTCTGCAACCCGGAAGGAGACTGACTAGCTGAATCCTGCCACTTTTCTACAAACCTAGTGCATGTAATGAAGATGATTTTAACTAGGGCAATGGCATTAAGAGCTAAAGGTTATAAAGTCATGCAGCATTTATACTGGCATTCAGATTCAATGCTGTTGAATCAGATGTATTATTCGATAACTAACGTTTACAGTGTGTGCAAGATGTCAGGTGTGAAACCTGGTAGGTCGTTGACAGCTTTAATGATGGAAATGCATGGTGTTTTGATATTCCAATGCTTTGCGGTACATAGTGCCTGATTCAGTGCCTGATAAAGATCAAGTAGAAACCTTTACACCTGCAATGCATTGTACACATTATTGTGCCTCTCCACCCTTGCAGAGGTCCAAGCTTGATCCATACCATGTACTTCATCACTGGGGATTTAGTTGTCATGCAGGGTGAGCCTAACTATGTATAGCGAGTTGATTTATAAATATCATCTTATTAAAGCTATCCGTGCACCCAGTAGCTTTTCCATCAATGTGGAACATATATAGGTGTCTTCTTGTATCTTCTGTCTGCCAGAGAAATGGCAGTAAAAATGGAGAGCTATTCAACCCGACCCCTTTGAGGTTTCTTGCCTCTGACCTCTCCCTGGAGATATAGTTTGTAGTAGAAGCCTTACGTACCATTTACATGCATGTATGTATAAGTAATTGCAAAGTTAATTGTTTTAGATTTTTTTGCAGTTGATTTTTATGGGTGTTGCGCAGCTAATGCCAAGTGATTGCTGGCCAGCTGTGATTCTTGTTCTGCACTCACTGTAATCCCTGACTCCACTGATGAATGCTTCCTATTTTGATCACTGATCACTTAATAGATTTTAATTCTCAGGTAGTTATCCCTAAGTTATGCACAAGGTACACCCAGAAGACCTTCATTACAGTGTTGTCATGCCGACTGATGTGGTTGCTAAGGCTTGTGGATATTCCCTAACAGACATGCATGTAAGGAAGAGTCAAGCTATTCTTTGACTAGTTTTGTGCCATTGTCGATATTGCTAGGGTCTAACATGCCATATACATATCAGAACATCCGGCTATAGCTGATTTTTGACTTCAAGCCCTAATGTCCCTGGAACATTCACTCTGCTACAATGTTCAATTATAAATACCAAGCTAGGTATCTAGGGGGTAATAGTGCTGTGTCATAACAATAGGGATGTATTATACAACTGCAAATACATTTGCTTGATGCAGCTCCAGAAGCTGCCTACCTCTCTATAAACATAAGCAAAGAGAGGGCATAACAAATACTGTAGAATTGACATGAAAGTTTGTCATCTGCAATTTTGCAGATTATAACAAGAGCATTAATTAAACGTTGGGGTGTGAAATAGTGCTATTGTACTTTTAAGGCTTAATAGCACATGCACTCTTAAATAATTAGCTGGCCTGGTGAACCACTCCTTTCCACCAGTTGAGGGCATGAAGTGTTACAAAAACCCGTGTATAAGCATATCATCATATTTACTGGTCAATGACAATTAATATGCATTAACATCTTACTCTTATGTTTTAACTATTAATGCCATTTGATACTAGCATTTGAGGTCATTGCTTGCAGTAGCTACACTATTACCTTTGGGGATACATGGCTGCATCCTCCTCAGAGTGAAATGCCACACCATGCAAGGCCTTCAGGAGTACTTGCATATAGTGTCCTTTTTACTTACTCTCTTATAAGACATGCGTTTTTCACACTCTACAATGCAGCTGAACGTGTTGGCAATGGTACTCCATTGTACGTGTCATGATTATTCATAGAAAACAGGCAGCCCTTTCAGGCCGAAAACAGCCGGCCGCGCTCAGTGGACGACAGAAACCAACTACTTGAAGCTTTCACATTGCCTGTATGTCAAACTTATATGTGGGAAAATTGGCAGCTATGTGCAATTCGCGCATCTATCATACCTATTCGATCGTGCCGTACCTCATATGCCTATGAAAACGTGGCGCGTGTATTAATTGGAAAGCGTAATTTATCGTTTCAGGTGTGTGTCTTGAAGCCAGATGATTGCTGGTACTACTGCATGTGTTTATAATAACACCAGATGTAAGCATCTTGCAAGGCACATCGTTGAACATATGGTGTCGATAATGAGGCTAACCGCCATGATTGCTACACCATATACCGTAACGCTCTAATTATCAAACTAAATGTCCAGCCTCAAACAGCCGTGGGTACGATTAGAGTGCGGCGCGCGTCAGTAAGCGCACTCCATTATAGAATAATCGAATTACATAGGATCGAGGAATGTGGTGCTGAGATATGGCGCCTATGCGAATGTGATTGGAAATCTGAAGAAAGATCTTTTAGGCAGGGCGTTAATGCCTAAAAGAGTCAAACGGGCCCACGGCGCATGCGCTCATTAGCCACTTGTTTCCTTCGCTGCAAACAGTTTTGTTTATCGATAACTTGGCAGTCCAAATTATCTTACGCACGTACCTGTAATCTTAATTGTGGGAGAAACAACACGCATGACATATTTGTTAATGTAGCAGTAAGATAATTAATTTTGCTTCAAAAGGACAGAATCCTACACGTGAAGGGAAAGTGATTATACGCAACAACTGTTTCTCAGTGGAGAATTTCTTTTGAGTGACAACAGAGATAATATATAATCTCTGGTGACACTACCAAGTTAACTGAAACCGCTACAAGTGACGTCACTACCTTGACGTAAGCTTTTTCCACTTCGGAAGTCGAAGACTAGAATTGCTGCTGATTAAGTTTATATACGACGATTGGGAGGAAGTCCGATGGACCCCGGGCCTTCAACAGGGTACCTCGAGCATGAGATCTCTCGTCGTAACCCACTATGCCGGACGGCACTGCTTGAAATTATGCATGACCTGGAACCATATCAGGTGTCAATATGTTTGGGATCAGAATGTATTGGATTGGGTTGACTTAATGGAAGTGAGGCTTTTCAGTCCCCTGCTCAGGGTAAGGCTGCCTCAGAGGAAAAATCATGTTAACATATTGTCAACATTCATGTTCGTAATTACATCATTATGAAATTATGTGATTCACTACGTTTCGGTCTTCATTTAGCGCAAGGACACTATATCAGTATCGTATTCTACGACGTTACAGTGATCTAGACCAAACCTTGCACGAAATGCAAACAAACGCACAAATGAGTAACGAAAAGAGCGTGCAGCTGCGAAGCAACACAAATTTGGCGGGTGGTTATATGTTAATAACCACTTTACTTTCTATGGGAATATCGGATACCGGTATTCAAAACGCGGGGATGAAACGCAGCTCTCAGCTACATTTATTCAGCTAGGCATGCAAGCTCCTCTAGGGTGCTAGTTATTCACTGCGACTGGATATTTCGATAACTGCATAGGGTATCGAAGATATATCACATTTCGTACAAGTCGTCGGCCATTTTGACCCTTGTTAACGTTTGTTGTGACAACAAGCAAAGAATTTCCTGCATCCAGTCGATTTAGTGTGTGTGAGCATAGAGAGATTGTTTGTAGCCAATTAAAAATGTACCGCAGAATCCCCGCCTACAGCCGTATTTGTTTATATAGCCGTTTTCCAAACAGTTCCGTACGATAGGTGTGTTAAGGAGCATAGAACATAGCCATTAGAAGTAGCAGTATTTAACACACATATATGCATCAAGTTTTAAGCAAGTGGATGGTCCTTGCGTGAAATATAACTTTTTGGTACTAGCCGCCATTTTATATGACGTAAAATTATTTGGTGGCAGCCTTTAACTACCCGGAGTGACTTTAAGCTCGAGGTTTAATAGAAGTCCAGGGATGCTCCCAGGCTTTAGGCTAGGGAGTGTGAGCATTCACCAAAACATTTAGTACCTAAACAACCACTTACATACGCAGGTGTGGTTGTTGTATTGTTGTGTACTATACTGTCATACAGCGAATGGCTTTTGGAGAATTTCAGCATCGCCATGAATGAAGCTCTCCTTGGAAGCATTTAATACTCTTTGCACTAGTGACCTTGCTGACAAGTTGCCTTTCTTGGCTGATAAATTTGATAGCTTTGATGGTTCTGTCCCATGACCTGCAACACACCACCCCATCATGCAGTTATTCTTGCTGTTCAGTGTGGTAGAATGACACAATGCAGCTGTCAAATGGAAGGGCATGTAGCACATAGTCAGTTGCAGCGGAGTTGTATTGGTTGTCATGAACTAATTTTTACATCTGTGTATATCGCAATTTCGAATGACATTTTACGTGCTTCTCGTTTCCACCATTGAGCCACACCAGCAAAAAAAGCTCTTGGGCAAGATTCTTGCCAAGAAGATCTTGGCAGGACAATATCTTGCCAAGAGGCAAGCCACGATCTAGGCTAGAACTTGGCCCGCATAATCATGGCACCTTGGGCAATATCTTGGGCAAGTCTTGGGCAAGTTGGGAAAGATCTTGGGCAAGTTGGTCAAGATCTTGTGCAGGAATCTTGTTCAAGAACTTTTTTACTGGGCAAGTAAAATAGGACATTACGTACTCTATGGTGAAGGAAGAAGGACTGAATTGTGAAAGAATATTTTTTATTGCACACTACCTTACTGGTATACTGATGGTATGGTTGCACCAGCTAACAAACATTCGTCAAAGTGTTTGGCTTCATGATGCAACTGTTACATGATTCATCATCTCGCAGCATGGGTAATGACTGTCATTTGTATCAATATGAAAGGTTGACAGTAGGTCTTTATAATTGTTGCTTAGATAGCCTGCATCCACATAACCAGCACAAATCATCCAATTGACATTGCTTAGGTTCCATTGTGGCTGTAGATTGCTTTCGGAGTGTAAATTATTCACGGTTTTGTAAGAGCTCTTACGCCTAGTTTGCAAGCGCTTAGCACGTAGCCGAATTCATCAAATGACTCACTGATTCTTTCTCTTGAATCTTCAGAATGTTTTACAGCTAATTTAATAAGAGCAATTTTTTACGGTATGAAATTGAACTCATGGCACTTGTAGTTATGTTGAAAAGAAGAGCCTGCATTTAACATTATTGGGTTTCGCATTGGTACAAACAGCCAAGAACAGGCAACCTCCGAAGTTAATATAAGGTACAGTTAATGAGCTCTATGGCGACCACTTTTTTTTAGACATACCGTTATTCAATCCTTACGATCTAATTTCAAAACCTAATGTCACGTACGGAACAGCCGTGCGCTGGCGTTATATTCTGCTGCCAGCTTGCAAGCAGCCATCTTTATTATATTGGTTTTTATTATTATCAAGCCGTTAGCGTTGGCTGTTTGCACATTGTTTGGAATAAAGCTATTTACAACGCCCGGCCCTTCATTTAGACAATAGCGGAACTGATTTGCGCAATCTGATTGGTCAATTGCAGGTATCTAAACGCGGTAGAAACCTTGAGAGGGACTCTAAGTGCCAGTGGGGGGGATTCTAAGTGCCCCGGGCACTTAGAATCCCTCCCACTGGCACTTAGAATCCCTCCCGTTATCGTCATCGCGTTGCGCGATAATTTATTGGTTGCTACGTACGCGTTGCTATTGTCTAAATTGGTTAGACACTGAAACCGAGGGATCTACGTGATTTAGAATCCCCTCGGGCCCTTAGTAGCGCCCTCGCTACCGCTCGGGACGCTACAGCCCAGGGCCCTCGGGGATTCTAAATCACGTAGATCCCTCGGTTTCAGTGTCTAACCTATATGTAGGTACTAGTAACGCGCCTACGCGTAGGTGACGATCTATCATTACGTCTATCCCAGAAGAGATCAAACATTTAAAAGATGACTAAACCAAACAAAAAATCAAAGTTCCCAGTCATATCCACTCCAGCAAGTCGAGCCTTATCTCTGAGTTGGTGAGTACATATCTCAGTTCCTCCCAAAATGCTTAAAATACCATGTAATTGTCTTTTATACTCTGTAACCAAACAGCACGCACAGTCCAACGTGATGGACACATGGTACGGAATCCAGGTGTTGCAGGTGCAATATCCGTTTTGAGATGCGCAAATACAGCATCTCGTCTTGGAGAATATTTCAATAACTTTGATATTTCTAATGCTGTATCCAGTGTGTCTCGAAGTATTCTGTTCGTTTTCACTGTGTCTGAAGCAGCAAGGTTCAAAGCATGCCCATAGGAATGGGTATAAGTAGCTCTCGATTCTTCAGTCAATATCTGTGTCGCTACTCATCTGTGTCTATCATCCATATTAGATGCTCGATCCGTCGTAAATTCATTCGGACCATAGTAAAATGTGAACCAGCATATCACTCTCAATACTCTCCACAACATAAAGCCCAACAAAATCTTCGTGGAAACATAAACTGATCGTCAACACTACTAAAACAAATAAAAACCTGCTCCTTTTTTTTACGAATCAGTCACTTCGTCACCCTTCAATTCATTTTGCAACGTGAGGGCTCGTGTACTTATCGGTTTTACGAGCTAGCCAGTTCAGCAGTTGAGGTTGTTGAATTGCACTTAGTTAAAACATAAACTGCATGAAGTTGCGGTCACTTTCATCGTCATCTCCACGCAGAACAAAGCAGTGTCTGGCTTATAACTGTTTTCAGCTATCGTAATTAGGCATTGACGACTGAGTTGCTACTCTTCTGTATGGGCTGTGGACAGCAGGTTACCAATATCCTTTGTTATCTCTGGCAGTTGTATCATGACTTTAACAGCTCGCTTGTGGACATTAGATTTTTCGTGAGCTCCAAATGCAACAGTTGCATCTGTCCAATTTCTATATCCATTGTCGTAGCAAAAGCTGATCCTTTCAACGTTTCCACTTTGTAAGCTCAACTTTCCTGCACTCATTTAGGTAAAGCAGTACACTCGGTTAATGCAGCCAAGGCCACTCTTAGGATAATAAAGACTCTCTTCACCACCGTCTTGGTGCCGAACTCACGCATTTGAAAATGGTCATTTGGCTCATTTCCAATAGCTGGGCAACCTTGTGGGGTAGAAGAATGCAAACAAGAAGCTCCGAAATTCATTATAATATATCCAAAATGCATGCAATGATGGTGCGTCTGGCAGTTTATATACAAATACAATACAACTAATCACAACGATTCATATGACACACAAATCAGGAAAGGTCCAACACGCACAATTATTGAGACAGCTTCATATCCAAATGCATTAGCCACTAAAGCCATGATATATGATGTATTCCTATTGTAGTGGCCGTGAGAAGTAGTTATAGTTGTTACAGTAAGTTATGATTGTCATGAGCGGTTATTGGTTATGAGATTGGTAACATAACGATTAATAATTTTCCGGGCATAAGTACAGTTTAGGTTCCGTAATAGAATTTCATTACAGTACTAAGATTTTGTGGCCAAACAATTAGTTTAGACATTCTGAACCCTACGACGGCAAACAAATGCTATTTTACCGTGAGGTTTATCTCTAACACAAACAGTAATGAACACTTACAGTAATGAGCGTTTCATTTTTCGCCGGTACTGGTCCCCACCCCTCTTGTAAATTCTCGTTCCAGCTGGGCCTAGTTTAGGTTCAGTGTAAGGGGGATAAGTACATTGGCTTCCCCCCACTTTCTAACCCTAACCCTGAAGCCAATGTACTTATCCCCCTTACACTGAACCTAAACTAGGCCCAGCTAGAACGAGAATTTACAAGAGGGGTGTGGACCAGTACCGGCGAAAAATGAAACGCTCATTACTGTAAGTGTTCATTACTGTTTGTGTTAGAGATAAACCTCACGGTAAAATAGCATTTGTTCGCCGTCGTAGGGTTCAGAATGTCTAAACTAACTGTTTGGCCACGAAATCTTAGTACTGTAATGGATTTCTGTTACGGAACCTAAACTGTACTTATGCCATTTTCCGTTCGGGGAAACTGGTCCAGCCATGGCCTGACCGGCCGGACTGGCTGCTACGGCCCCGAACAACAAATTGCGGTGCTATCTGCACTTACAAGACTTCAAGCACACCGTATAAGGAAGTGTACATTAAAGCAGCGCATTTTCAAGGCGAGGGTAATTTCAAGGATACTACACCCTGTACCGAATATCAAGGACTATTAGGGCCTTGATAATGGATGCCAGGATTTTCGAGGTTTATCAAGGTTTGTACGAACCCTGTTAGTACATTCATATAAAACGTGCTCACAATGTATAAGTATATGTGTCCGCTTACCTGTGAATGATCATGATTACATGAATAAAAATAAGTCCCCCCCCCCACAAGTTTTTATAAATTAATACGGCCATGCAGCAGCCTAGTCAGACCCTGTCACGTGTGAAAGTTTGCATCATTCATAAAATGAAGTGTGCTTGGGCATGAGACTTGGCATGTCTGGGAGTGTGTCATTTTTATGCAATCTTTTTGTACACTAGTTGCAATGGAACACATACTGTAGTACCAGGGTTTTCGCCAGCACCACGCAATTCATTATGGTTTTACACGTTGATACAAATGTATTGATAGTGGATGTACATGTACATGTGATGTTTTATCATATGCCTTAAAGGTGTGGGGTACGAAGGCATAGGTGTCTTTCTTGAATTAATCTAGGAAAGGGGCTAAGCCTTAAAAAGGGAAGGGCATTATCGACTTGCAATCCTTAGCCACTTGTTTGTAAGTGTAAGTGCCTATTTTATTCTACAAACATAGAACTATATGCAATAATCCTATAGCAATGTTGTAGTTTAAGCATGGACAGGGACTGTCTATGTTATTTTGTTAGCATACCTTGCAGGTGATGCTTATTGGGTCCGCTCCACACTTGTTAATAAAACAATTTCAATTCCCATAGGAATGCAACATATACTTCTGAGAGGTTGAAGTTGTGTTTTTGCAGAACCAATGCTAACGATACGGATTTTTACAAGCGGTTGTACATGTAAGACATGCCTTCTTAGCCCACACCTTTAAGGCATATATACACAGTTATAACGCATCCACTATAATACAATAGTGTCAACCATAATTAAGTGCGTGGCACTGGCGTGTACATGTACTACCCTATTAATGTTTAAAACGTAGAAAAAATAAAAGAAAAAAACATCACCACATTACAATGACTGTACACAAGACAACTTTAATTTGCCATATCAAGAAGTCATCTGGAAACACCACTAAACAATTGAAAAAGTCATCAGATAGGCCTGTAGCATTGTACTACAACAGTTAGGGGTGCCTGAAATAAAATGGATAACACCCATTAATGACATTAAAAATGGTAAATATCACAAAGATTAAAGCATGGGTGAAACACCAAATATTGAATCAAATTATCATTAATTAGTTTGAATTCTAACCAATATGATTATCCACAGGTAGCTGCATGACGCATTCAAGACCATTTTTTACAGCAAAGACAGTCAAGTGATTGAATATTGGTGGTATCATATTTTAGTCATACTTACGGGTAATATATTTGAATATTGATTATACTTACGGATAATATTTGAAGCAACTAATTGAATATAGTTGTATTTGACATAAAGGTCATCAATCCACTTAATTTGCAATTTATACAAGAAGCAGCTCAAACCTGTGGTCATGCAGCTGAGATGGGAGAAGAGGCCAAGCACTCAAGAAATGATGAGGCATGTGCCCTTAGAGGATGGTCATGCATCCCTTTGGTTGTGGAGGTGTTTGGGGGATGGGGCAATGAAGCCATCAATGTACTTTTGGCCATATCCAAAAAGGTAGCCGCTCAACTCTGTTAACCTCTGAATGAGGTTATGTCGGGCATCTACAGTCGCCTCAGCCTCACCCTCATGAGGCAGAATGCCAGGGCAATTTTGGCCAGATGTGTCTCACCAAACACTTGCCGTGACTTTTAGTTATTTATAGTGCTTATGTTTTAAATTAATGTATTCTATGTTAATGTGTATATATTAGTAATAATTATTATTATATTAAACAGTTGTATTCAATTCCCTGACCAGTAAATACAATGTATGTCAAAAAATTATGGTTCATAAGACGGTTACAACTATTTATTGATTGGGGAATTGGTTAAGAAAGAACTGTAATGTATTGGATCTTTCTTTTTGTCTGTGTGCATTAAGTATTTATTCATTCCACCCCAAACCAAAAACGGATTTGCCACAGCTCAATTCAACTAGTAGAATAATTCGCCCAGAAACCAAATGGCATGTTGCCCAGCAATGCCTACAAATAAACGTTTCCCTTTTAAAAGGCACTACGATGCCCATATATGATTCTCACAAAAGGTGGTAGTCAAGCAAAGTTGATAAACTTTGAAACAATACAAACAAGTAGGCTGGGATAACTTATTCATTCGTTGTTGTTTCTGTTATCACACGTTGATGCAAGCAATGCAAAATGGGCAGGGTCATTCTCAATTGGGCCAACTTTTTCTTTAACACAATATGAGCTACATTGTAATATAAATTTCCCATTCTCCTTATACATACATAGATATAAACACTTTCGTTTGAGATATGTACAGTGTATACCACAACCACTTTGTTATGAAAGTATAAAGAATATAATTTTTAATTACCTTCATACTTTGCATTGATTTACCTACTTTCTTATGGAAATTTGCATTATTTTTGATTTTAACTAAAGACCTGTATGACATTGAACTGTGTAGTAAACTTAAAATTATTCACAAAGGTTTACAGGATTGGCCTTTATCACTATATGGAACAGTGTCCAGCAAAATCACTCTTATGACACTTTATCAAATTTTCCAGGACAAGCAAAAGAAAAGTAACGCTCACATTGAAATGCCCAATAACTTAATTAATAATTCAGTGCCCAATAACTTTATGATGGATACTCCAATTCATGATGCATAAGGACCATTTGATTGAAACTCTGTGAAGTTTACGAAAAATTACAAAAATTGAAAACTTGAAAAACTATCCAGAAGAGTCATTTTTCTGGACACTGCCACATATATTTTTAATTTTTATGTTTTGGAAGTTAATTATTTCCAAATGACACCAAAAAGAAGCATTGCTAGAGTGTATCAGAATCACCTCAGTTACCAAATCTGGATCGGGGTGAATTAAGGGTGTGGCCATTACACTTGTGCTTGTGACTTCATCTCTTCATCACAACAGAGTTGGCTTCTTATAATATTCATAGTACAACTATGAATATTTTAACCATCTCAGTTGTGATGAAGAGATGAAATCACAAGTTTCTCAAGGTGTATGGCCACACCATTAATTCACCCAGAGCCAGATTTGGTAACTAGGGCAACTCTAGTACACTCTAGCAACACTTCTTTTTCGGTGTCAATTGGAAATGATTTACTTCCAAAACATAAAAATTTCACCAATATGTGATATTGGCCAATCCTGTAAACCCCTATGAATAATCTTAAGTTCATTTAACAGGTCTTTAGTTAATTCAAAAATGATGCAAATTCTAACAAGGAAGTAGGTAACTCAATGGAAAGGATGAAATGTCATGATGGTACTTAAATATTCAGTGCTCAATATTTTCATAATGAAGGTTTGTGGTATACATATAAATTAGGGGACAGTGTATTTATTTATAAGCAAAAATTGGAAATTTACATGTATATTGTGTAAACAACAAGGTACAATTGATGTGGAATGACCCAGGAATTGAGTAGTTTGAGAATGGAAGATCGAAAAATATGTTATGGATACAACTACAGTGAGAATAACATTTTTTACTTGGGGCTTGAAAAATTGAGGCTCTAAGCAAACATATAATCAGAAAAAACTTTATTCCAATATACATGCAGATAGAAGAACATCTACTTGTGCATGGACCAAGTAATTTGCCCCTCATGCAATATATACTCCTCAATGCCATCTCCCACTTTAAACGATACAAGGGTTTGAGCATTTTATAACATCTAGTACATGTACCTTCTAAATAATTGAGTATGATTGTGACTGCCTGATTGCAAGTTGGCATCAAGAGAGGGCTGCATGGAATGGTTGAAAAGGAAGAGGATGAACACAGTGTACACATACATCAACGATATCTAAAATTACATGTCAAGAAAAAAATACTTTCTTTTGTTGACACGTAATCATTTAGGCAGAAACATCATGCAAGGCGTATATAAAATATTCTGAGAAAAACAACTTCACTGGGCAAAGTATGCAATGCTTAGCGATTGATGGATTAACATGAAATGTCATGGTAATATACTAATAACTATGAGTTATAGGCATGCCATACCAAAATTACATATCACTTTATGTGATATGTGACCAGTAAAGACCATATGCAGAATTATTACACAACTTTTCGTAAAATGGCATCATTTGAAATTGAATTCTATTGCGACTGAAAGGAAGGGGATGAGGAAAACAAGGAGATTAACGGGACCAGGTACATGTACAAGGGTGAGCTAGTCAAATATTTGTTCTCTATTACAGTCTGTTTTTGTGGTCCAACTACGTCTGTTTTCTAACTCGTTTGTTCTGTACATGTACCATACAATGTATACTGTCTGTTCATCAGGAGTCTCGCTAGGCATGGTTCACGTTTTCTTAACAATATTGCACGACCCCAGTCTATGAGGAATTGCATCAGTATCACTGATAATTTCCACAGGAAAGACACATGGATTGTTCATATTGCAGTACATGTACATGTATATACATGTACATGTATGTAATGTCATTTTGTTTTGAGATTGATAGTGGAATAAAGGAGCCATTATGAAAGTGCTAATGCATTGTCATTTCCACGACACAACAAACACATGTAAAATGGAAGCAACTAGCAATGACCAGACAACACGACTGTCATTGTAGGCAGATTGTGAGGCTGCAGGCAAAAGGGTTTCAAAGGCAATGCATATCTAATGAAATATGGCAAAAATTGATGAGAAAAGCCAAATGTGCTCATAATTTGTCATACCATAAATCTGCATAGAAAGACAGTCTGTTTTTAAATGTCAACATCAAGTGTGTACCATACAATCAAGATCATAATTTTGGTTAATTTATCAAAAGCAAACATATCCTGTATCTTTGGGATGCACCCTTGAACATGAACATATGTACATGTAAATCCCAACACATCCATTCAGAACCTACATGTAGTAACGAGGGTTGTTGGAGTAGGGGCAAAATATCTCCCAGACATCCCCGATGTTCAATTAAGTACATGTATGTACATGTATGCAGCATTTGTAGTGAATTAACTCACCATTACTGTATCCCAAAAGTTCCCTTGCTGATGAGACAGAGAAGTATTCACACCATATAATCTTCCAGCGGCATTATTTTCAATAGGCCAGTGGACAACAGGAACTGCCCTAGTAGTTGTAGGAGGGGCAACTATAGATGAATCTGTACTCAAAACAAGTCCA
The DNA here is from genome assembly GCA_963681505.1 of Eunapius fragilis. Classification (NCBI taxonomy): domain Eukaryota; kingdom Metazoa; phylum Porifera; class Demospongiae; order Spongillida; family Spongillidae; genus Eunapius; species Eunapius fragilis. The sequence continues at coordinate 6,087,250 of OY811975.1, read as the reverse complement.
GATGCATGTTGTAATTCCTGACGCCCATATGGTGAGGCAATATGTTGGATGGCTAGTGATGGTTCACCCGGATGTGGAACTTCACTGTAACCTTGCAAAGTCTCTGAATTCCCAATTTGTTGGATAACTGGTATGAGAAGTACATCTGGGGTAGTATCATGAGCCGATGATCCTAAGTAGGAAGAACTGCTATGTTCTAATCCAGGAGCTGCCATAGGCGATCTCAGGTCTGATTCTGGTGCACGAACTAGCAGTGGAATTTGTAAGGAGTTTGGATTGGACGAAAGCATGGTAGAATCGTATGATGCTTCTGAGGCATCGGCAAGAATGGCAGCAGCATTGGCTAATGTATGCAGTGCCGATGAATTCAACTGATCACTGGCATCATTACTGACTGCACTGCTACCACTTATATCATGATTAGTGGCAGGAGAATCTGGTGCTGAATCCACAATGCTTTCAGGGGAAACAGAATGCATTGGACTAGAATTTTGGCTCAATAGATCTGAGTCCTCCAAAGGAGGTCTGAAATATCTGGTATTTTCACCACGAGATGGACCCGGAAGTTCCATGCCCCAAGGTTCCATGGAATCAGCATTCAGTGACGATATGTTTGCCGGTGGAATGTTATTACGGCTAGTTGGAAAATGAGTCCCTTCTCTCTGGACTGACCTCAGATGTAGTGATTCTGCAGTGTGGTATGGTGTACCTTCGTGCAAAAATCTGTGTACAGCTGATGCTCTTTCTGTCCTGTACTGTGGACGGTCCAGTGTAGGGTGAAGTGCTATTCCACCCACTGATTCTAGTAGGTGATCATGTGATGTCCCCTGGTCATTTCCTTCAAGTGTTGGATGAAGCTGCTGCTGGATAATACCAATGAGGGTACTTGAATTAGAGTGAAGTGGAGCAAGAGGCACACGGTTCCCCTCAAGAGAAGTGGCTGTGGGGGTTTGTGCTGTAGTAAATGCAATATTGGCATCCATAGGTGCCATCTGAGGTGGAGGAACAGGTATTGTTGTGTATGATGGTACAGCAATTGGATTGGACAGAGGACTAATGGAGAATGGTGCGCCAGGCATAGGTGCAAATGTGTATGGATATGAATGAGCAGGTAAAAACTGCGGTGGAGTTGCTGGAATTGTGAAAAAAGGTACACCAGCATTGGCTGCATGCATCCGCCATGGGAAAGTGGGAAAGCTCTGTGGTATCTGCCACGACAATATATTAGAAACTATAGCTGGTCCATTTGAATTTGGTTGTGGCTGTATTCCCATGATTCTGATTGCTGGTTCAGTAGGTATGTTTCCCCTCATAACATCCACACCATGATGTTGAGATTGTCGTAATAGTCGAAGAGAATGACCATCTCTAACAGGTATCCCTGAGGAGTCCTAAAGATAAATGAAGAAAATTTTTGAGCTTGTATAAAAACTCAATTATAATCAAAATATCTACTGCAATATTTTTTATTCATAACCCTTCTTGAATGTATCCAGATTTAAACTGATTAAATCCAAATTACTTTTCCTACTGGATCAATACATTGCACATTGCTTTAAAGAGTCAAGCATTCAAATGATGTGTGACAAATCAGTTTCCTAGTGTATTTATACATGTATGTAAAAGAACATACTGCAATGATTATACATGTGAAAAGTAGCTACAGGGTACAAGTACATGTACAGTACATATACAATGCGTAATGAGAATAATATGTGGATCACTTTTTTCAGGTCTTTACTGTGATGAAATAGTTAAAGATGTACAGTTCCATACATGTATTTGTATTTTTAATAAAATTTTTTAGTGGTTAAAGATATACGTGTACACAAGTAAAATGGAGGTCACTTGTGGTTAAAACTCAATGAACACCTGTAGCATGGGCTCATTGTTTTATTAAATATTTGAGTACATTATATCAGTAACTCCTGGTATCCATGCAAAGCTAAATGTGAGGTCGCCATATAATTTTTTTAATCAAATATGTGATGTTTATATATTTGGGAGAGTATTACATAACTGACACCACTGCACAGCTACATGTACATGTATGGGTCAAGGCAGCTGATAATAGCTGTTATTAAACAACACTTATTTTGGATTAGCTACTGTAAGTAAAAAAAAAAATTCTATGGCGACCTCACATTTTGGTTACTGATACTCAAGCCCTTTAATTCCTAAACAAAATCAACATTGCTACAATGTTGTGGAAAATTTTTTTAACCACATGTGCTCTCCGCATTGTCAAAACTAAGGTATTAAAATTTTACCCCTTTCATAACCTGGAGTAATAATTAACACAGTTGAGTTCACTTCTGCATTTTTCAGGAAGGAAAAAATATATGGAACAGTATCCAGCAAAATCACCCTTGCGATACTTTTTCAAATTTTCCAGGTCAAGCAAAATACAAGTAACGCTCGCATTGAAACGTATGACTAATTATACATTCAGTGCCTAATAACGTTATGATCGAGAGTCCAATTTAGAATGCATAAGGACCATTTGATAGAAGCTCTTTGGAGTTCACGGAAAATCAAACAATTTGAAAACTTGATAAACTATCCAGAAGGGTGATTTTGCTGGACACTGTCCCATATATAAACAAGGGTCAAATAATTCAGCACACTGATAAACAACATAATGTCTTACAAATGTGCAAAATATCACTTGGACATTTGACCCTTGTTTCCTTTCCTTTTTACACCACTATTCCCTTCCAATCCATATGCCACCAACTTTCTCATAGGAAAGTTTTTATTACATGTACTTGCTCAGATTGATAACACTTCATAAAAGATCGATAACACTTCATAAACCATGAAAGCTACTCAAATTGATAATTGACATTCATATCAAGACAAACAAATATGACAAGTTGCATTAAGTTCTAAAGATCTGATGCACAGATATATATGTATTATAGAATGAAGATTCATCCAATTACAAAATGAATGATCTTAAAGCATGAGGCAAAGTCTACCAAGTTGATCCATAAAAGTACATGTATGAACACATGAATTGATTTTTACAGCTCACTTAAAAATAAGAATGTCTCACTTGAAAATCAATGCACTGTACATGTATAGTACACATTATAATGTACATGTATACTGCATGAGCACAAGACGATAATAAAGGTGATTCGCACAATCACATTGGTCAGTTCCTGGTATCTAAACGCAGTAGAAACTCTATTCTTACGTGTCAGAAGGCAGAATTCAAAGTGCTCTGAGCACTTACATTCCACCTTCGGCACATTGTGCTATGAGCATTTGCCACGCTTGCGCCCTACATGTGTACATGTACTTGTTTATTGCTGGCAACCTAATTTTGTCATATAACTTAATATTCATTGTACATGTATATCATATACATGTAAACGTACTGGGGTGTTTGATTTCAGAGGCAGATGTGACATAGTACATACATGTACATGTTTATTATTTTGCAATTCAGTTTTTTTCCTTCATATTATCTCATTGATGCTGGCTTTGATTGTAAGAAGAACACATACCAATATCCCATTCATTCCACACAAGTTTATCCTATCAAAAACTATCAATAAATGTAGCGTGAGTAAAATGGTTGCTATGCATGTTTTTTATTGCTATTTTGTTGCGCTATGTACATGTACATGTACATGATGAAATTTGATTTACATGTATGTTCAGTGCCCAGGGCCCTCAAGGATTCAAAATTACATACATCCCTCAGTTTCAGTGTCCAACCTACATATACATGTATAAATTTTATACATGTACATGTATGTGTATGATTAGATTGAATGCAAAAATACTATATATACGGCTTACTGGACTTCTACTGGATTGTTGAAGAAGTTGCAAGCGGTTCTGCGTATGATGTTGACCAAACCAATGAAACAACCAAGATTCATGCAATAATATTTAAAACGTACCTGTATTTGCTTTACTAAGTAACTTTCTAACTCTGCTACACAAACTGATACGCATTTTTTCTGATCATTCCAATAGAAATAGATAATAGTCAGATAACGATGACTGCTTGCTTTGAGTCGCAGACCCACAACTGCATTCTGCAAAATATGTAAATGTATAGGTTGGTTCACATTTATATATATAAATACTACGTGCATGTACAATACAAAGAATGTGCATGTACATTCGCCTTTTGCATGTCTTGGTTAGGACAAGTCTACATGTCCATTATAAACATATACAAAATAGTATTTCAACAAAGGAAGCCATTCTATTAAGTGAATTAAACATTATTGTTCACACCTTTCATGCACCGTAACCCCCTCCCTCCGCCCCAAACATCAAATGGCTCGTGTATAAACATGTGTAACTCCATAACAGTGAATGTCTCAGCGAATTTGTTTAATACATTCATACATGATTGTGAAAAAAAAAATAAGCGGAAGCATTCACAGTAACTTACGAAAATATATGTACAGCTGTTTAAACACATGAGCCTTTTTTTCACTGGGGGTGGAGGGGGTGTATAAGCGATACTTTACTGTACATGCAAACCTTTAGCAAATATTATACCTTCATGTATGTACATGTACTTCGTTATGCCAAATATCATGTACCGTAGCTGCTGAATAACTAATGCACTACATGTACATCTCTGTTATACCCTATACATTACACACTGCTGTATTAATGGTCCCTTCCTATACAGTGTACAAGTAGAAAACCCGCAGAGAGCAAAAATTGGTTTAACCACTATTCTGCACAGCCAATGTCCAGACAAACAGCCCAGAAATCATACATTACAATAAATGCAACATGGAACTCGTGTCCATTGGCTGCTATGAATAATCATGATAATGAAATAGTAAGGCACACAAAAACAACATTTACAAATAAAGGAAGCATCTGAACTAATTGGACAAACAATATTCAATTTAGCAATAAACATTCAGCACAGTGCATTATATACCTCCACTGGAAGTGATATACATGTATCTTCACAAATGGAATTGTTGCTGCAAACACGGACCTGACATGATGCTATTATATTTTCCAGGATGAGCGATAGAGTTGGCAGATAACAATATGGAATTAAAAATTCAGGCCATGATGGATAGAACAATTGCCAGTGTGTACGATATTAGTAGTAAAGAACCTACATATTGGTAAACTTGAAATCAAGTGTGACAAATCCATTTTCCTAGCAACAATACCAAATATAAATATAATACAACCAGGTACATGGAATGAATATAAATTAAGATGCAGGAATCGTTCTACTGTACATGTACATACTATCCATGTACATGTACAACTGAAAATGAAAAATGAGTCATTCCACTAATTAGTTGATATGGGAGCACACTTCCTGCCTAATTTATATTTGTTTGTCTTTGGGTGAATATTACATGTACATGTACCACTTATGAAGTTAATAACTTTAAATTAACTCTCCTGAATAATTAATTTTTCAAGGAAGTTTTCAACTTGGCAGGCAAATATATTTCCTTTGCCTTTGTTAGTGAATTGTTTGGCATCTAATTGACGTAAAACCTACACGTACACATATGTACATGACTTTTGAGGGTAGTGGAACGGTTAAATACATCCCGTTTAGAGCACACATTTAAAATTTGAGATAACTTCTGAATCAGTACACTGCTTTTTTCATTTAACACGATTGAAGGGGCCATTAAAAGTCTGTGTATAGATAAGCCATAGGCACCACATCGAGTTGTACAAGTGATTGCCATCGTAAATGTTACGCTAATCTGATGTAAGCATTTTTTGATACACCACAAGTGTATCGCGAACTGCAGGAAGAACGCTGTGGCCACAAATTGGTAAAAAGCGTGGTTTGCACTCAACTAGTAAAATACATTTAAGACGTGCATCTTCTAGAACGGGTACGCTGCTAAGGTAAGTATTATAAGATTGTCTATAATACTTCCAACAGAAAATTGTCTCATTTTTATTGGAAGTAAAAAGCTGCAACCAGCCATGGCAAATAATGTGGTCCCTTTAAATTGACCCAGCCCTGAATCCCCATGCGGTGCCGGCAAACTTAGCTTTTGTACTAGTAGGGGTGACCAGTGCAACAACAACAGGGGTCGCCAGCACCTTGGCTGGTTTAACCGAAGGGGATCACATCAGCTGTCATGTCTGGTTGTTGATGAAACAATTTTCAATTTGAAGCATTATACTGTATATTATCATTACCAAATTGTGACCACAGGGTACTTAGCTGCAGTTTGAGATACCTACATGTATGTCTAGTGGCATATCAACACACACTAACTTCAGATTAGAGCTAAAATACATTTTTACATGTTCGATCACTCCTAATACTCGATGTGGTGCCTAGGGTTATCTATACAACGACTTTTTATTTCAGAAAGCAACAATATTAATGGTCCCATCAGTCATGTAAAAGCAGTTTATCAATCCAGAAGATATGTGTATCTCAATTTTGAATACAAGTATGTGCTATAAACCAGATGTTTATTTAATCCTTTCCATCTACAAAGGTGATTATAAATAAATACACATGTAGGCAGATGGAGCTTCAATTTGATGCCAACAGGAACAAGTCACTAACAGACCACGAAATAAAAAGTTATAAGCTTGCCAAGTTGCAAATTTTCAGGATAATTTTTTAAACCACTAAGGTTATCTTTAAATGGTACATGTATATGTATAACTCATTCAAAAACAAACAATCAATACCTGAAGATGTGAGGCACATGGTTTGCTCTGTGATAATGAAATGACCAAAATGAATAAATATTTACCAGTACATATATACTACATGCCAGTTGCCAGTAAGAAGATGAAATACAAAAACCTGTATACATGAAAACTGCATTTGATGCACATGACTCCTGTATATGTTCGTGTATCTCTAGGCTTGTGGTTACTACACATTGCTATTTATACATGTACATCAAACCCACAAGTGTGGCATGTGACCAAATCTATATAGTTTATGTACATTGGAAATTATAGTATTAGATGTACACAACTATCATGATGAAATGACCAAGTACATGTACATGTACATGTACATAACATTTTCTTGGTGGAAACTCTACATGTAAGTCGAAACCTGTTTTGGTTTCATGTACACATATACATGTTTATACTTGTCACTTACTATTGCATCTGACTTTTTTCTAAGCATTCTTAGAAAGGTTTGAGATTTTGAATCCGGCAAAAGCAAAAAAAAGCTGAAGAAATATGGCTGCACTTCACGGTGATGCAACATTTTCCAGAATACTTTAGCAGAGGTTGCAGTCAGTGGCATCACATTCAATGCTGAGAACCACTTGCCAGTGTATCTGTAAACAAAGTATCAACACAAACTTACAAGTAATTGGCAAACTAGACAACTGGCATTCAGCAGTCGGCTGGCCAAGTGTTATACCAAACTTGTTTACATGTGTAAATGTATGTCGATTACTTATGTTGATATGAAATTCATCGTGTATGGGTAGAGTGCTCCCGGGTCTCGTGGCGAGATCTAATCAAATTTTCAATTAACAGTCGTTTTTTATGCCGTTACACTGTAGGTGCATGATTAGGTAATGTGATTATAAACTGGTTCAATTTTCTCCACATATCATATTCACAAGTAACGGGTGTTAAACACTAGCTATTACCACACGTCTATACAAAATTTTACCTTTGTTTCAACATCGAAAACTGTTAGAGTGCTTTATTTCCCTTGGCCTACAGGTTAGTTCTGAAATAGCATTATATGTTACGAAACCACAAGATTACCGTCTAACTTATGTGTATAATTGTTAAAGGTCACTGTTATCTTTCAGCTGCGATAACCGATTCAGCTACAAATACTGCTCATTCAAGGCTTAGGACGTTATTCTTTCTACTTTGTGTTATTCTAGGAAGCTTGCCTAAGTGCATACATGCTGTAAATAGTAAATTTGCTCCCTTATTGTAAATATTTCGCATGAGCTCATCAATGTTTCATTTGAAGCGGAGATATGAATTTTGAAGCTACTTACCAGCCTCAAATTAATTTTACAACAGACCACAAAGCCTCGTGTTGTTTAATCTTGATTCAAAATTATGGCGTCGGCAAACATTCGCAATCGCAGGAAACACAGTGGCGGATCCAGGTTTTAGGGGGGGGGGGGGCACGGATGGTGGGTGTAACTGGGGGGGGGGGGCTGTTGGCTTCTGGCCCGATATGAAAAGCGGGGGGGTGCTGTCGGCTTCTGGCCCGATACGAAGAGCAGGGAGGGCTGTCGGTTTCTGGCCCAATACGAAAAGTGGGGGGGGGGGGGGGGGGGGGGGGGCTGCCGGTATCTGGCACGATACGAAAAGTGGAAGGGGGGGGGGGGGTGCTATCGGCTTCTGGCCCGATACGAAAAGTGTGGGGGGGTATGATCACGTATCGAGGAGCCCGGGATATAGTACAGTAGTAGAGTTCATGCGTGCGGATATCAATAGGCGTGCAGCTATTATTATAAAATGCTGCCCGAAAAGTTATGAATTTATAAATGGAAGGGGGGGGGGGGGGGGAGGAGGGGCACGTGCCCCGAGTACCCCCCCCCCCCCCCCTGGATCCACCGCTGAAGCACGACCCTTTGTTGGTATGAAACGCACTTGAACACGGTTGTGGGATATTCACCACGAGAGGCAGATTATTGCAATACAGCATTCGATCGGTACTTTCTCTCCAGTATTAAACTTATACAAGACTTTATTATTTTGAACTTGCCAAACGCTTTGACTGTGATACGGCTTCATGGTGTAAACGTTTTATAATTTTAAACCAAATACTTAGACACATATAACCTGGAATACGTCAAAACTCGCCTTAATTGCGGGAACACTCTACTATTATAAATCCTCATTACAGTTCACGTGATGAATTTGAACAATGTAAATTGGCAACTAACGAAGACAGAATTGGTAGTACACCAAATTCTATTCCAGCCACAGCACATGTACGTACCACAAGCATGGTGGTACATGTACATAATTCGCGCCACTGTGACAGCATTTGTATAACAAGTCTCAGTCTGCCGCAAATTTTATAAATGCCGTGACCTGCAACCGGCACATTAAATAAAACTACTACCAATTCTCTTTTCATTAGTCGCCTTTTTACATTGTTCAAATTCAGTTACCAGCACTTGCACTATAATGAGGTTTTATAATAGTATTCATACACGATGAATTTCATATCAACATAAACATAAACAATAAGAACAAGTTTGGTATATACACTTGGCCAGCATGAATTCTGAGGTCAACAACATTAGCAGGTAGTTTTCATGTTCATGTAATTGTAATGACATGACACACTTACATGAATGACTCATCACTTTCCACTTTCGCTGTTAGATAGCCACTTATCTGCACTGACTGACCCTGAATATTGAACAAAATGAGACTGCAGGGCTAGACACTGGAATGCTCTAAGAGAGTTTGACCGTTATCTCTTCTGCTATCAACTTCTTATTTTTGACGCAAGTTACATACATGTACACGTACCACATCATCATACATGTGAAAACACATTTTGGTTTTGAGCTCACACAATCTGAGTAATACAAACCTTTTATACATGTGTATGTAAATCTTAATGCAAGTTGTTATAATCCAAGTACTATAAAATACAATTTACATTCAACACATTTAGTCCTGAGCTACCCCACTGCGATTGCGTCATTCATAACAATTTCAAACTAGATATAACTTCAATACATGTACTTACAGCTGTACATAATTTAGTGATGTAATAATTAATTATCAAGATTAACATTATCGATGAAGGAAAGTGCACACCACTGTGTGTGACATCTGCCCAACCCATGCCAAGGGTGATCCTTGGAGTAAGTGCTACGCAGCAGCTCAGGGAGATCATTGCCCTGGGCCCCTGGCTGTAGTGACATAACACAAGGGCTTATGTGCACCTGCAGGAAAGGTTGGCTGCAGTCTTAGCCTCCAGTGAAGTAAAAGTGAGGATGGAGAGCTATATAAAGCAGGCTTAGCCTGACCCTAGGGATACATGTAAAATGCCCCCAAGACTATCCAGCTAACCTATGGCTGAGTACACGCTACATGTATGTTGGATCATGTAAGCAATGCAAATGACACATTTAGAAATACATGTAGCATCCACAGCCATTACTAACCAGATCTACATTGCTAAGACACTGTTATTATGCTACATTGTACATCTATACATCTAAATTATAGATAGTCATCATGTAGATAACAATAATAATGTACCAAAATACAACTTACATTCAGCTTAAGTCGCAACTGACCACACCACTTCACAACCTCATTATTCTATGCAGAACACAGTAATGAAGTGCAAATTGTAAGATTCAAACAAGGACATACAAATATATATATATATATATATATATAACACCTACATGTACCTTGCAGTTCTCCTTCACAAGACAATCTGGAATCACGATGTGTGAACAAAAAGGTTCATGTTCTGTTATTTTATTTTGCGGGAAGCAAACACTGCAGTATGAACAAGGGAACAATTTGTTGGAGCAAACCATCAAGTGCTCAGCCAATTGCTTTCTTTGAAAACTTAACAAGCAGCCATATGGACATTCCACTGATATTACTTCACAGTGTTTGGTGTGGAGCTGTGTGTAAACATAAATGTATTGCAGTGGCTCATTGGCACCAATTAAATGACACACGATGCATACATTTCAGTAATAGAATCACAAAAGCAATAATTTCAACAATCATGCTCATACATACGACATGTACATGTACAGAGTAATGAATATTTACAAACAGATGCATACTGGCACTTGTTCAGATAAGGCCTGCAATACCTAATACATGCATTCATTGATTATTGCACTAGTAAAAGCACAATGTAAATGTATGTCAAAGCCAATGAACTGTAAACTGCTCCTTTTAGAACATTCGTTCAACATATGGGGTGGGTGGCGGAGGGGCGCCAGGAATGAATGGTGTAGGTATACAATATTTGCAGCATGCATTGTATAGTCTCTTGACTTAATGTTAAAGTCACAAAGTCTGAGTGTGAAACTTTGATAGAGTGGCAGGGGGACCTTTTACTTATTGTTTCAAATTGTGTCCCAAACAATTATTAATAGCTTGCAAAGCAGTATCATCTGAGCAGCATTTTGGCAAGTCCTTTACAGTTAATAAGCCCACCGGGTAATATATCTGATGAGGAAAATGTGCACAGCTACTGTATATTGCAAGGATTAGCATTCCAGATATCTTATCAAGAGTCAAGTTGTTCATATACACGTAGAGTTTAATCATTGATTGACTGAAACGGGAATGACTTAAGTAACTACCCTGGAATACAGGGAAATGAGATTTATACCTAGCTAGCGCTAGCTATTCAAATAAATTCTTTACATGTGGTTGATTGTTAATACAGATAACAGCAGATTCATATATATGAATTTCATTTAAGCTATACATAAGTAAAAATGGTACGAGTATACCAGTGATTATATATGTGCTTTACTATACAGGCACTTCCTTGCTTAGACTTCAGCCGACATAAGGCAACAGTGTTGCCATTTTCCATTTCAGAGCACACAGTACAATAGTTTTTGCATGGGCTTTTGTATACACTGCAAGCACTACTAGCATACATGTAGGTAGCTACACAGAAACTGTTTGAACAGAAGGTACGCATCAGTCTCAACCATTCCAAGAACAGTTGAAATAACACGGCATCCCCAGGACTGAGTTCGCCATGCTGTCTCCAAAGCTAAGCCTCCTTGACGCAAATAGTAGTTAACATCGATGATGGATGCTGCATCAAAAATATGATTCAACCACTTTCCTCTAGTGTTACATCATCTCCAAGTTCTGGAAACCCCACTTCATCCATGTACTTACTTGGATACATCCGCGCTGCTGTCTTCACAAGCCCTGTGAAGTGCATGCCATTCTTTCTACATGCAATGGCTGTAGTTACACTAGCAAAAGCAGAATCAGCACATCTATCCCTCCGAGATCCATGCCAAGGTTTTGTGAGTCGAAGAAGTTGGGCAGTTCCTGCAAACTTGTACTCAGGAACATATGCTTTGTTGGCCATGAGAGATGCACCTTCCTAAATTTCCAATTGCAGGATGATCTTGGTATCAGCATCTGCACAATTTTTCAGCTCAAAGCCTACTCCTTTGGGCTTTCTCTCAATGCAAGTTACATGGGGCATCCCATCGAAACAAAAATCACCATCCATGAAGATACAGATTCATCAACACAGAGCTGCCATCCAAGAAGTATTCTTCGTTCATCAAAACCATCAACAAGACGTCTAACAGAGGCCCACTTGTCCCCTGTGGCCTCAAGTGCAAGGCAGAATGAAAGATGTCGCAAGGGGATTTCAAAGCTGTCCCATGACAAGCCATAACGCTCTCCAAAGTGAGGGGCAGGAAATAGACCATCGTTCGTTGACCATAAATCCCTCCTAGCTTCTGATGTCCTTGTTAAGGGAATACAGCAGACCAAAAACTGTCAAGATTTCTTCTTTAGTGGCCTTAGGGCATCCTACAGGCAATCGGTCTGAAGTCCAAGAAATCACATCTGGCAGCATTTGTGATGGGAAAGACAATTTCCAGTAGTCCAGAGGCGTCCTGTGTACCTCTTCTACATCATTACCCCACAAAATGTGTGTACCAAACCGAGGTGAGGATCTCCAATCTTCAACAGTGCCATCTACTGCCTTCAACTGTACGCCCTGATAAGATAACCTACTGCCATCACCGATGTCATCGCTTTCTTGATCATGTGGTTCTTCAGTCGCCAGATTTGGGAAACTATTTGCTATAAAATGGCTGTAGGAATGGATGCTTGCAGTGCTGTGCTGCCTAATGCTAAACGCCTTCAAAGTAGCAACTTCATCAAAATAAACAATGCTGCGCCCTTTACCATCAAATCTCTGCACATCCCCAAGCAGTTCAAAAGCCTTTCCTACCTCTGCTTTGCATGTTTTTTCCCTAATACATGTACCTTAGCTGCATTGCATGTAACACGATCGCCAAAAAGGAAAGGCAACGCGGTTTAAACACAAAAAGGGGCACTATTTGCTACGCTCCTCTAGCTTAAAATACAATCATATTAGAATAGTTTAAAGCTGCATGCCACATAGCTGTATGTGTACAATTTTTTTTTAAATGCGCTGGTGTCACCAACTCAAGTGTTTATCGTTCCAAAAGTTCAGTGACTTAAGTCACTAATTAATGACTTAAGTCACGATCCGTCAATCTATGATTAAGATAGTCACAGTAACACCAGTCTGTCATGACTGGTGATTGGTGATTAACTTTTAATACTTATAATACCATCTACATATACAGGTACATGTACAGTATATATTCCATGGACAGTTGGGTGGAAGAAGAAAATGTTACAATGTCTAAATTTAAAATAGTGGTTACATCACTCCAGAGGTACAGTACGTGTAGCAACTGCCAAACTGTATATGTTCATCAGAATGAATTCATGCTTATCATATATATCGTCCTTTCATAGAAGTGTTAACTGAGTTACATGTCCTTTATGTTTATGCTGTGCTAAACTGACTTATTCACAACATGTATGCTTACCTCAAAATCTCGAAGTTCCCCTTTCCATTTACACCCAACATCTTCAGCAGAACACTTCACAGGTAATGACAATACCTCCCTTTTTGCAAAGTTGTCTTTAAAAAGTTGGCTCTGGGAAATCTTAATGTTGTCAACTGGACATTTTGGTCCTGTTTCTCTACATTTTCATAAAAGAAATGAAGCACATCATAATCAAAGAAACTACAGAATGCAGGGCTGATGAGGAATAATATTGCTGATTCTTAATAACACACACCGATACACAAGTTCTTAACAATCTGAACTGCTATACAATGAATGATAATAGCACTGAAACATAATCAATTCTCCAAAATGAGTAGTACTGATAATCTTGAATATAATGCTCAAAAAACTATAAGAATACATGTAGAACGAAATGACTTCTACAACTGAATTTCAATTTTTAAGCTTAAGAGATCAAGAATCAGGAGTTACATGTCTTATTAACTAGTGTGTTTAGTTCAGACAAAGATAATTACATGTATTAAGATAATGGGAGGCATTTTTTTGTGCTCAGTCTGTGTTTTTATGTGCATTGAGTACAATATTTATCGGTAAAGCCACAGTGGATATCTACTGAGGAATTAGAAGTGGGTACCCAACCTGGACACCGCTAATTTATATTAAAGGTCGCTCCCATCATCGACTCATAATGTTCTAAAATGAATTCACTATTTTAACATAATACAACTCCTTGGAATAGGTATTTATCCACATAAAATACATCCAGCAAGCAAAGTTTTGTGACCATACTTATGTTACTACTAAAAAGTAAACTTTTTGGTTCATGCCATGTAAATATTGAGGCTTACAAGGATGAGGAAAAAAATGCACTGTATACGACCGAATGGGGTTGAAATAGCCTCATACTATAAGATATGGTACTGTGATTGTATTGACCTAGGCCTACGTAACGGAAAAACAGTGTCCGACACAAACGTCACACAAACATACACACACACACACACACACACACACACACACACACACACACACACACGCACACACACAGAGATCACTTACAACCTGCACACCGTGTCATGTTCTTTACTTCGAGCGCGCGCCCGCACACGCACACACACACACACACACACACACACACACACACACACACCACACACACGCGATACACAAACACGCGCACACACTCACACACACACACTCATACACATCCTTTAAAACCTGCACACCAAGTCATATTCTTCGCTTCACTTACCGAAGTGCCCGCAGAATGCAACTGAAACAAAACCTGTGTCCACAAGGTGTTTGTACCGGTTCTCTCTGGGCTAACAAACATATTGGACATTCCAATCTCTTCTCTAGAGGCGGATCAAACTTCGCATCGTACCCTTCCATAGTTATGAACAACAAAACGACACCATATAAATAGGAGTTAAAAAACGTTCATCGGAGGAGTAACCACGCCTACTACATAACTCTTCGTGCAAATTTTGATGTGTAATTGGCCATCATTTTATCAACGTTTATTATTCTATTTGATGCGCATTCATGTACTTACGGCGTGGACTTGGATTGAGAAGTTAACTGTGTTCTATTCCGTTTTCGAGAGACAACTGGTGATTTTGGTTTAAGTGATCGATGTACGATGTTGCTACTGTATTATTGGTTGACTCAGGCAGTGCCATAGTTGTGCAAATAAAAGTTATTGCTGCTCAACTTGGCATCTCAACATTCGAAATGTGACAGTTGTTTAGCTGCATCTCAAGGCAAAGCGCACCATGCATGACTATGTTCAGATTGTAGGAAGTGAACCAAACATTTTTATGGTTGTGCTTTAAGCATGTTTCGTGTGTGTGTGTGTGTGTGTGTGTGTGTGTGTGTGTGTGTGTGTGTGTGTGTGCGTTAGTGTGTGTAAGTATGAAATGCATGTGTATGGCTAATACTAGGTTGATTAACTAGAGTTGCAAAGTCTCTACACAAGGACAAAGTCACCTGGGTGATTGAAGGGGGGACGGGGGATAATGTGCGAAGCGTGGGCAAGTATGCATGGGCACTTGTATCATATCCTTTCTGGGCAAAAATTCTCCAAGGACCATTCTATCAACATTAATAACCGAGTACAAAAGTGCTTAATACTAATTTTCTTATTCATTGTGCAGAATGCAATGTATACACATAAAGAAGGAAGGAAAAGTAAGGTCATTCCAAATCGGCATGAGTTTTCACATCATTTGATTCATTTGTTTGTTCATTTATACCTAGGACTTGTACAATGTTTGGTATTAATAACTGCCATGGTTAACAAAATACAGCATTATGAATATTTAATTTTCATATGACAATTGCCACTTTGCAGCCTCATATTTTTGCCTGTCATTGGTGGTATCTGGTATCTTGATTGAAGCCCATTAACAGTGCAACTAAACGATGTCATTAATTAAAGCATAGATTGTAAGATTTTGTAAACTAGCCAGTGAAAACTTTTGGTGGGCATCCATTCTCTTAGTGTTTTAACGTTTAAGCTCTGAGGAACATACCCATTCTAAACCTCTGGGCACCATTTATTTTGAGAGCCCCTACGAGAAGTGGTGTTACGTAACTGATTACCGCTTCTATCAACACTGGTTAATTTGTTATGTAACACCAAGGTTTATTAACCCAGGTCATATTGTAGGACTAGACTGCAGAAAAGTATTAGCGCGGTTAATATATCTGTGCCTGCAGAACACAACAATCAGTTTTTTTTAGCCCAGCTGTAGCCAGTGGAGTGACTTGACCACGCTTCTCCCCTAGCTGATACACCGTGTACTTCCAAGGGCGTAGACAAGGGGAAAGCCACCGCCGCCGCCCCCCACCCCCTCCCCCCCCCCCCCCCCCGATTTTTCCACAATCATTAATAAGTTATGAAAAATTGCATGCTACGAGACCTGAATTATGATTAGCTTGGCATCGATGAATTAATTAGTGGTTAAGCAGTTATAACCCATGCCAGTTTTGTAAAGTTGTCTGCGCCCCTGACTTATCTCATCATGGCTCTGTAGCGTTGTGCGCTGATAAACGGCCAAGGAAGGAGAGCCATTGACGAACCGACAGGCACCCCTAGCAATGAGATTTATACGAATCTAAATTAATGAAGAATATGGGACCAAGATCGAATAGGAATTCTTAGGATCTGATAAGAATCGTATACATTTCATTATAGATTCTTGAAGTTATCTTTAAAAAGGAAATTGTAGACGTCTTAAGGACTTCTTACAAGTTCCTGCAACACATTCCTTTAAGAATCCTAAAAGATGCAAGAAATCGGGACCAAGATCTTATTAGGAATGCCTTAGGATGTGATAGGAATCTTTTTTTTTTTTTACAGATTCCTGAAGTTATCTATTGATTCTTACAAGATCCTGCAACGAATTCCTACAAGTTTATTGTAGGAATCCTAGTGAATATGCCATAAAGTTGGACCTAGATATTATTAGGAATCCCTAAGGATCTTACATGTTATATTACTTTAGAGATCAGGTATCTTGACAGATTCTTACAGGATCTTGCAAAAAAAAATTCCTGTAAGGTTACTGTGCTTGACATTCCTTGTTAGAAATGGTATCTTCTAAATTTTCAGTAATGATTTAGAACCTACATGTATAGATTACTAAAATTACACATACAAAATAATACATGCATTCATTTGTTATTATAGTTCGCCCGGTAATTTTATTCATTGCCTACGCGAAATTATACAGGTACTGACCAATACAAACAATTACACACACCTGCTGCACAAGGTGAGAGTAGGAACGACTCAGAATGGCACGAGCATTAGCTCTAATTAGTGAGTGACTGAGGCGACCAAAGAGGTCAGTCAATGCCATAGATTTAGTGGTATTCCCACGAATGGCTAAACGAGTGGCTACTTGTGGAAGGCCTTTAAAGCCTCTGGACCCCATGCACCATAACATTCTACCACCAGCGGAATTCATTTCCTACTTAGTTCAGCACATTTAGAGTCATTTTGAGTGTGCTTTCTGAGCTCAGCTGCTCTTGCCACAGCACCTGAGTACATGCCCGCTTCTGTAATGGTACTAGAATTGAGCGGAGATGCAACAGTGACAGATTGTTACCGCTCTCATCATGATCAAATACAACATCAACCACAAGCAAGCAACTTGTCACTTTCAACAAACCCTTCCATGTAAATTATGAATTGTCAATCATATAATTTGTCTACCAATGTCATATGGTTATGCCTCGTGCATGAGATTATAGCATCTGTTGTGCACTGATCCAGCACAAGCTCATCACATTCATACATTCAGTATATACACAGTATCCTACACATACTGCAAACAATGGGCAAATCAAACCCAACTTTATTGGGCCCAATTCCTCTAAATATAAATGTATGGGCGTGCAATGATGACATAGCCACGGTCCTCAGGGAGGGGCCAATGACATGGGCTACACGTGACAAATTCATGCAGCCTCTGGTGAGGTTTGTAATGTACAGCCTCACCAGTACCATGCTTCCCTGGTGAGAATGCAGTATCTCACTTACTCAATAAGGATGAGATAGCCATGGTCCTCAGGTGGGAGGAGCCAATGACACAGGCTACACATGACAGAGTCAGGCAGCCTCAAGGTGAGCACCAGAATGTATAGCCTCACCAGTACCATTCTTCCCTGCTTGGAATGCAGTATGCCAGTACTGGTTGTACAAGACTGATTCTAAAACTCTTTTGCATACAGCTGAAGACCATTTTACAGATCATGTGCTCCATCCCCTAAGAAGCATTTGTACATTTACATACACCCCTAAATTCCCACACTAATATCCTTCCGCAGAGAAATGTAAATACTGCCTGCAGCTACCAGGAAAAATCGATTACGTCATCGGTCGCATGGCCGTTCTTATGTGTTGATTGCTGGGGAATGTGGAATGTACGACTAACTTGTAAGCCATCACAGTTCACGTAGTTTCTGGTGCCTGCCGACATTGGGGGGGGGGGCATTAAATTTTAGTGATTAGAGGCACCTTATTTCCCCACAAGTTCCGTGATGAGTGCAAAATTCTGAATGTGGGTGTTCGCTACCCAAGACGGGGTAGATAATCATTGGAGCTCTGGATCACAATTGGATGCTCATTGTCTATTTTCATGTTGATGTTTGCATAGCTTTTGAAATTCAAGTTAAATTCAAATTACTGTCTTCCAATGCAACATTTTGGGTTGTGCATGCAACAAAGTATTGTCAGGGATAATATTATATGTAATCTCTAGCTAGCTGGATGTATAGTCCTTTTGAGTAGCTAGCTGGGTGTATGGTGTTAATTTACAATGGGTGGGGAAGGGAACACTAAACTGCTGTTCTGAACTACACCCCCCCCCCCCACCCCCACACTCATTCTGTGATGTCACTACTCCTTTACACATGAGTTAGTGTGTGTGCTAAATTCAGGGTGGATGGGAGAGAGGGAGGAGAGAGTGACTATCCCCATTTCTTTGCTTTTTTGTGATGAAGAACACCAAGTGGTAACTGCACCTGGAAAAGCAATGTGTATGTCAGGTGTGCATAGCACAATTGTGGCTATTATGCTGTGCTGATATCATCACAGTTTGGACTTATGTCTGTTTCTTGTGCAGGGGAGCTACATGTAGCTCAGTGAAAGAGAGATGTCTGGAAACCCTAGTGATTTTTGTTATGCAGACAATGACTGTAGTGATGCATGTGTGTGTGTGTGTGTGTGTGTGTGTGTGTGTGTGTGTGTGTAAAAAACAAGGCTTTATATATCTATGGTTGTAATTACAATACAGTAAATCGTTTGTACTGTGGTCCATCTGGTGCCACTGCAGGGGCATAGATGCATGTGTGTGTATGTGTGTTTGTGTGTGTGTGTGTGTGTGTGTGTGTGTGTGTGTGTTGGCATGTGATGTGTTGGGGCAGCTAGGCCTATCACATGGAGTATCACTATCGCATGGGCAATCACATGGATTTTTTAGTATCACATGGACAATATCACATGTCACGTGGACTATCACATGGGGTAACCTTGTCTATCCCTCAGTGCAAAGGAGTACATGAGCGCTCAATAAACAAAGAAACAAGTAAATTCCACCATTGGTTGTTTTTGTTGCATCTTTACTGGAATGAGACATGAAATTGTATATGATAATCATATATCATTGTACAGGTTTGAGTAGAGGTAATGCACATAATATGATATGGAAATGTACAAAAATGTATGCCCCCCCCCCCCCCCCCCCCAAGGTACTTGAAACTACGTAAGACTGGAGCACTGTGACAGCTTGCAAATTAGCTGCATATTCCAGAGCAATCAACACATATGAAAGGCCGAGCATATGATGACATAATTGATGTTATTGTATATACATTTCCAGAAGGCGCGTAGCGATGATGTAATCCAGCCACAGCTGTGAGTATGGTCTGGGTACGAGACTAGGTTCTTAGGGCAATGGGCTATTTCATTATTTAATCGTACACCCCTACAGATGACAATAGATTCGTTTATGCTTCCCCGGGACAAAGAATAATCAGGAGTCCCCCCGGGACAAAATTTTAGCAACCCCCTGGACACATTCGTATTTCTACAAGACATTTATAACATTAACCCTTGGATGCTATACCCCCTGGGACAATAATGTTTAAGGTACCCTGGACACTTCCCATCATCCACTACTCCTTGGGACAATAATATTTTACGTACCCAGGACACAATATGTTGTACCTGTCATCCACTATCCCCTGGGACAATAATGTTTAAGATACCTTTGACACTACATCATCCACTACCCCCTGGGACTATAATATTTAACGTACCCTGGACACTATACTTTTTACCTATCATCCACTACCCCCAGGGACAATACTGTTTAAGGTACCCTGGACACTATACTTCACACTACCCCCTGAGACAATAATGTTTAATACCCCTGGACACATCCACTACCCCCTGGGACAATACTGTTTAAGGTACCCTGGACACTATACTTCATCCACTACCCCCTGGGACAATAATGTTTAAGACCCTTGGACACTGTCCCCATCATCCACTACCCCTTGGGACAATAATATTTAATGTACACTGGACACTATACTTTTTACCTATCATCCACTACCCCCAGGGACAATAATCTTTTAGACCCCTGGACACCCTTCCCATCATTCACTACCCCCTTGGGACAATAATATTTAATGTACCCTGGACACTATACTTTTTACCTATCATCCACTACCCCCTGGGACAATAATTTTTAAAACCGAGGCCTCATCCACTACCCCCTGGGACAATATTGTTTAAGACCCCTGGACACATCCACTACCCCCTGGGACAATACTGTTTAAGGTACCCTGGACACTATACTTCATCCACTACCCCCTGGAACAATAATGTTGAAGACCCTTGGACACTGTCCCTATCATGCACTACCCCCCTGGGACAATAATATTTAAGGTACTTCATAGATACCCTGGAGACTATACTTTTTACCACTGCGTACCCTGTACATTGTTGCCCGTCAAAATGGTGGATAAGCTACGAATACATTATCGCTCTACATGTAAATTGATCATGAACCACTATTTCATTTGAACGTCAATAACACATGCACACGTTAGAAGTCCCCTGGACCAGAGATAATATATCTATATATTATCTCTGCCTGGACACTATCCCCCCCCCCACAGGAAAATATATAAGGTATCCCTGGACAACATACTTTATACTACCCCCTGCATTTCAGGCCCACTTGACACTACCCCTAGTGGGACAAGGGACAATTAACTTTAAAGCCCCCCAGGAACCAACCATCATTTGTGAAGTATCCCTATGTAGCCTATCGTCTTAGTGTATGACCTTAGCTACCTTGGACAGCATGTGTAATAATTACATGTATACTGTTCACATTCTATTCTGCCACTCTTGTACTGTTAAAGCATGCTTACATGCTTACATATTTCCATCCTCCCTATTTCTCTTACCAGATTCACCATTTAAAAATATCTTTCTGTTTCAAGATGAAATATGAAAATGTTGGCTAAAATAATAATGCAATATCGTATTAAACAAGTGTATTACTGAAATGATGTGTTCTGACTTCATATAAATGCAACTGAACCACTTCAACAATTAGTTGCATGTGTGGTGGAAAATAGAATTATTCTACATACAATACCCGTAAATGACAAAAAAAATCAGCAAATATGACGCAGAAATGGAATCCAAAACATGTACAGTGATGTTACAGTGTACAGGTTATATTCAGCTTGATAAAAATGTTCATGTATATAGACGCCACCTGATGAAGAGGTATAAACAAAAATGCAATTACATGAACATATAAGCTATTCTAAGCATGCACAAACAACCAAAATGTAATTGATTAATAATGATAGAACGCATTCAATTATATAGACATAAGTAACTTACTAATGTCAATATAAAAACATCTGGTGTTTTGGTAAAATATTTCTTTCCAGTTTTGGCACTCGTAATGAAGTAATCTTACATTTACTCCTGGCACTATGTTATAAATATGAATGGTTGGGACCAAGACCAGCAAATTCAACGACAAAAAATAAAATAACGCTCACATTTCAATGTATGGCTGATTATAAATTCAGTGATGGATGACCATTTGATAAAGGTTCGTTGCAGTTCATGGAAAATAAATTTATTACACTGCCCTAATATAAATTATAGAAACCAGTTTTGAGCCATAAGATTACCAATTTACTTCACTACAGTGTCTCTAACAAACATTTATTAAAATGCTTTACCTGATTGACTTCTTGTTTACTCAAATAGGAGATTTGACAAGACGAATTTTATCAGCTTCAAGTTGAGGTGTTACAGCTAGCTTATACCCACATCCTGGTTCACAAGGATATGAAATTGTAATTTCATCATCACCTTCATCGTATCCCTCAACAAATGCTATATTCCAGTCTGGTTTCCATCCTGAATTCCCTACCTCATCAACACTCCACTTAACTTTGATTTTGCTATCAGGCACACTAGATTTTTAGTATCTTTTGAATCCACTTTATCTGTAGTGCTTGGTATATCACAGGGAATGGAAACTGATTGCTTTACAGTTTGTGATCTCTGGTCATGAATTATATCTACGAATTGAATAAGTGGATCAAATAAGTGGCATAAACCAGCTGCTGTATTTATATGCTGGGGCAGAGGTACACAATTCTTATTCTCTCTAGATGGGTAAGTTCGTTTTGTGACTACATGATTCCTTATATCAAGCAACCTTTGACAGTGAATAAGGTCATAAATGATTTTAATTAGATCTTTAAGTTGCTGTTCCTCCCTAGCAAACAGTGCAGATACTTGATTATTTTTTAGAAGACACACACGAATTATCAGTTCATCCTTTGTTCCAAAACATGGTAGGCCATGAAAGTGCAAAATAGATCGCAATTGTCCCACTGATAATTAAGCAAGTTTCAATATGGTAGTGAGAACATTTGTTAAACTTCCACTATATAAAATTGCAACAGGTGGTGTTGGTGCGCCACTTTTTTCTGCAATTAGTTTAACCAAGTTGTGCTTAAGTTGTATCCGTAAGGTATTGGTATTTGATTTTGTCTACATAGATCAAATAACTGGTTCTTATTATGTTTACAATATAATGGATGAGACTTCCATGTCTCACACAGAATGTCATTGTCCAGGCAACTCATTATTTCAGTGTCTTTATTTGAAAAAATATTCACTTACTTCATTCGGTTTCACCCATGCCACCAAAGCAATAAGTAGCACTATATCTGTTGGAGGATTTAGAATGATTTTATATATAAGATCCAAAGTTGTTGATGGCAATAATAAACCAGGTGCATTATTCCACACACCATATTCTAATTTCACTCTTTCACTAAGTGACATAGAATGCATTTCACACATTCGAATCCACTTCATGTAATCTGGTAATGGTTGTATCTTTGTAACTAAAAATGTTTCTGCTCCTGCATCACTGGATACAAGACATGTAGTGTACTTATCAACATGAGACAAATTAATATTTTTACGCTTATTCCTCAACAAATTATAATCTTCAATACATGAACCTGTGAAGGAGACATCTAAATTCCATGTTATTGTTAAATTATCAAATAGTGAGTTCTTTACAGGGCTGTAATTACAATATGATGGTGGAGTTAACATCTTTCTTTCCTCTGTCAGTGACAAAAATGTCTTCAGATTTTCGTCATCATTAAATATAAAGTTTTCTACTGGAATGCCTCTGAAACATTGCAAGGGTTTTTTCGAATACTGGCAGGCATTCAAACATTCCTGCACTTCTTTAGCCATGGCTTCCATGTTCTCCCTATGTTCCTTACTGCCAGTAGATGAAATTTTATGTACCAAGTGACTATCAAAGGTCCATGTCGAGACAACACAAAAATTTCTATTGAATGTACTCTTTCAACAAAATTCCTCTGGGAATGGTACTCACCAAATGACATTTTTAAGAAACTTCAACAGTCTAGCTAAAAGCATTTGTACCATTGGGCTAGAAGGCTGCTCAGATGGTCCATTATCCACAACTAATATTATTAAATCTTTTAATTTAACAGTACTGGGATTACGAAAAAAGGAATCAAAAGAAGGCAATGTCATAATGTATAAAAGTTCATTGAAACATCGAAATACTGTTTCACTTTCAAAAAATGATAAATACAAAAAAGTCATCGCTTGACCTGAACGGGTTATACACATGATATTGTCAGTGTGAACAGTGTCCTTTGAACTATCTACATGTACTTCTCTGTGGGTAATATATGTATCCATGAATAAAAAAGTCATTGGTGTTATAGCGTTAACTCGACTTTAATCTCAAGTGTGATCAGGTAGTTGAGTTTTTTTCCAAGAGCGCCCTGGCCATTGGACTGGTGCAATATCACCACAGACAATTGCTTTTGCATCCTTCGATATAGTAACAGTACAATCTTTATTAGTTGAAGCTGCATCAATAATTAAATTAACATCAGCTGTGGACCAATGTAAATTTATCACTAAGTAAGGAACTCCTGTTCTTGGTGGCAAACACAGAGCCACATCTGCATTAACACCTTTACCATGGTGATGGCGCACTGCTTAAGCTGTACCAACTCTGTAATCCATAGTATAGTTGTAACAAGAACTTAAAGAAATTGTCTGGAGCTAATAACAACAATAACCTTCTTCACTTTTCAAGGTTGCATAATTATCTGCTGTTCTATACAAAGTGCAATCATGTGATCCCAAAGGCATACTCTAATAAAAGTGGTAACTCAGGAAACTGTGCTGCTAACATTAATGTTTAATCTCCCGCAATCCTTATTTAAGGATGGCCATCCTTAAATAAGGATGATGACCACTTTCTAAAAGAATGATGTAAACTTGGTGCTTTGATTTATACTAGTGATTCACTAGATTCAAGATCATGCAGATCAGCGATACTGCCGCGATTAAAACTGCTCAAAAAACCGGTATTACAGAGCTGGCGAAAGGTCTAAAATTCAACCCAGGCAAGAGGGGGTTGCCAAGTAGGAGGGGGGAGTGGGAGGGGGATGTGCCCCCTCCCGTGTGAAGTGCAGAAGCTTTTTAAGTATATGAAATTGATACATGAAACTAGGTTGTTTTTTTAATAGTACGTATAGCGAATTACACATATATTTATTTATTTATTTTTAAGCCCAAAATTTTATCTACCCAGGCTGGGCTCCACCGGCCATGTATTACAGTGTAAATACGGTGAAACCGCCATTTGCCGCTGGTGATATAGTAGTGAGCAAAATTAACTCAAAGTGATGTATGGCAAGTAAGGACAGGTTTCTGGTAGCGCTAGGAGTACAATGTACACTGTCTGATGGATCTGTGGAACAATATCCACGGCGTCGACAATCTATGCTCACTTACCGTCCAGCCCAGCAAAAAATTCTTATATGATTTTAGTAAGATTTTATAAGATTATGGAACCCATTTCTTAAATACTTATTACCCTTCCCTATGTTACATACTGACTGAAATGTTGCCTTGCGTATCAAAGTACAATCATTCCTCTATCATACAATGTGTAAACCTTTTTGATTGCTCGTTGTCTATTGAAACCACACTGCACCGCGCCTCCTATTGTTCATCACTTGGACCATGGTAGGCGTGGCACGTTGTGACTTCCATAATCATGGAGCTGCCCAAAGGATTTCAACTTTGTATGACAGAGGAATGATTGTACGTTGGTACGCAAGGCAAAATCTTGGTCAGTATGTTACGTAGGTTAGGGTAATAAGTATTAAAGAAACGGGTTCTATAATCTTATAAAATCTTACAAAATTCTTATAAGAATTTTTTTCTGGGAGTGAAGCGATTGGATTACACTCGAAAGCGTCAAGCTAAGCAACCCTGCTTAGATACCGAGGCAAGCCACATAAAGCGACAGATGTAATTCCTCAGCATGGATGGATGGATGACATGCACGTAGGCCTATAGGCTATAGGTGACCAAAGCGGCATGCAGCACTGCATGATTCGTCAAATGACAGTGACAGCGACAGCAACAGGCCTAGGCAATGAATGGTGTGGTCTCCTCGAGTCTGATTAATTGGGGCTAAGCTCCACTAAGCTTGAACACATATGGTATGCCAATTGGCAACGCTTCCGGCTACATGTAGATCTCCCGTGGCCCCCCCCCCCCCCCCCCTCCCCCCATGCACCATTCTAGTACTGTACTGAATGATATAGGCACACTGTTCAATGGAGCGGCGGCAGAACAACCACATGCAGTGCACGTGGTTTCAGTGAGGCTAAGGTACGTCCACGCTGACGTTTGAGCAGAAGGGAGCATCTACATCAGTACACGTCATTATACAAATGCTTGATATTAACTTTGAAGCGTTATGGTATAAATAAGCATAACTTATTAACCACAAGTTATTTCTTCGACGAATCAGGTTGTGAGTATAGCTGGATTAACTGGCTATCAGAGAAAATCAAGAGTTTTAAAACCATTATGGTTTTTATGGTCAATAATCTCTACTGTTGTGATCCTTATTTAAGGATGGTGTCAATCCTTAAATAAGGATGTGCCACTTCCTCCCTGTTTTACCACATGGACATTGATCATATTGACATCATTTAAAGTTTGTTATGGAGGCTAATCAGTATACAATTGACCATAACCATTTTTCTTATCTTAATTACTTGGTTACCAATTATATGCTATGTAAAAGATGATCCTTATTTAAGGATAATGACATCCTTAAATAAGGATTCTTCCCTGGAGATTAAACATTATGGCTGACTTTCCATTTTTTGTCTAATGATTCCTACTGATCCTATTGGATGTACACGTACATCGGAAGACAATAGTGAAATAAAGGAAGTTAGTTTCATTTGATTCTTTTCTGTGCATGGTACATCTTTTTTGTAGCTCATATGTGGTAACTTTACTAAAGCTATTTTTTGAATTACATCACTTTTCTCTTCAGTAAGGCACTGTGGTGCAGAGCTTATACATGTAGGTATGCTGCATGTAATATCTGTATCTTGATCTACACTGGCTACACATTAAGCTACATTTGGCATGGGAATGTGAGTAGATATTCTTGTGCTCTCTTTGAATACAGGCAAACATATTGGCAATGACACATTAGCAGCAATGAAAGGTGCCATGCTTCTACAACTTCTCTCGTCTATTAGCTCCTTCAAAACACAAGGAACAAAACGATTTGGTGACCAAAGCAGATTTTTTCATTTGGAAGATAATCATAAACCCGTGTCCACATAATGACAAACTGTGGCTGGCCTTTTGCCTCACTGACATCTCAGGTAAAAACTAGTTTATTGAATCCACTTCGGTATCTAAAGTTAAGGTTTGGGTATTATTATAGATTGTAGTGGTGCTCTAAGAACTGAAGAAAGGCCATATACATGCCACATTCCAGAGTATGTTCCCAATGTAGTGGAGTCTAAACAGTCCAGTTCAAATACAGTTTCTGCATGTTTTGTGGAGTCTGCTAATTTTAAGCCTTGGTCATAATTTTGTGAGCAAGGTATGATAGCGTTTTTACCCAATTGCTTATCTGTGGGGTGCTCGAAATCACCAGTTTGCAATGCACTTACTTTGTCACTAGTAAGGTAGAATTCTTTATGCACAGCAAGCTGCGTGCTCGAAGTTTAATGTGGCTGTCTTCATGTCCAGTGCACAGTGTTGATGCTGACCTGCATATTTATAGGGGGAATATTATACTAAAACATTAATCCACTTATAATTACATTTCTGCTTTAAATCATTATCTATAATGGCAGTTTCCATCCAATAGGGACATACATAGCATACTCAGATGGCAGTATGGATAGAGTATGGATGCTTTTTGAAACTTGTCAGCTCTAGCTGTCACATTGACTGTTGAATAGCTGGAGCTATATAGTTGCAATTCTATTTCACATCGATTCCTCAGTGTTTCAAATCCTCCTGCTGAAGCACTCTGCAATCTCTTAATGATTCTTCAAAAAACCTTTCCCTTTCACGACCTTCCATATCTAGAAATAATGTATCAAACCACTTTATTTTCATTTATGCATTACATTTAACACATTATTGAATTAATCTTGCAGTATGAAGTTTATAACTAAAACAATCAATTCATTCATACAGCATCACATCATGATTTGAATGCACATATACCACTCAAGTACATGTACATGCATAATGGCATTTATACCGGGTGTCCATGAAAGAATGCAACACTTTTACTCTAAATGAATTTGTGAATGTACAGCGACTAAGGTAGGTAAATACAAACCGCGTTATTAAACTTGAAAAATTCAAAACATAAAATCAAATAACTTGCAATTAATTAATGTAACACAATAATTTACAACGTTTTATTAAGTGTGAGATTTCTAAAATGCAGATAAACTTTGATGGAAGTTTGAAAAAGTATGAAATTTCATTGTGTTCTACTAGTTATTATTCAAATCAAATGGTCAACCTTGAAGATACTAAAAGTCTACCACTACTATTTTAATTAACTTTAATAATCACCATTACATAATTCAATACTAAATAGAATGGTGTTTCCTACTTCATTCAATAATAGAATAATTAGTGGTGGTGATTAAAATTACATGTAGTTTAACCTTAGCAGCTTTAACCTCAATAACTTATAAGCAAATTATGGTCTTAAATGGTAATAACTTATTATTAAACTCAGTAACTTAAAATCAATGCTGCTCCACTGCATCTTCAGATCTTTCATACTTATTGGTTTTTATCACCACAACCTTTATCTATAAGATAAAGTGCTAAGAATTACTAGGAACACGCTGAGAATCAATGAAAAGCAAACAGCAACTTCCCCCCCCCCCAAAAAAAAAAACTGGGACACAATGAAAATTCATAGCTAGAAAAGAGAAGAGCTATATATACTCAAATAAATACAGTGAGAAATTAAAATGCGAATACATGTACTATTATTTCCAAATGACATAGCATCATAGCACCAAGTTCAAATTACAGTTTATATCAAACACAACTTAAACATTTTTATTTAAACTCCACAATTTAATTATTCCAGTCAGATCCAGTCAGATCCATATGCGGACCGTTGTCATGCATGCAGTGCGCAAACGCGTACTCTTTCGCTATAAAGCTTTTTGCACGTAAAACCGCTAGTCATGCATATGCAGAAATTATATGATATGTTTGGCTTACCACTTCGTCTCAGGCGATTCAACGCCAAAATGTTTGCGGAACACGTCTGGAAAAAGGGAAAAGATATGAACTACCAGTGTTCAACTAGTTCTTCCCACGCCACGCGGTGGGGGGCCAGTACCGTAGTCATGCAGTGCGCAAATGCGTACCCTTTTTTTTTTTGCATGTACAACCGCTTGCTCATGCGCTAATAAGATATGTTAGCTTACCACTTTGTCTCGATTCAACGCCAAAAAGTTTGCGGAACACGTCTGGAAAAAGGAAAAAGATATGAACTACCAGTGTTCAACTAGTTCTTCCCACGCCACGCGGCGATATGCGATGGGGGGTCAGTACCGTAGTCATCCATATGCAAATGCGTACCCTTTTTTTTTGCCGCTTGCTCATGCTCTAAAAAGATATGTTGGCTTACCACTTAGTCTCTATTCAACGCCAAAAAGTTTGCGGAACACGTCTGGAAAAAGGGAAAAGATATGAACTACCAGTGTTCAACTAGTTCTCTATTATCTATGGTTCTTCCCACGCGACGTGACGATATTTGCTGACCGTGTAGTCATGCAGTGCGCAAATGCGTACCCTTTCTTTTTTGCACGTACAACCGGACCGCTTGCTAGGCCTATTTCAATTTTCCAGTACAATTTCTGTCACTCTTGTTTCTGTGCTTTTTACACCACCATTGGTCAATCCTTAGTCTCGTACCCAGACCCAGATCCCAACAGCTGCGGATGGATTACATCACCGCTACGTCCACTTTCCACGTAGCGATGATGTAATCCATCCGCAGCTGTTGGGAATCTGGGTCTGGGTACGAGACTAGTCAATCCTATATACATGTACCAACAACTCTCTCGTTAGAGAATGTTTTTATTTACTTGATTCATAAGTTTTTTTAATAGAGGGATTGCAAATTGACGTCACGAAGCGTGATATTAACGTCCGGTCATGTGACAGCAGCGAATTTATATGTACAATTATTGTATTGGGGGCAAAAACGTGTGCGCGTGTATGGGAGCAGAGATAATATATAGAGATGGGAGAATGGGTAAAACTTGGTGTGTTATCGGATGCCTGAACAGATCGGACAGACAAACACATATATTACGTTCTTCCCCATACCTTTCCCTAACTTCAGGCACAGAAAACAGCAAACCACATGATATCGTCGAACGAGTAAGGACCTGCTTGCAGTACTTTTAATTCATATCGGGCTCTGCAGTTAGGCCTTGAAAATAATCGGAAAAACGCTTCAATTCCATTGACGCGCTATAGTCACTTGCCCCCAATATAAACAGTAGTAACATTATAAAATTGTTACATGATATTGCGGCGTGATCCTATGACGTCGCTTCGTGACGTCAATTTGCTATCCCTCTATCGTAGTCAATAATCAAATGTCTTTAATAATAGGTAGAATATGATGATGTGTCCTCGCCCACACCCTCTTCTTTGGGGCCGTCCTCCTCCCAGGCCTCCTCACCATGCTTGTTCAGGCCAGGCGGGCCAGGGTGGCAGTCACCATGCAGGCCAGGAGGGCAGTGCTGGTGGTGCCGGCGGGAGCGCCGGTGGAGGCAGCACTGCTTCAGGAGGTGGCGGGGTGAAGGGGAGAGGAGTCGGAGGATGAATGTAGTCATCCTCTTTCTCCTCTGACCCCTCGTTTGTGAAAAAACCTCTGAGGTCTTCAGCTGCCATCTACATGTACGTGACAGAGGGTATGATTAAACTTTTACCTCTTTCTTTTTTCAAGCAAAGTGCAAAGCCTAGAATCCACAGAGTATTATTAAATATTTACCTCTTTTTGCAAAGTGCACTATTCAGCAGGTGAATGACTTTTATACCTTGCAAAGGCTTAACATGTGTGTAGACTGTACTATAATTCTATTGGTCCAATTCCATCATATAAATGACAGGGAGGGAAGGGGTGTATGTGTATCAGTTGTGCTAAAAATCTATTGGTCAAATTTGATCCAGTAAAAATGCTCCCATCTAAACATGGAGGTGTAGCCGACTTGCGTATAGATGGATAGTGTGGGAACTCAGGAAGTGAAATACATGGCTCAGTGTAGATCGATAAGTGAGGAAGCCTTATCAAAACAATCTACTGTACACACAGTTGAGTCACCATGCATGCTTTAGTGAATGGTTTTGTGCAGATCTGTGCTGTACATAGTCGGGCGGGCCCTACTACCGCGTTTGGTCAGGTAGTAGGGTGACAAGCCCGACCAAACGCGGTAGTAAGGCCACCCGACTATGCTGTACATGCACAGCTTTTTAATGTTAATAGCATACAACATGCCATAACATACCTTTGGGTGGTAGTGGTAGTTCTGTGACCCCTGCGGTACCGCGTCCTCTCGGAAGCACATTTAGCCAATCGGACAGCGGGGTCATTCCAATACCGACTCCTTTTACATGCAGCTGAATTGTCCTCGTATTTCTGCCGTTAGCAGCGCGGTTTCCTTCAAGGTCCTCTTCATATCGCCGCCTTTTAGCAGCTCGAGGTCTTCTTCATATAGCCGCCTTTCCGCCGCCTTTTAGCAGCACGGTTCTCCTCGAGGTCCTCTTCATATCGCCGCCTTTTAGCAGATCGCTTAGATTCAATATCTGCGTTGCAGTGGTCGCATACAGAGGCCTTCTTCTTTTCGGGATCGGCCTTGTAGTTGTCGCGCACAGAGGCCTTCTTCTTTTCGGGATCGGCCTTGTAGAGCGCTAGGGCTTTAGCTTTGTTCTCGTCTTGCTTCTGGAGGTACTCCGCTCGTTGCTTAGACATTTGATAACACGGAGGCGAAAAACAACTTCACCATAGCCAGAGTAACAAGTTACTAACAACCAATAAACTGCACCAAATACATTTAGTGCAGGTTAGAAACCTAAAATTATTAATAAAAATCTATTATATACATTGTTAAATAGAACTTCTATATGACATGTAAGGATAACGTGCCGGTAAATTTCGAAGCGATTGGTACTATTCCCGTCCTTCTAACCGTTCCTAGCTCGAGTTATACCTTCCTAAGAAGAAGAAGACGACGACGACGACGACGACGATGGAGAATTATTTTAGGACTGGGCACGAGAAACAGGAAAT
This sequence comes from Eunapius fragilis, assembly GCA_963681505.1. Classification (NCBI taxonomy): domain Eukaryota; kingdom Metazoa; phylum Porifera; class Demospongiae; order Spongillida; family Spongillidae; genus Eunapius; species Eunapius fragilis. The sequence continues at coordinate 6,054,897 of OY811975.1, read as the reverse complement.
TGTTTGTTTCTCTATAACCATGTTGGGCGCAAATTGTGAATATGCGCAATTTATAAATTGCGCTGCGCAATTTATGAATTCATAATCTGCGCAACAATTTATAAATTGCGCATCCTGATCCTGTATGCATAGTTCCACGTGGCGAAGTGTGAAAGTTGTCAGATGGCAAAAGAAGAGCACAAAAGGTTGTTTGAAACGTTTTGTAAAGAGAGGTACTATGATAGAGGAGAAAGCGAAAAGGATACGACAAGCAATCAAAGGAGAACAAGATGGTAGCGTCACGGCATCATTTAAGCACTGGGTCAACAGAACTAAACAATTTAAGCTACTTAGCTATCCGGAGTTAGAATTGGCTGATGTTCTCTGTCTACCAGCAAAAATAAAGGTGAATACTATGCAAATGCGTTATGTCAGTGATGTTAAGAGATACACTTCAGTTCATTCATTTGTATTCTACATGTACGTAAATGTGATGGTTGGTTCATTTGGGTTTTTGTTTCCACTAAATGCAGAATGAAAACGACACAACCATGTTTGGCCACTACCGTGTCGTTGCCACAGTTGAGAAATTTTATGATATCTTGGAGCGTATACACTCATTGGAGAACGGACATGTCGGCTATAAGAAAACACTTGTTGAAGTAAAGCATCCCTGAACATGTTAAATTGGTATATCAACATGTCATTCAATTGCAGGTTCAGAGATCCTACGAATGTCTACCTAGGGAGGCTGTCCAATATTTTTGCAACACGTGTGCCATCTGTCAGCTAAAGCAGCCTCAAAACAGGACTGCTCCGCTAAAGCCAATAATTGCATCTGGATTTCTGACTTGTTGTCAAGTAAGACATAGTAATACATCAAGGTTGTTTGATTTAATGTCATGCAGATTGACCTCATTGATATGAGGCATATGCCAGATGACTCATACAACTACATCGTACACTACATGGATCACTGGTCCAAGTTTCATGTCATGTGGCCTTTGATGAGGAAATCTGCAGTGGAGGTTGCTATTGGGCTTGCAACAAAAGTGTTCCCATATTTGGGGCTTCCCAAGATACTGCAGTCCGATAATGGCAGGGAATTTGTCAATGAAATTGTCAAAGAAACATTGACATTATGGCCAGGTCAAGTTGTCATCATAAATGGACGTCCTCACCATTCTCAATCGCAAGGATTGGTGGAAAAGGGTAACCACTGTGTGGAGATGCAGATTCAATCTATGAAAAAGGAATGGGGAGGCACAGGAAATGTTCCATGGACTGATTGGTTGCCACGAATTCAATGTATGGTTGTAGGAAAATTTTATATTGACCATTTCCTTACACATTTAGATAACCTAAACACACAACTATGCCGCACCCTGAAGAAAAGTCCTTATGAAGTGGTTTTTGGTCAGCCTCCCCAAACAACACCCTTTGCAGAGCTTCCTAAAGGAAAGGGATCATGTATTATGGAGGAAGAAGTGGCTGATCTGATGAATGGTAAGTACAATGGGCTATTCCATTATTAAATTTTACACCCCCTATGGATAACGATTATTGCAAAACAACCCTCCCCCCCCCCCCCCCCCCAGGTGTAGGGTTAAATATTGGAATAACCAATGTGTTTACTGAATATTTTTTCATCATGTTCTCTAGATGTGGACAATGTCAGTGAAAATGCATCTCCTCCGAATCATGCATCTAGTCACCTGTTGCCAAACACATCATTGATCCCTAAAACATTGAACTGGTCTAGCAATTCTGTGAACAGTCATACTTCTGTGCCAGTGTTCACAGTTCAATCTCCAATCCATACTTCAGCGTCTCCTGTTCAGTCACCATCTCATGTTACTCCTTCAATCACCTCTCCTGTTAAACCAACGTTTACCCATTCATCAGTGTCTCCTATTCAGTCACCATTTCACACTCGTTCAGTCACCTCTCCTGTTAAGCCATCAACTCATTCTCATTCATTAGTGTCTCCTGTTCAGTCACCATCTCACACTCGTTCAGTCACCTCTCCTGTTAAGCCATCAACTCATTCTCATTCATCAGTGTCTCCTGTTCAGTCACCATCTCACACTCGTTCAGTCACCTCTCCTGTTAAGCCATCAACTCATTCTCATTCATCAGTGTCTCCTGCTTGTTGTAAACCTCCACTGGCAACTGATTCAGCTCTCACTACCAGCAATCGCCATGTAAATGTATGAGAGGCAGCTGATAAAGAGTATCGCAAAAATGTCGAAAGGATGAAGACCCAGTATGCCAAGCGTAAGCGACATCAGTGCAATACCTATTGTGCTGGAGATTGTTACAGTGCGGGTACCAACAAATGAACGGTCATCAACTGATATGCCACGTTTGCTGTGCTATGTTGCAGAAGTTAGACATGATCTTTATCAACTACAGTAAGTTATACATGTTTATGTAACTTTCTGGACATGGGTAGAGCCTAACTGCATTTACTACTTTGGCCTGGGTTAGATGCATGGGCGTCGGAAGGTATAATACATTGGTCCGGCAAATGAATAATAATGAGTGTGGGCGGAGCAAAGTGGGTGGGTGTGAAGCTAATTACTTACAGCGAGGGGGTCTGGGGGAGCGCTGTAAGCTCCCCCAGAAGCTTTTCAACTATATCATGCTATTGAAGTCATGAAAAAAGCCGTCTTTTCCTGGCGCGCGCATCAAACCGGTTAATCAATAAATTCTTATGCTTCAGCTTGCCAAAAACATGTAAATGTAAAGCTTTCGCCGTAGGCCGGCCACCAGTACATGCAGTTCATTGAAAAATACATGGCAATTAATTCTTAACATATAGCGATTAAACTTTTCCAGTCCTAACTCCGAAATAAAAACAAAATCAAGCTATAAAATGACCAAACTGACTAAGTCTGTGTTCGTTACCTCGAACAAACTCTTCCGCAATAACATCATTGAGGATGTTATCAAGGCTTTCTTGGTTAATGTTCAACAGCTAGCATCATGTGGTTCAATCTAGATTGGAACATCGTATTTCGCAAGTACGTCTTCAAGCACCTCATTGTACTAAAACTGCGCTCACTAACAGCATTGGTTGCTGGCATTACTAGAATAAGTCTAGTAACTGTGCAAACTTCACTGAAAAATTCTTTCTGCGCTGCAGACATATCCTGCATAGCTTGAATGCAATCGTTTAGAACTAACCGTTCACTTTAATTTTCTCTTGAAACCAGCTTCCAAAATTCTGCAGCTGCACTGATAGTGTATAGAGGAATTGAGGTCATTCTTGTAAAATTCCACTACTTTCTTAAGTTGCTGATCGAATGTTTCACAGTTGGTGATCATGCTTTCGAGGTTCTTAATGTTACGCATAATTATTGAGTCTATTCGTTTCCTTGCTCGGCAGGGGCTGGCTTTGAGAGGACAAAAGGATGATACTAATAGCAATTTCTCACAGCTTCTTCTTTTGAGAGGAATTGATTGTCCAGCTCTTCTAACTTGGCTGAATAAGAAGTCTAACAAGTACACCTCTGGAGAAATCCAAAATGAGTTTTTGGAGATAATGGCTTTGCACATCTAGCGTCAGATCTGTTTCAGATATTGCAAAAAATGGCTTCTTTACCGTCATGGCTGACGAGTGCACAGATATTTCAAACAAGGAGCAATTTGTCATTTGCATACGCTGGGTGGATGACTCATGCACTAACAGCACATGAAGATATAATAGGCCTTTATAATGTGGGAACAATTGTTCTATTTGCTTCCTTTTCTTTCCTCTGTTCAGTGCTTGGCATCTCACCCACATCACCAGTCTTCACAGGTAACCCAACGCTTTCAACAGCTTCCGTATGACATTCACTGTTGGAGTGCTTTTTAAAAGCTTAACATGCATCTTTCCAGTTCGTATATCCTTTGGAAATGAATGTTTCGTACTAGATTTAAATTTCTTCTCAGTTTCTGTCTTCATGCGGCATATGAAACAAAACGCAGCATCAGTGCCAGCATCGTAGTGCAGCCAGCTGTACTTCTCGCACCACTCTGGTCTAAACGAGCGTGCTTCACCCTTCGATCCAAAGGACCGTTTCGGAAAAGGAAACGACTTATTCGGATGAAATTTTTCAGGCGGCACTACGGCAGACGCGGAAGAAGACAATATCGAGCGAGCGGTATCCATTTTCTTGTACATGCAGCAGTAATAAACGATATGTAAAGCTTTATCTGATGCCACCCATCGTCGACATTTCATATGTGATAAAAACTATGTACCTGTAACGTATAGCACATGAATAATCAATTTAATTATAATTTTAATTTTTTTAAAAATATTGGTCCGGCGGCCGCCGGACCTGCCGGACCGGTTCCGACGCCGATGAAATGTATATGGGGTGCAGTGTTATAAATGTTATTACTTAGCCACATAGCATTTATGATGTATTTATTTTCAGGAGTGAACATGGTATCCTATCTAACTGGTATCCAAGTGGCGAGTTAATGCCATTCAAGGGGTCTGTACCATTTTCATATATAAAGGACCATTCCAAATTGTCTACAATAACACTTAGAGAAGCTGCTCAGACAGGAAGGGATAAATTGAAATGTATCTGCAAGAAAGGATGCAAAGATAAGCATTGCGCATGTAGAGCCGCTGGATTTAATTGCAGCAGTCATTGCCACCCTAAATCCAAATCATGTGCCAATCAAATGGAGAAATAACTGGTGTCGTAAAACTTGAAAAATCTACTAAGGTAAAGGCCAACCTAAATGAAGCAAAAGGTGGAAGGGTTCTTACAAAGAAAGCTACAACTACATCTGCTGAAAAACCGGATAAAGCTATTAAAGAAGGTAAATGGTTAGGAGATATCCACATAAATGCTGCTTTAAAAATGATTAAGAGCCAGTTCCCATCTTTGGCAGGATTGTATGACTGTTTGTTAGGCCAGAATCTGTCCTATCCAGTGACTAATGAAGCATTCATTCAAATACTTCATGTTGATGGAAATCACTGGATTGCAGTAGAACATGTATCATCTGATTGTGTCAACGTTTATGACAGTGTATACAGTTCTGTATCTACTGACACAAAAATACAAATAGCTTCCTTGCTTCACACTGGTAATCAAAGAAAAACATTGAAAATCCATAAGGTTCAATTTCAAGACAAAGCTTCTGACTGTGGTGTGTACTCTATAGCATTTGCTACTGATTTGGCATATGGCAACAACCCAGCTAGTCGTGAATACGAACAAACAAAGTTAAGGTCACATTTTCTTGAATGCTTGTCTACAAGACAGATTGTACCATTCCCATCAAAGTCAATAAAGCCAGGGAGGCCCAAAACAGAGTACACATATGTATTCTGTACATGTCGCATGCCAGCTGAAACAGAAAAACACATGGCCCAATGTACCAAATGCAAAGAGTGGTATCACAAGTCCTGTGAACATATTCCTGATGCAGTATTTAGAGATTCAAATTGTGACTGGAAATGTAGCATGTGTGTCCAAGGATGAACTGATAAATGTACAGTATGAGTCATACAAGTCAGTGTTTTTCACGCTAAAGTTAATGTTGCCCCCTTGTATATAATAATGTATGCTGTCATGCCATTTATTAAGACTGAAATGAGATGTTTGGTACAAGGTAGCTATACAATTCACAAATTGCGCAACGTAACTACCATTGCGCAATTTATAAACGGACCGTGAGTAGTATGATTCACAATTTGCGCAACAATTTATAAATTGTTGCGCAGATTATGAATTCATAAATTGCGCAGCGCAATTTATAAATTGCGCAAATTCACAATTTGCGCCCAACAACCACACCGTTTTATGACACGGAACCAACGTAGAACTGTAGATCGTTGTGGTCTCATTCCATCGCGATAAAGAGATAAGCGATCCGTTTCTCCGTTGTCCCTCCAGACGCTAGTGAAGTTTTATTAATGACTTCATCAACCCTCAATCAATCCTATATTGAACCTGCTGCCGCAGGTTCAGATACAGTTAATTGGTCAAAATTCAGCACTTCCGTTCATGCGTCTTCATCATGAGCTAAAGGTGCATAGAGCAATATACGAATCTGAACCCGCAATTAAAGAGCTTCATCCAGGTCGCAGTTTTACTCAACTGGGACTACATAAATTTTTTCCGGTGCCAGCTACCGAGGTACGCTTGTCGCCTGTACGCAAGTACGGAATAAAAGTTTATTCAAAAAGTGAGATCTGCGATGCAGGCAGCGACATGGAGCAAAAATATAGATGCTTTTGGAATGACAAAGCGGAAGAAATATGCGGGAGCAAAGCCACTTTATCTCACAGTGCTTGGGTTATCCAAAAAACAGAATATCTCTTACTAGAGGTAGATCATCTGCGGCAAATGGCTCAAGAAGCGTTTGGCGAAAAGGTTTGTGCAAAGTTGAAAACAGTCGAAAGCAACGCAGAAAAAAAAACGAGTAAGAGCAACGCAGCGATTTCATCGTAGTACAACAGCTTGCATCCCGGATCGTCTTATGCTGAGCGGATGCAAGTTGGTGAAATTGTGCACAAGGAAATGGAAACGCTGAAGAGAGCACAGGATGCTTTGCGAAAGGCGATACTACGTTTAAGAAAAGACATCCTGAAAACCGTAGTGAAAGAAGATAAGGGCTTTTCATTTGGTGGATGTTCAGAAATTACTGATGCAGAACTTTCATCTCTTTCTGAAGACATAACGGGCAAGATGGATGTCAACGATATAGGCACATGTACGGGAATACCCTGCATGAACGAATATGATTCTGATTAATTAACCTGATTTGCACGTGATGGCGCACGCTATTAGCTTGTCAAGATGTGCTGAATCGATAAATGGTCCGTAGGCCCATAGATTAAAGACCTTACGGTACGGGATTGGAAACGCAACATCTAACGCCATAAAGTCGCGTGTTCTATCATCGTTTCGCATGAATCTAATTAAGTTCGCGCGGGCTTTCTTGGTGTGAAACTGTAGAATCGGGCAAGACGAAGACATCAGAAGGTAAAATAGACAGATCACGATTCCCTGAAGTCTAGAGATGGTTTCTAACTTTTTTGGCTGCTTCAGATACTATGTATGTACAGCCTTAGAGTGCGTCTGATCACAAAACAAGTCGATGAAGCTTTGCCAAAGCGAAGGGAAATTTTTGTGTCGATCACCGTGGCAACATGCAGCATGTTGAAGTGACAAAGCATGCCTCATAAAAACGCACGATGTCTGAAGAAAGCCGTAGTGCTGGTTTGAAGAGAACAAGTTATATGGTATTAATGATACATAGCTTCAAACACAAAAAAAGGAACAAAATACCTTACGTGCCATGTCGATTGTTGTGCCACCATGGTAGGTAGTCGTGGCTTCAAAATTAGTTTGACAACATCAAAATAGGCCAATAGGATCCGCAGGGGGGTTTGAAGCTTTCTGTTCTTATAGAAGCGTACTTATAGCCCTTCATATCGGACGATTTAATTAGGACATATATCGACGAGGACGATTATCAAGAAAAGTCAAGTGCGAGCGCCAAAGCAGTAAACTTACTGCCTCAATTGGGATTGACATTTGAAAGGATGCCAGGAGGGCCCATCTGTGGCAGCAACTGAATGAAGTAACGGTTGTGCCGACACTCCTACCTCACACCATGGCACCATTTAATGAATACTCTTAAAATGTACATGACGTCATATTACGTGAAACAGTTGCAATGTATTGCGTTTCCAATCCCGTTCCGTAAGGTCTTCAATCTATGGAATGGCGATGCACCGAATCTAATTTTAAATAGGCCTTTGTCACACTGAAGAGGTATAGCCATAAAATGGCGTAGGTAGCACATGATGGGCACATGTTTCATCCACATAGCATGCATTAGGTGTTCACCTGCAGGGTTCCGTCTACATGACAAGCTCACAGGTAGCTTTATAATGAAGGAGGGAGAACTAAATCATTTATAAACGATAATAATAAAAGGGAAAAACATGTAACAGCAACAAGGTTCCATTGGGGCATTAAAGCATAATCGTTATAGGGCTTGGGAGCAAAGGGAATATGTTACAAATACCATGAGATGATTTTTGTAAAAATTAAATAGCTTAATGAATTAGCATATGAGATGCCTGTTTGAGTCCCATGCTGTTTCATTTCTTGCCATGAAGATGGAATGGGAGGAAGAATTGAAGATACTAGCACAACTATCAAATTGCTCACAGCTAGTCGATTTGGAAAGTGTGGAACTTACATGTGTAGAGTATGAGAGAGCAGACAGTCCAAAAGAGCATATTAGCAGAGGTTTTAAAACAGATCACTAATCATTTACTCCTAGACTTCACGAAATTGTGGTGAGTTGAAGGGTATGGTGAGCTCTAGTAGGATTATCTTAACAGACTTACATGTAACTATAACATAATCAGATCTAGCTGATGTGGTATTTGGGGGGGGGGGGGGGGGGGCCAAATTTGTTGCATTCATTATTCTTCACCATTATGGTGATACGCTGTATGAAGTTGCTGCACATTTCCTGCTGGATTTGTGCCATTATTTTATGCAACCTAATCCACAATAAATGGTAGTATCATTCCATCCATTTTTTGTAGCAAACTTTATAGCAAGCGTTGCAACAGTTTTGCCACACCTAAGCTTGTTGGACATGTTCATAAAAGAACAAGCATAACATAACAGTGCCTGTAGCCAAGCAGTTGTAAAAGTTGTGTGTGTGTGTGTGTGTGTGTGTGTGTGTGTGTGTGTGTGCATAGATAGTTTATGTCTGTGGACATGTATTATATGTGTCAATGCAGCTACGGAAAGGTTAGCCTTTTTCTGTAAGAACTAGAAACCTCATTCTAGATTACAAAGGTCAAAATCTTCATTAGTGGTTACAGTGACTTTAACATCTGGAAAGGCATTAAGATTTCTAGTGTGTGTGTGTGTGTGTGTGTGTGTGCATGTGTGTGTGCATGTGTGTGTGCATATGTGTGTGTGTAATAAACAGATTTGTTTACCAATAGATAAGACCAGCCCAATAATTAGTGGTTACAGTGACTATGTAAACGTTTAGCAATGGAAAGGCATTAAGATTTCTAGTTGTGTGTGTATGTATGTGTGCATGTGTGTGTGTGTGTTCATGTGTGTGTGTAGCCTAATAAACTACTCCAGGGGTTACATGTGACAGGACTTGCTAGGCATAAAAGGTTGTGTGTGTGTTTGTGCTTGCATGTGTGCGTGCATGCGTGTGTTCATGTGTATGTGTGTGTGTGTGTGTGTGTGTGTGTGTGTGTGTGTGTGTGTGTGTGTGTGTTTGTGTGTGCATGTGTGTGTGTATAGCCTAATAAACTACTCTGTTTATCTCTAAGCCCAGTTGATAAGACCGCCCATTTAATTAATGGTTACAATGGCTATGTGAACTGTTTGGTTACAATGGCTATGTGAACTTTTTTACCATCTGGAAAGGCATAAAGATTGCTAGTGTGTGTGTGTGTGTGTGTGTGTGTGTGTGTGTGTGTGTGTGTGTGTGTGTGTGTGTGCGTGCGTACGTGTGCGCGTGCACGTGTGCGCGTATGCGTGTGTGTGCATGTGTGTGTCCATGTCAAATTTAATAATTTATCCTGGACATCACTTTTTCTGTTGGTGAAGACCCCCAAGACAAACCCACATGTCCACCCTGGACCCTCCCCCCTTTCGTCTTACACACTCCCCCCAGGACAAATCCAAAAATCTACCCTGGACATCACTTTTTCTGTTGGTGAAGACACCCCCAAGACAAACCCACATGTCCACCCTGGACACCCTCTCCCCCCCAGGACAAATCTTACTATCTACCCTGGACATCACTTTTTCTGTGGTGAATTTCCTCCCCCCGGACATATTTATAAATACACCCCTGGACACCATTTATTGTCATCTGTAGGGGTGTATGATTAAATAATGGAATAGCCCAATGGAGTACATGGTCTGTAAAATGGTCTTCAGCTGTTTGCGTGTACGCTTGAATTGGATGTAAAAGTGTTTTGGGCTCAGTCTTGTACATTCAGTACTGACATACTGCATAAGCCTTGTTTTTTACATGGCACTTCACTGGTGTAATGTTGATCCAGCTTGCCGCTCTTGCGCGCAGTGTTGTGCGGTCAATCTCAACACCTTATGTGTGGGGGGGCTTTGGTTCAGCCAGGATTGCAAGGCAGGGAATCTGACCATGGTGATCTGCCCGCCTTTAATGTGGATGCACTCAAGAAGTCTGCAAAGGCTATGTTCTCAGAGGATTTGACCCACGTCAGCTCGTCTGACCTGATAGTGACAACGTGTGAGGGGGGTAAAGCTCTTAGTGCAGGGGAGTCTGTTGCTGATCTGGGCAAGAACGAAACGCATCAATTGTTTGTCCACATTCCAGAGCAGAAATTGGGTTAGTTACTCATTCATGTTTACTGAGTTGTTGTTTTAAAATCAAGTATGAGGGTAGGGGGCTCAGAACAACATAACAAAACGAGGAACAGCGGAAATAATAGTTAATAGTTGAACAGAGTGACAATATTATTACAAACTTTTGTGCACTGTTTTGCTCACGGAAGCTGATATTCACAGAGATTGATTCTTTCTGTTGCTTTTATAATATGTGACTCTCTGAAAATTTGATTGTCTGTTTATTGGACTACATGTGTGCAGAGTTGTCTTGCAATTTTTGTCTGGTACTATTGGTGGCTGTTTTTTTTTACAGTGTTCATAGTTTCTGAGGGCATTGAGGAGCATGAAGAGGATACTATCTGTCACTTCACTTTGAGAAATCAAGATGATTTAAACAGGCTATTGAAGAGTTCTCATGCCCATGCAATGTAGACAGAAGCAGACCCATACAATCATATTACCAAATTTATGGATCTTGAAGAGGGAGAGATCTACTACTTAGACTCACTTTACTACAAGATACATAAACATGACAAGCAGTGTAGACTGGTGGAGAGAAAATTTATGAAAGTGTATTGATGTCAAGTGAGGCCCAGAAAAAAATTTGAAAAAGTTTGTTGCAGGGATGATCTTTGTATTGTTACACATCCAAACCAATCTGGCAATGCATGGATGGAATGGGATGGCGTGTTGGCAAACGATCACCTTCTTATTGTCGTCATTGAGGCTAAACATGCACCAATGGCACCTTGACAAGGGCATGCAGAAGAGAGCTGACTTTCAGAAAGCTCTCAAAGAACTCAAGCTCCCCAACTTTGATCAGTTTGACGAGGCAATTTTAGTGATTGGCGGCACATTGTTTTCCCGCAAGTTCCGTGATAAGTGCAAAGTTCTGAATGTGAGGGTTTGCTACCCAAGCAGGGGTAGATATCATTGGAGCTCTGGATCACAATTGGATGCTCATTGACTTTTAATAATTTTTCATTTTGATGTTTTGAAATTCAAGTTAAATTTTAATTACATAACACTTTGGGTTTTGAATGCAATCTTAGCATTGTCAGAGATAATATTATATGTAATCTCTAGCTAGCTGGATGTATAGTCCTTTAGAGTAGCTAGCTGGGTGCATGGTGTAAATTTACAATGGGTGGGGAAGGGAACACTAAACTGCTGTTGTGAACTACACATCCCCCCACTCATCCTGTGATTTCACTGTACTCCTCTACACATGAGTTAGTGTGTGCTAAATTCAGGGTGGATGGGAGAGAGGGAGGAGAGAGTGACTATCCCCATTTCTTTGCTTTTTTTGTGATGAAGAACACCAAGTGGTAACTGCACCTGGAAAAGCAATGTGTATGTCAGGTGTGCATAGCACAATTGTGGCTATTGTGCTGTGCTGATATCATCACAGTTTGGACTTATGTCTGCTTCTTGTGCAGGGGAGCTACATGTAGCTCAGTGAAAGAGAGATGTGTAGTTCATGCATGTGTTCATCTATCATTCTCTCTATTTATGTTAGGAGGAAAGTCTAAGCCTTTGGTATTCAATGACTGCAGTGATGTGTGTGTGTGTGTGTGTGTGTGTGTGTGTGTGTGTGTGTGTGTGTGTGTGTGTGTGTGTGTGTGTGTGTGTGTGTGTGTGTGTGTAAAAAACAAGGCTTTATATATCTATGGTCATAATTACAATACAGTAAACCATTTTTAATATCGATAGATTAATACATGGCAGAGTCTGGCAGCCTCAGGGTGAGGTCCAGAATGTACAGCTTAACCAGTACATGCTTCCCTGGCAGTATGTCAGTACTGAATGTAAAAGACTTCTTTCATATCCAATTCATGCGTACATGCATACAACTGAAGACCACTTTATAGATCATGTGCTCCATCCTCTAAGTTCCCACACTAATATCCTTCCGCAGAGAAATTTATATCCTGCCCACAGCAACCAGAATAAAATCAATTATGTAATCGGTCGCTCGACCTTTCTTATGTGTTGATTGCTGTACGTGGAATGTGCAGCTGTGGAATGTACCGCTAACTTGCGAGCCGTCACAGTCCTCCAGTCTTAGGTAGTTTCAGGTACCTGCAAACATGAGGGGGGGGGGGGGGGGTCACAAATTATAAACATTTGCACAATTATTAAACCTATACAATGTTACATCATGTACAATTTCATGTCCCATTCCAATTAAGATGCGACAGAAACAACCGATGGTGGAGCTCACTTGTTTCTTTGTTTTTTGAGTGCTCATGTACTCCTTTGGACTGAGGCATAGACAAGGTTACTCCATGTGATAGTCCACGTGACATGTGATATCTCCCCCATGTGATACTAAAAAACCCATGTGATTGCCCATGTGATAGACTTGATACTCCATGTGATAGGCCTAGCTGCCCCAACACATCACATGCCAACAGAAATTCTGATCACTGTTGAGCATTTCCCTGTACTGTACCTACACACACACACACGCACACACACACATGCACGCACGCACGCATGCACACACACACATGCACACACATACACACACACACGCATCACTGCAGTTATTGTCTCCAGACATCTCTCTTTCACCCAGTTACATGTACATGTAGCTCCCCACAAGAAACAGACATAAGTCCAAACTGTGATGATAACAGCACAGCACAATAGCCACAATTGTGCTATGCACACCTGACATACACATTTGTGTTCTTCATCACAAGAAGCAAAGAAATAGGAGCCTTTCACTCCTCCCTCTCGCCCGTCCCCCCTGAATTTAGCACGCAATAACTCATGTGCAATCCATTTGCTATCCAATCAGATGGAGGAGTACAGTGACATCACAGGATGAGTGGGGGGGGATGTGTAGTTCACAACAGCAGTTTAGTGTTCCCTCACCCACCCATTCTACAAACACCCAACTAGCTACTCAAAGGGACTATACATCCAGGTAGGTAGAGATCACATATACATTATCTCTGACAATACTTAGATTGCATGCACAATTGTCCCAAAGTGTTGTGTTGGAAGATAATTTCAAAAGCTATACAAACATCAACATGAAAATTTTTAAAAAGTCAATGAGCATCCAATTGTGATGCAGAGCTCCAATGATATCTACCCCAGCTCAGGTAGCAAACACCCACATTCAGAGCTTTGCACTCATCACGGAACTTGCGGGGAACATTAGCCAAAGGTGATCTTTTGCCAACATGCCATCCCATTCCATCCATGCATTGCCAGATTGGTTTGGATGTGGAACAATACGACGGTCATCCCTGCAACAAAAATTTTCTCGGACTCACTTGACATCAGTACACATTCACAAATTTCCTCTTCAACTGCTTTGTTTTCCACCTGTCTCCACCTCTTGTCTTGTTTAAGTATCTTCTAGTAAGGCGAGTCTAAGTAGTAGATCTCTCCCTCATCAATGCGATTAAATGGGTCTGCTTCTGTGTACATTGCTCGAGCTAGAGAACTCTTCAATAGCCTGTTTAATTCATCTTGATTTCTCAAAGTGAAGTGACAGATGGTATGCAAGACCCCAACATCTTAAATAACAACGTATTGTCAGAGATTATATATATTGGTGTAAACGATACAATATATTATCTCCAACAATATGTTGTTTTATATTACACGCCATGCAACTGCATGCACATTAATATAGGCATGTAGTGAAGATGATTGTGCTTGCACGACAAAAAATCATAAATCATAAATACTGATGTGAATGAATATGATGAGTAACATATGTAATACATTACACCAAGATACAAGGAAATATACGAATATAAATAGACAACTTCTTTCTTATGCACTGGAAATTAGTCTGTCCATCATGGAGTTACAGTGGCCTGAATTTTTAATTACATGTACATTTTAATTGCTTGCGTCAACTTTGATGCTCCTTCCTGGATAAAATGCGCTAGGTCCCTTTTCGCTGCCTCAACCCCATATAGTGCATGTTACTATTTTACCATTGCACCTTACTTTAATAGTTGAATTCTGTATGTGTACAAATATGGTGTCGAATACTAGTATGGGGGCGTAGTCCAGAGGACTCCAGCCTGACAGGTCAGGCCAGATATCCGGCCTGTTGCAGCCCTGATATACACTTTATTGAAAACTAATGCATTGCATTTTTACATACATGTACATACTTGCGCAGTTATACTGGGCCCAATGAGATGTATTTACATCAGAGATAATATATATATTATCTTTGCGTATATACACATGTATATGTGTTGGTTGTAACTATAGATTGCTTGTGAAAATATAATTCTGGTTTATAAATAGTTTGCACTACAAAGATGACAAACACATGAAACAACAATGGTGGCAAATACACTGACATGTTATGTCATACATGTGTATATTAACCGGATCAAAACTATTATTAACTGTTCTGCCTCAATTTTTGTTCTCGTATGTTTTCAAGCCATTTCTTCCTTTCTTCTTCAGATAACGCCATCAAGTTAAAGACCCTCTTAGGAGTGCATACCTAAAATAAATTGCATTGCAGATAGCATTTAATGCACTGACATGTAACGAAGATATGTTAAAGAGATGATGTACACATGCATCCTGGAAACAAAGTCTGATTATAACAGCACTGGCAGCAGCACGCAGTTGGAATTGCATACTAAAACGATTCGTGCATGGGAACAGGGCTGGTTATGCATGAGGCCAGGTTGGGTGGTGGGGGTAGGGCTGGTTGTACATGGGGTCAGGGCTAGTATGTGAGACGATTCCATTGAAAACATGATGCTGTTTTTCATACTCTTATAGCATCCAAATGATGTGTGCTAAAGCATTTACTAAATTCACTTACATTGAAGAAGAATCCTTGCTTGCTATAACCAGGAACTGAAAGTTGTAAACAAAATATGCAATTATATTAACAACGTTCCAATAAATGGTACCGCAACATAATAAAAATGGTTTGCAGGTTAAGGAGAGTGACACTGCACTGCACGCACGCATACACATACACAGACATATGGTACCAGTACCTTCTCAACATGGTTCAGATATGCTCAGCTGACGCTATTCAACCCCACAAAACTCATAGCAATTATCATTCCTTCACAAGTATTTTAATTATGGGTGGAGAGGAACACCTTGGAACAGTGATTCATTGCATATTTTGGGTGAATAGAATAGCAGCAATTATAGTTGCTTTGCATAAGTGCTAGCTGTTTTGAGTAACCATACAACCCTGTAATTGACCTGCATGCTTTTAAAATCCATACTGTTCGCAGTGTTCATAGTTGTCAATATATGCAAAAAAGAATATACATGTACAACTGAACAGACGATAAACATTGTAATGCGGCCGGCCATACATGCGACTGGGTAAGAGAGTACAAAAAGCACTAGTTTTTCATGCTGGGTGGAGAAGTCAGATACAGATATAATTAATCATTCTGATGTGCCCATGAAACCTCTTGTAATTAGGCGCAAGGCATGGTAAATATACAAGTTTAACTTACAAATCTTTTGAATAGATTGGATGCATGACACTGTTAGTGAGTGCAAATGCTCACCTTGTTGTGGTTCTGCTTCTTCTGCTGAAATGATATCTTTAATCAAAATGCTTCCTTGTGTTCTGTCGTCTTCAAGATAACTAAGCTGTGGATTATAGGGTTTAAAAAACATACTACTGTAGGACAATGTACAAATACACACAAGTACATGTTTGTTACAAGCATAAATTACCTCTCCTTTTGTAGGATCCAAGACAAACTTCCTTTGTTTCCAGCTGCGAACTATCTTGCCCTTCTTGAAAAGAAGGCCACTATAAACAGCTGATGACAATGGTGCTTTTAGCAGGGCTTTCTCCTGTTTTCCATTAAGCCCATCTCTTGGAGCACAGTTGTCAGGCATATATGATTTGCAGTGGAAGTGACAGATGCATCCACAACTCTTGCATTGGAATGCTTAGGACATAATGTAAAATTTACATTCAAGTTACTTATACATATGTACATGTATGCAAATGGAGCCATAAAACAGCCAATAAACATACATGTACATGTACACATAACTGTACACTGTAAGATGCACTTCCAAACCTTCCAGAAAGCAAATTATATGAGTTCCCCATTTTATTAGTACACACACAAATGAACATAATCTACCTTCAGTGCCAAGGATACGAAGATTACAAAAGTGGCAATCCAACTGAGAACTAACAATGCATGGTGCAAAACCATGAGGATCACCATTAAACTCAGATGCAACTTTTGCCTTGGGATGAAGGTCACAAGTGAACAATATTTAAAAGGATTATCTGTAGTATACCTTAACAAGTACAGCCAAGGATGTTCGTTTATGCAGAGCTTGTCTGAAGTGATCCGCTTGCACATCACTTGCAGTAAGCTGTAAATAATGTATATACAAATCAGTACAACGTATATTTAACATTCCTCCTAATACAATACAGTGTTTACAGATATGACGAACACACATTAACCAAAAAAAGTGCTGAGGTCATGTATGTACAGTGTATACAGGCTTCAAACGGAACTAGAACTCTATATTGGAATAATTACGTGTTTACGCATTTGTACATGTATGCAAGCATGCTCAAGTTACAAAAAAGCAATGCTTCCTGCACAGATCAGCACCAAATTTAGGGTTGAAAATAATACCATTCAATTTGTTTCAATGTACATTCACCCTTCCATCAAATCAAAGGATTGCTCCCTAGATGTGCGGCCCAACGTGCTCTGGTCATGCTGGAAGTGTAGAGCGATTTTGTAAGCTTATGCTGTAACATGCTTTCATAAGGCACCTTAAAGTACATAATGCCAGAGTGTTTGAAATTGATTTGCACAGTCCATGCACAATCATTGCACAGGACACTGCAAAAGTTTAAAATAATTGACCTGTTGACATGTACAGTGCACCACTGTTTCTTACTACATTTCACTGAATGCCATAACTTATACATGTATACATGTATTCCTACTCACGTGCAATGGTTGCAGTACTGTCTTAAAGGATGGCTGATTCAGCACAATTTTCAAGAGATGGAGCCACGTGGTTTCAGGACGATTTTGCTTCAATGCATGCATGTTTATAAGACCTACAAAAATTCAAAAGCCTATGTAAAAATATCACTCTCATTCACTTCAATGTAAAAGTACCACTTTAGTAATGTAAATAATCTACACACACATATCATATAAGTATCTACTCAGATGAAATGCTAATAGTAGATTGGCTCAGTGAACATTTGACACAGAAAGATTATATGTCTTAAAAACATGTTTCAAAGCCAATAGCATGGTTATCAATAGAGTGTGCAGTGGGAGAGTAATGTATATTACAGTTGAATGTTCATTGTGTTCCCTGACAGTAATATAGTACGCAGATTAACTGTTTGTGTACATTATGTGGTGCATAACTGAATGATAACATACTTGTGTAATGCTTCATCAATATACTGATTTCTGGAATGGTAGGTTCAAGTGGGTCTTTAGGTGCTACTGAAAGAGCCAGACTTTGCTGCTCACGTTTAAAGAAGTGATGGTGTAAATCAAAGAGAGTCAAATCACTCTCGCAGATCAGCTCAACGTCATATGGTGGAAACTGAGAAAGACTATTGTACAGATAGAAGCTCCAGACATCAAGATTAGCTTGAAATGAGTAGGGTCTCAAGGGTGTTTGTGGCATCTTTAAAAAAATGCACATGACAACATGAATAGCAGATCAATATACATCTATGTATGGCATAACATGATTAATAAGTTATATATATACGTTTACATGTACAACAGCATATATAAAAATAATTAAAAAGTTCCAGATAAGAATGCACATGAGGTGATATTATTCAGACAGTATGTACATGTAATGCACTATTGGTTAAACAACTCTGAGATTTCAAGCAGCATAGAAACATTGTCTTAATGTACATGTACATATGTCTCATACATGACAGAAAACCCTTGCTTTGCATTGCGCATCAGTATGTTGTGTGTTGTGCAGGTACATGTCATGTGTTTCACAAGTTGAATGCCCACCATATGCAAAGAGGGGGCATTTATACAGTGTACATGTACATCTTCCTTCAGAGTGGAGATATTTATATTTTTAATCCATAATGTACAGTTACAATTTTAAGGCCATAATACACGTACAGGAACTTGCATGACATGCTCAAATGCTTACACTAGTGTCAGGAGGTTGGTACTTGAAATTGTAGAACATGGTAGACTTTGCATGGATTTCATCTACAAAATCCCAGTAGGAAACATACGTTTCAGTTTCAGCATGTGAAATTGGCCTTGGTCTGTATTTCAACCTTAAATGGGCAAAAGGTCATGCCTTAGAACAATGTGCAAGTCCTATAATACATACACATGTACATTGCACATTGGTAATTAGCATAGCCAAATATACAGAGGAATACATCCAAGAATTGGAAATTGTATAACCACACATTTTAGTCCCTTTCCCCCCACAAATACTGTATAAAATCTGCATGCACATGGTGATAGCCATGCAAATAAAATAGTTAATACATTCAGTTTAATCATTTAGTAAATTGTGTCAGATATTCACATAAGCAGAAAAACAAAAATACTTCCAAAGCCAGTACAGTACTTACCTTGAGAACAGAAGGCATATGTAAAATGACCATGTGAGGAGCTTACGACACAGAACATAGTATAGGTATACATATATTTTAAATTACTTGGTAAAACGAAGCCCCAAATGATTCATAAATCGGTCCAAGATAAATATCCTGCCTTGTGACATACATGTATTTAGTATGCAGCACTGCTTTAATGATTTCCTCATTTAAGTAAGCACCATATTTCATATTACTACTATCCCTCCCCAACCTCACATTGGACTAGTGAACTTAGATGTAGCTAACATTTAGACGGCACAAATACCCAATAAGGCAATATGATCCCCAGAGACAAGTAAAGGTGAACTGGGCCCAGCAATACCCATCCATGCCATAACTTTAATAATCCTACACAACACATATGTACATATATGTATCTATGCATCAGTATACATACCAGTTGTTGTTGTATCGCTCCCTCTCACTATCTAAACAAAAGGTATGAAACCTCATTGAACAATGATGATATGCCATGGTTCTCAGATAGAAGTCATTGAACTCAAAGCACAAGGGAAATTGCCGCAAAACCTGTGAATGGTCATGTGCATGTGTCAATACTCTAAAATAAATTATTTACTGCCATGCATAATTTACTTGATGGGATAAAGTTTTGACTCGTGGGTTCATGTTTAATTTAACAAATAGTTCTGGTTGCATGAAATAGAACTACATGCCTCAAATTATAGGCCATGCCAATGCACATACATGTAACTAGAGGTAGATAATAATATAGTACTTGGTTCCAGCAAAAATGCTGTTAAAAATCTCAATGTATGTATAGGTATAGATTATGATGTAGGTGTGGACAATATATACTGAGTACATCTACATGTACACGTGCACATAATATTGAATTAAGGGTGTGGCCAGTTAGTGTACAACAATGCACTTGAGTGATTTTGGCATACTTGATGCACTGTGTCCAGAAATTGTAGGAATACAGGAGTAACGTTGGAAAGATGAGAGACAGTATGTTGCCCTCGCTCTGAAAACTTGTGACCAAATGACAACCAATCTTTCTCCACAAGCGCCTTGAATCCTTCAAGTGTGCGATAATAGGGTTCAAGCAGTATTTGTGCCAGCGCCACCACCTAAAGATGCCAGGAAGATTGCAAGTGATGAAATGGTGTGTTACCAAGGCGCAAGCTGATATCAAACAGGTATAACTACTGCACCACACTGTGTAAAAAGGGTATAACATTCGTTAGTAGCGTATAACACTGTGTATTGTGATGCACATATAGTATATGCAGTAATATCCCAATACAAAGTGCTACAAACTAGCAATTTTCCACTGGGCCATTAATGCTTACATTAATGGCATTGTTTATGAAATAATCTTGTACTGAATGCACATGTACATGTACCTGAGCAGTGATATCCCATCCATCTTCCAGGCAAACAAGTACAGAAGAACCTTGGACATCAATAAGATCAGACACAGCTCCAGCTAGCTCCATAATGGTACAAAGTTGACTCAACCATTTACTGTCGTCAATGCCAGAAAAGTAACTTGTCTGGTTACTTGTCGGAGCACAGCAGTGCAACAGCTTTCTAAAACTCTCCCTGACATCTGCCAATGAGTGTACCTAAATGTACATGTATTATGCTCATTACATTATATTTAATTTTTATTTCAATGAAAACTTACATCCACAGGTACAAAGGTGCAGTTTGAATAGCCATCTGAGGGGATTTCTGGCAGGGCAGACCTATTTCCTATGACATAAAGAGCACTTGCATTCCATTGTTTCAACTCCTTTGGCAAAGCATGCATAACAACCCAATCCCTTGGTCTGGTAGGGATGGAGGATAAGGTAAGTGATGATGAAGACGGCATCTTTTTAATATTTGGTTTTCCAGCAAAAAATTGCCAATTGAGACTGGCTTCATCAGGCCTGCTATTAGGTGACTGTACATCTGGGGTGTCAGCCTGGAGGAATATTGGAGACAGAATAATTGCAACAATGCAAACCATAGTCACACAAGTTTGAGGAAGGGACTGGGGAGGAGGAACTTGATTTAATAAAATCGTACTTGAATTGCACACTGAATGGTGAAACATGTGACGCACATTTTATTCATCCCATTGAAAGTGCGTGCACACCTGAAATACATAATGTGGTTCATGCAATCATGCAGCATACATGTACTTTCATTGCAGATCTAATTATAATACCTTGCAACATCAGTACAGGTAGCTACATGTAATCCTCTTGCATCACATGCACAATCATTTATTCACATACCTCTTCAGGTATTACCGGAACAGGGGAGGTGCCTGTCTGGGTATTACCAATGGCCTCCCAATCTATGGCTCGTGGAGATCCTGGACCATCTCGCCCTTCAATGACAATATCGTTTAGCTGGATCTCTGAGTCCGAAACACTTGAGTTCACTTTCTTCACTTTTGCAGGAGAGCTGCTCTCTGGTGTGGCACCACTGATGAGTTTGGGCAAGTTCGATTTGAAATCAACTGCAGACGTCTGAGCATTGTGAACACCCCCTTGGCCCTCAGGCACATCACCAGTATCAAACTCTACAGTGTCAGGAAGGGCCGAAACAATACTCTGCAAAGTATTATTTTGGTGTTTGTTGTCGTCCACTACTGATCGGGAAATGTGTAAAATGCTATTCAAATATGTCTGCACAATTGTATGAGAGACACCACTGGATCCCAATGCTTGTGCAGCATTGACAATATTGGAACTAGAAATCTTTTTTGTAGTTGCGTTTTGGAATGAAGCAGATCTGAGAATGACAGCATTGTTTTTGGGGTGTCTCCATGTGGCAACAGGCAAGCGGTTACAAAGAAATTGTGCAGAAACACTGAGAAGTAGATCATCACTTACTTCATTGGGAACAGCAACAACTGCAGGATAACTTCACACACACACACACACTGAGTATTAGTTTTTTTTTCAGCACGAATAGCAAAAAATACATAATGCACATGTATCACATGCAACTACATGTACAATGTACACATACTACATGCTACGTGCTAACATTAGAAACGTTCCTGTCAAAATTCCGGTACTACCACAAACATAGACGTTATTAAGACTACCAAGGCACCAGTACAGACAATTCCTAGGAAGACATGCTATTAAAAAAATGTGGGGCATTCAAATGTCATACAAAGCAAATTTCAAAGGCCATTCCCAACATAAAGCTATAAGCTATGATAATCTTTCGTTGCTGCAAATCATTTATTGGTATTGAATAACACATTTTGGTACATCAATCTCAGTTATTATTAACATGACTATGACTGTCCTGCAGTGTACACATTTCTTTATCATAAATTCTCCCATGCATACTGAAGTAAGTTTCAAAATGTGGTACATGTAGTTAATTTATAAGGCATGCATGCTGAGGACATACAATGTACTCAGACAGCAGCTATAAATATATCCTTCTATATTATCACCCTTACCTAGTGCAATGATCATATTGCACATTGATATCTGACAATCTCCATGGACCTAGTTTCTTTGTGGTCACAACACTGAGCGATCCTAAGCCAGTTCGCCGATACTCCTGACAGCAAGGAGATTGAGAAAGAGCTGAAAGCAATTTTGCACGTGTTGTAGTTTCACTGCGATTGCGAACTTCAGATGCATGACTGTGAGTGACCCTGTTCGGTTTCATTTGTACAAGTTCACCAGCCATTGATTCACTCAGTCCAGCCTGTATAGACTCATGTGAATAAGTCAGGCCAAGAGAAATCTTGTGACGATGACGAAAATCTATTAACTGTTCGAACAGGTGCTGCTGGTCTGATTGACTCATATCATCACCAAAACCTATCTTCACTAGCTGAGTATAGAACAGAAGGAAAAAAAATTACATTACATGTACATATGCATACATGTACCTGTACAGTGTATTTTAAGAAGGTAAATAAAGTTACATGCACGACTTTGCATATGTCACACTTAGGAAATTATAGTGAACTGCACAGTGTAAAATTTTACCCATGCATATCATCTGCATACATGTACCACTGCATACATGAATACTGAATGAAATACCAGTCGTTGCGCTTAGATTAGTTCTGAGTAATGTACAATTGGTTGTGTATCATTATTTAGCTGGATACATGCACATGAATTGCAATCAGCAATGTTACATTCCTATGACAACATATTATAGTTAATAGCTACAAGTATATCACTGTGCAAATTTGATTACACCATTTAATACTGAAATAAATAATTATTTTTTAATGTGTTATGTACCGTGCATCCTCTCGGGGGTAGGTTAGTGTAGCGCGGTGTACAGAAAAAAAAATTATTCACGTTCTGCCAGTTAACATCCCTTTTACATTTGATGGTTCATGCTCGTTGTACAGGTCCATTGGAGCTTGGCCCGAAATTGCCAAGGTTCAAAGCTTAGGTCCTTTGGAGCTTAGGCCTAATTCTTTTCTCTGGTTCCAAGCCAGAGCGTCCTAGTCAAGCAATTTGATCGTGATACGTGGGTTGCTATACTAACTATGTGCATCGCGATTGAATAGCTTCACTTTGACGCTCTGACTTGAGACCAGAGAAAAAGAATTAGACCTCGCAATTTTCGGGCCAAGCTCCAAAGGACCTGCACAACGAGCATGCACCTTCGAATGGAAAAAGGATGTTAAACTGGCAGAATGTGAATAAATTTATTTTCTGTACACCACAGTAGACAAATGTACCCCTGGGATGATGCTCAGTTCATTAGACATTAAAAACACGTATGCACAAAAACAAGTACTCACCTCTGCTGTTAGGGTTCTAAATTGAAGCCCTCCAGTGGTAATAAGTCCTAATGAATTTAACTGCACAGGAGGCAATTTTTTTAGCCTGAAGATAGAACTTATTGGCGCGCTGCGAGTGATGATGACATTTGGTGCTGAAAATAGAGAAACAAAATTGCCTTATCTAGACTAATCTTTACCAAGTTCAATATAAAATTGATATTTATGATAGCAGTGTCTTCATATGTACATGTATAAAACATCCCTCCATACTATACATTAACACAGACACATTACATGTAGCATGTACCTTCGGGATTAGATGGGATTCCCATAAATATTATTCGATAGGATGTGACGAAAAAGTGACCTTCTGCTGGCAATAGGATCCCATTGTCCCTTCCATCGTGAATCAGGTAGCAGTGAATGCCCTCTACGTTAATGGACTCCCCTGGTAATGTGGGTGGTTTGATCTCCTTGCGCTAAATATGCATAAAAGTTTAAAGCACTGGTTACAGTGTGCATGAGATATGCATACATGTAGGTGTAAACATAGGAGTACAAATACAGTGTACAGTGTAACACAATTCAAAATATATTATAAGTGCATACTGTGCATGTACACATAAGTTCTCATGGAATTGAGCCATAAATACATTTAATAACTTTCCCATGGAATGATAACATTCAAGCAAATTCATAAAAAAATTCATGCAAGTACAGTGTACATGTATGTGCATAGATTTAAAAACATAAGCACATATTGAAATAAAAGTGACACATTTCATAATACTGTACCTGCTTTGACGTACCTTAACAACAGGTTGCTTCTTCAAATCATTTCTAAGGTCACTCATGGCAACATTAGAAGACTCGACTGAAACTACAGATTTAAGTCAATAATACAAAAGACACAAACAGATCAGATAAATACATGGACATGTACCGTTGACAGCAACAAAGGGTACATGGATACAGCAAACTAAAGTTCTTAGAAGCACTAAAATGTTTGCCAGTACTTACTGCAAGCATAAATGCATACAAGTACAATTAATTAGTCCATCAAATCCTGTTGGATCATAAATGTATCCATGTATGTCAGAATATGAGTGTGTACATGTACATTGTGTATATACAAACAGACTTGCCATGAATAAGATCTTTGATCTTTCCATAGTTAGAAAACTCGAAACACAAATTAGATTCAACAGCTTTTAAGAATTTTCCAACAAATTCTTCCAAGGAACGTTGATCTTCTTCTCCTTTACAAGGTAAGTCCAAATGTGCAAAATAATGATATCACTACATCACACAACACTTCAAACATGTACAAGTACATACATGTATCTGTAGCATTAATGCTAATATATACATGTACATGCTGATTAGCTCATAACATACATCATCAACCGAGGGTAGGGGTGTGTGTGTGTGTGGGGGGGGGGAGGGCACACAAAAAGTGCTAGACACAATCCTAAAAATTCCTAAATTAATGACCCTTACACTATCCATTATTGACTGTACCATGGTACAATTGTGGTGATAGTACTAACATGTTCTTACATGGCTACACAACCAATAATGGATTGCCACATGGCAGTATTTATCAAGCCCGATAGAATAGGACTGATTAGCCCCACTCCTCCTGCAATATCTACTTGCTCATACATGTACATGCAGATTGAGGCCCAAGGCTCAAAGAGCTGGTTCGCAAAACACGTGAACTCTAAATTATTAATGGCCGATTTTTACCCAGCAGCCATTACCTTGCTACTCAATATTAGATGCTGCATATTGATCATTGGCATTTGATGATCAAGATGCGGTGGTTGTGCAAATCAATCAGTCCCACCCACTTACATGCACAAATAATATACAGAAACTGTTAGATATGCAGTTAAACTATCTTGCATGCTTTGATGAAAACTATACGCAATATGATGTTGCTAACTAGTATGGTGCATATTTATAAGCGGAAAAAGTGATGACCTCACCCTTCCAACTTTAAAAAGAAATAGCATATTCATGATGTGGTCAATGAGCTGTACAAAGTTGGTGGATGGTGCCACCCTCTAGGTATGCAGGTAATTCATGCACATTGAAGATTTAATACGAAACATACTGTAAGGCATACATTGAACACACACGTTCCACATATACACTTGTCAGTAGTACATGTACATGTACAAATGTAAGTACATGTACATGTACATGTACCATATTCAAATCCATACCTGCTGTCACCTCTAATGATGTTCTGAGTGCAATGATTCTGTTAATGAATAGAATCAACTGATTCTGGACTGCATTCTCTTCCTGCTTGGCTAAAGTTAACTTCTCTTCCTCAGTCAAGGTCGGCCATATTTTCAGCTGTTAAACGAACCTAGCCTTATTAAAATTGAATATGTACAATGTACAATATCGTAGTCTGCAAATAAATGGTTCATACATGTACACAGAAATAACCACCTGAAGTTAAAGTGCCAAAGCATTTTCAGCCTATATTCGTACCTGCAAAATCTTTTTTAGCCAGCCATCGCATGCTTCTAATATTGTGATGGAAAAGGGATTGGCTGTTGGAGTAAACAGAGGGCACAAAAGCTGGTTTTCAGGTATGATGGAAGAATAAGACTGGTTACAAAGGAACTATTTCTAACCGATATGGTTTTTGTATTTAATATCAATATGCTCTAGGATTAATGGCAGACATTTCAATTGTACAAAAAATAAATATGTGCACATGTTCAGTAGTTTGGCTTAGTTCCTGTATATAGCAAAGCCAATCGTACATGTACATGGTTGCCACAGCTTGTTAGAGAAGGCAAATGATTATACAGAATAGCTTCGATTCTATCGGTACAGGTATATAGACTCAGTAACAAAGTATTACTGCATCAGTATGTGTCATACACATGCTAACATTCATGGATGTAGAGTGCACAGTACGAATTCAACAATGGTGATTCATTCTTGAAATTAGGAACAAAGAGCACATTTGACACATTCACATTGCACAAGCATTTCCAGAGAGCAACTCACATACAGGGCATGTACAATGTATAAATGTATGAACGTACACCTACATGTAACATAAAATATACACTGAACATAGAAGGAGTAAATAACTACAGTACTGAGGTGAGTTTGTATAATATATGGTGTATTCTTACTCTCTTTGCAAGATGGTGTAAAGCTTCTTCAGTTGTAACTGGTTGGGCTTCTGGTGGAAGAATGCCTTCAGAGAGGCTGGGTATGGGAATACTGGCTTTCATTCGAAGCTTGGCACTTTTTGAGAGAGCCAGAAGAGTTTTGTGAGATGGCTGCATACACCTTGAAGAGGCACTTTTTAGTCGCACACGGGAGCGAAGAGTGAATGAGCTTCCCTCATCCAAGTCAAGCGCCTCTGTACCTGCAGCACAACACAAAACGTGACATGAAGATTGGTTTGATCATGTCTAAATGAAAATGTACTAGTGGCTTTGGGGTATGGTTCTCATTATCACATATTTACCATAGAGGGTAACCCAACCATTAACTAGTTATTACTTAAACAGAATCCCTGCACTTATCATGCAGAGTTATATATAACCTGAATAATGCGCTTTGCTTCAGGTGTGCATAATGTATGGACACATACCTACAATGTTTTCTTCAGATATTTTATCCATTTTTGAAACTTCGATTTCTGCATAAACACGAACTAGCTCTGCCTGGACTGCCACAAAGAAAGCATTTTTCCAAAACTCCAGTTCACTCCAGATGTGGTGATTTTGTACAGAGGTGGACAATTCCTGCTGAACTCCTGGCTTCACCTCCTGCAGTATGTAGATTCCACATGATATAAATATCACACGTGCAAACACAAAAAGACACAATGGCTCTCCTACTTACACGATAAATAATTACGATTAAAGGAAGCAATACTGTGGCTACTTCTCGATCACTTAAGGCACTGTTCATAATCTTCACAATCATGTCATATTGTTCAGAGTTCGCAAGAGCACCAAATTTTAGAATACGCAGCACCAACTCTGGGTACAAGGCTGTAGAGACATTGTGATTTCCAAGAGCAGCTATCACACTGGGGAGGTATTTCCTGGCCTCCAACACTTTGTCATGAAAAATGGCATCCAAACAGTTTCTAAGCATGTCTAAATTATTCATGATGGAAGCCGGTTGCTTTTGATGTTCCTTTGTTATGTGGCTGCACAGAAGTGGAATTGTCCTAAATAAGAGATGTTGCAAAAGAATAAACTATATGAATATTACTTAATTTAAGAAGATACATGTACATGCAGTATATACAATTGCACACAATATATGCACTTCTCTACATGTATGTACATGTACAATATATCGTACATGTAGGTATACTATATGTATATGATGTACAGTTCCTGCCAATTATGTACAATATCTTTTTTTGATTTCAATCATTGCAAAGCTTCCATGCACTTGTATCTCCTACCAAAAAATGTGCTTAATGCCTGCTACTGCAGATAAAAACGAGGACAAAGTATTAATCAGCATGGCGCATTCCAGACACATTTTCATATTTCCTGACACAATTCATTCTGTTAAAACAACATGGCAATTTAAGTCAGAGCAGTGTACAACCATTAAAAGTAGTGAGTGCCCACACATATACGTATAATCACATGTTAGGCTGGATTATATTACAGTTTGCATAATTTATAATAAATACATGTATTTTCATAACATGCCTTGACCAGAATGCAATACATGTAATGAACACCCTTCTGCACCTATGATATGACATTCCATCAGCTGACTTGACACCCGAGGTGTCTGATGGTCCACTAATAAGTTTGTCCATCTGATCATCATTGAGCAAAGTAAATCTCCTTGGTGGAATGTCTAGATGGTCTTTGTTCACCCCAGACAGATTAAAAGCTTCTGGTCCATACTGCATTATTGGCAACTACACATAATTGAAGACCAGATACTTAAATAATCACTGCTCATATACACAGATTGAATCATACATTAGTAGTAAATTAGGAAAATCCTTCTTCCAATGAGGAAAAAAAAAACTACATGTACATTTATTTCCAAACTGTGCTGAAACATACATGCAACATAGTAAGGAACATACCAATTTCATAATTTCTTGAGCTAATTCTTGAATATGGGTCCGGGAAAATAGTTTATTCAAGGGCCAGCTGTGCATCACAGATGCATACCTCACCACCATCTACAGTAAAGAGGAATAAACACCCTTCCAATCCATGTAAACATATTCATGAATAAGCAAGTATAGTACAGGGCAAAAGAAGTCAAAACTCTACAGTAATAAAACAGCATTAACCTCAAATTGGATTCATCATTGGTCCCCCATCCAGGGCAATAGTCAACATAATATGACTATATATTCAGCACAATCACATCAAGCAAACACAAGCAGTTATAAATGTTGTCACACGTATACAGATACATCTTAAGGCACGCAGATACATTGTTAATGCAACGCACCTCATCAAAAAAATCACATGTTCTGTACGGAATTGACCTTTCATGGGTGAAGTTTATAAATGCAATGCTGTCAGTAATCTGAAAGAAAACATATATAATCCACGCAGTATATAGTGTACCTTGCCTTAGTTAAATCAACTGCCAGAGCAAGTACGTTGAGGTCCCTAAACCTCCATTGATGTATAGTAGTCTATAGGTTTTTAATGTACGTTTCTTATAATTCTGTATGATTATACTAATAATCCACATCGATTTATATGGAAACCATCTAATTATTAAACATGTCAGCACATATAATATGCTCAACTTTGCTTACACTACATGTAAGCTCACAAAAAATGGGAAGTGCATACACACAAGGCTCAGCAGTACTTAGCAATATACAATGTCTCTAAAGATGTACATGTATCATGCCTGTAACATCATACTTTATGAATGAGATGCTGGGTATCTCCACTTGAATGTTTTGACAGATAGTTATCCTGCAGAGAATAACAACGCTGATATACACAGAATCAGCTGAGTATGACATACATGTATAAGTACATGCACATCACAAGAATGAATGCATCATAGTAATAACTATGCAAGTACACGTATAAGCCAAAGTTTACATGTACATACACTAAAGGGCTAATCAAATATCAGATCACAACATTCTGCACATACACGTGCACATGTACATGTACTTGTACATGTACAGAATGCACCGGTTGTCAGAAATGGGACAACACAGTGGGAATTACAATTACATGTACATGTATACACAACACAAATAAACATTGCAATGTTTATAACACAATTTCCCAAGTGAAGTACACTTAACAACAATAAATCCCCCATAATGAGCAAACTGAAGTTAACTGTCCCAGGTTAAGATTAACACTAAAATGAATACACATACTTTCAACTTTATTAGCATTTTTGGATTAGTTTATCATCTCTCTGTCACATGCTCATTTGTTCCAAGCACAATGGCACGTATTATAGCAGTTGCACGCACCTTCCTGAATGCAAAGGCTGGGTGAGGGTGAAATCTGATGACAGTGATGTATTCCTTGTAGTCTGCCAGCAGATGGACAAACAAGCACAAGAAGACAGCTCGTACTTCACGGTCCTAAATGTTCATAAGTGGAAGCACACATGTACGTACATGTACATGTAAGAAGGAACAGTACTGAGCGCAAGTTCTGTGCAGCAAACTATGGCACGTTCAAGTACAGGCAAGGGATGCACAAGTGGTAGATAACAAACCAGGAAAACAGCATTTCAAAACCATTGCAAATGAAGAGTTTAGGATCATATACACAATTACATCAGGTACATGTACATTGACCATTTCTTCATACATGTACAAGTTGCATCACACATCAGCATACAATAGGTTACCTGAATTTCGATTGATCTGCTTTCGTTAAAATCTTGAGTAAAAACGTAATCCCTCTGCTTAATGCTAGGATGCAAAACTTCAGCCAGTGCATTCTCAACAGCTTCCTTTAGCTGGTCTGGAAGTTGCAGTAGAACAACAGTGCTCGGCACAGAGACGTGGCCATCATCAAGGTCCACCACCACCACGTCAGGCTTGATTATCACATGCAGAGGATTACTTACTTACATGCAGTCCCAAAACAACATATACGTATATGTATGTACAGGACTATGTACTAGATGTACATATACATGTAATGAATGTAATTTACAGGCCCAGAATGGGATGAGGCTAGCTAAAATCATTGGTGTGAATTAGGGCACTTACAGGGTTAACTTATGCCATAAATGTGTATGGTAGCAAATAGTCGGACTTTGTAGCGTCAGTACTCCGCTAAGTGCAAGACATCGAAATGTATTTTTGCATAAAGAAATGGTGTGGTATGTTGTTTTGAAAATACAAAGTTTATTGCGTTAACAGTTCAGAAGGTACAGCAATTAGATTCTGATGCGATATACATTATATCAAGCAAAAAGGGTAAAAGTCTCATGGGACATTCCACATATATGGATGAAGAATTTTAACCCCCTAAGTGCTCTCCAATGAAATAATATCTGATGGGTACATCTCTATAATACCCATTGTCTTGTACAAAAAAGAATAACAACACACAAGCAATGCTTTTTCTAACTGGCAAATGTCACCAAAACAATTAATTATGTGGATGGATATGTTTTACAAACAGAAAGACGTGGGGCATAATTTTATTTGGGAGAATACAATGACCATGGGAAGTGTTATTTCAATGAGAGGAAGAGGTATTTTGTACAATTTACTGCGAAGTGACCCATGGACAAACAGAGTACAAGATAATCGCTGGTCAAGTAAAGGAACATATGATTTGCTAAAAGGCACAATAGGAACTAATGAAAAAGAATTTTTCAAATGAGTCAAATGGTATGTGATAGTTATAAGAAATACATGGGACCTCATCAATTGATACACCACTGTATAATGAACACGTACATGCATACACCTTAAACACTATTAAGCTTGCAAGATATTGGTATATACTAACCAGCTCTCCAATGTTTTTCTTAAGTGACGAGTGAACACCCATTATGTAGGTGGAAGGCAACTGAACATAGTCCAACAAGGCTGCAGGCACAATGGGGACCAGAGAGTGTCTACATGTATGTGAAGAACAAAGGCACCGTAGTAAGTGCATGCAGTATCTCAGCCATGCTCATCCATGACACAATCAAATGGTATTGATGATCATGGCAGAATTCAAGCTTCAAGGTATATCAGAAAATGTCCAAGAGTGTACACAGTCTTATAAATTCATACACATGTACATGTACAGAGCTTCCTATGTCCTCCTGAACATCTTCATGCATGCTTCAATCCATTTTTCAAGCCATAACTTTTTCCTAAGGCTTAACTTGTCAGTATGCTTGAAATCAATTTTTGGGGGTTAATTCATATCACAGTGCCATGTGCAATTTTAGCTCTTATGGAACTGGTTCTTCATACAAAATATAAATGATAGCAGAATGCTAGCAGTGATGTATCCATACTCTATGAAGTATAGTACATCACACACTGTGTCACAGCTGATCCACACACTCACGTTATCTTTAGTGGAAACAGAAGTGACCAAATAGCCTGCACAGTAAATGTGAGAGCAGTATAGCTAGATGAGAGGATCAATATACTGATGTCACTAAGTACAGCTGCCACAATACTCAGCAAGTTGTGTACTCCTGAAAGAACGGAAGGAATCATAACACTAGACATCTACATTAGTTAATATAAACACATTAACACACCAACGCTCTTGAGTAGAGTTATTGTGCATGTTGATGAGTAAGGAAGGGTAGACGTTTCATCAACAGAGTGTATTACCAGCTCCTTCAGGAGACCAAAGGGCATTCTAATAGGTGGGCAATTAATCAGAGGCACAGTGATGCTACCCAGAAGGCTGGCAATCAAAGGTTCTATGGTGTGCCCAGAGGATTGTCCAGATGATAGCCATGAGGTGTAAATACTCTTCAGACATGCCTGTAATCGAACATACGATAGAGCACATAACTATATGCAAATTGGAAAGATGTGAAAGGTATACCACATGCTCAAATCTAGTGATATTTGGCCCAAGGGATTATAAAAGGTGCCATTCTTTTACAGATGAGTAGATTTTCTTACTTTAATAAATAATCATCGAGCTGTAGAATAAAAAGCTCACTCCCTTACTTGCAGTGGAAATAAATATATGAATCTACATGCATGACAATGCAAAATTATATGCCTGTATAGCAATGACTTGTACATGACCATGCACAGAAGTTCAGTACAATGTAGTTGACTATTGTATCACGTACATGTATAGGTGCTAATCATCATGCACATGTAATATTAATGAACAACACAACCCGCCAATTAAATGCGCTGGTTACATGTGTTATGAACATCACAGACACTTCACAGATTTTAATTATATCTTGAATAATTACAAAACCAGCTTAGATTAATTGAAAATCTTGTGGGTACTATGTCAGTGGCTACTCAGATAGGCAATGGAATGGAATAAAATGAGAACCAAGGTGATGATTACCTACATAGTGTATATATTAACCTATCAAAAATAGCGCACAGTGTATCAATATGCCACAGCAAGTCCATAGGAGTACCTGGAGGGTTTCAAACATGGGAAACTTGGATACCAAGGCTAAACAGCATGGTTCATATATATCTTCTTGCTGAACAGTGACAGCATCAGGGGACCAATGCGCCTCATTTTCTTCATCCAGGAAGTAGTCCACAGGCTTTGAGTGGGGGCGGTTTTTTTCAGTAGGCACACTACCCATCATGGAGAGTGCAACGTGTCTCTTAATAGTTTTTGGAGCTGGCTTATGTAGCTGATGGAAGCTGAGGGCACTGCAGAAGAGGCGACTGCTGTCCTCAGCAGTGAGAATGAAGTTTATATAGTAGGGAACATCGGGAGTTGTAGTGAGATACCATCCCATAGGCTGGCAGAACTGTGAATACAAATGAAATGGATGAGATTGAAATTATAACACCAACCAATAATTACCCCATACACATAGTCTAAACAGACCAGCTGTAAGCGTACACCTAAGAAACATAATAATCGGTTCAAACACAATGAGAATAGTTACAGAAAAGAAATCACGTTCACAAACATGAGGCAAGCAGCTATAACATCAATCATGTTCCTTTTTTCACTGCACTACAGCTTATTAACAAGGTCCTACATGTTACCTGTAGATCTCACTAATACAAGAATGAATTAACAATGCATGCACATGCATATACATATACTCAGTAGCATTTTAGCAATATACACGTACATGTAAGCCTAATTCTTATTGCCCTTCAGTATAATTAATGTTATCATCTACATGTAGACGAAACCAGTCAAAATCATCTACCCAAAGACGCTACTTCAGAGCAAATTTCAGGTATTAATATCCTCCATTTTCTAACTGAGCCATCTAAACAGGTTAAGCAACACGTGGGTAGGTAGCACTTTACTCCTGAAGCCAATACATGTATATACGATACTCTGTACAATTGTCTACGCGTGGATGATATGCGTCTACGAGTAAATGGCGATTTAACATTAATCCTTAATTCATGCATGGATAAAGTATGGTCAAGTCATGTCAGTTCTATCATCTTTTGGCATGAAATTGTCCAATCTTGTTCATAACTAACTTAAGTGCAATGTTTGGATTGCATAACATCAACCACATTTGAACTATAGCTTGTTGACATTGTTGATCATTTATGGCTGAGGGAGGTGTTTCTATTAATAAAGTTATTAATAAACGAGATATGATACAAACATGCCAATGTATAAAGTGTCATTGCGTGCTTGTTTTGGTGTGTGCATTATTAATTCTGCAAACCTATTATGTGCGCACCTTTAATTAGGTTTTTTTTAAAACTACCTTAAAAGAACCTCAATGTTTTATACAGGCCCCATCCTCAGACTATTAGTGATCAGGAAACGCAATAGTTAGCTGGGGAACTCTGCAGGTTACGGAGATACAGGGCCAAATAGCCAAATGTAATACAATAAATGTGTTGACACAATTATTTACATAAGTGGTTTTGCGTGGGCTGTTAACAAAAGAGAGCCTTGCAGCAGTGTAAACTATAATTTACGCATTTGTTAAGGCTTATAAAAATATGCTTCTTTCTCCTGTTTGGCCCTATATCTCCGCAACCCGCACAGGTCCCAGACTAACTATTGCTTTTCCTGATCACTCATAGTCTGAGCATGGTGCCTATATAAATTATTTGAGGTTCTTTTAAGGTAAAAAAAAACAGCCATAAATGGTTCAAATGTCAACAAGTTATAGTTCGAATGTGGTTATTGTTACAGAGTCCGAACTTTGCACTTCAACAAAGATTGGGCCAAAAGTTGATAGAACTGACGTAACTTCACCCAGCACTTAAGACAGACCAAATTTCATACAAGACCCTGTGTGTGTGTGTGTGTGTGTGTGTGTGTGTGTGTGTGTGTGTGTGTGCTGTATTACACTGTGTAGGAGTAACTACTTCTGATAAGGTGGCAATGTCATATACACCACCTAACTCAATTTGTAGTACTCCTTATACACTACAAGCTCAACATCATCACTATGGTGACACTGCAGTTTTAAAGTCTGATTTAACTACACGCATGTACATGTAAGTACATCGTAACAGACCAGCAGGTGATAGTTAAATACAAGACACAAGACTAGCCAGTCATTATCAAACTGCATGCGTGAATGCCTAAGTAGTATTGACAAATACATGTACATGGGAAAAGCAAAAAGTAATTGCTCCAATGCTCCTTGTTAAATGTCAATGGTTAATAGGCATTTAAAAATGATAGCACTTACTACTGAAATTCTAAATACTCAAATGGAACCTGTTCTATAAAAGAAAGACCGGTACCAGAGACTGTGCCAAACCACACTGCAAGAATGATAAACTGTGTGCCAAAACACAAGCACCCTATACCAGCAACCATCAGATAACAGCAATGGCATCGTGTAGAGACATGTACATTATGTACATAAAGCACACTTGTGGGCTTATACCTGCAGGCTGCATCTGAATACATGACACATCTTAATGAATATACATGTAGAGGGTCTTACAATTTCAAAGCCAGCTGGCAATGGTGTGTCCTTCCTATCTTCTTTAGGGTATCTCTGGAGTACTACACCTTTAACTTCAGGACACGACCCTGCAATGCAGAAATAGTAGCAACACACGTCTTGGGGGCGAGAGGGTCTGTGTGTGTGTGTGTGTATGTGTGTACAATACCACATTATCAACAACTCTTCCTCTCTGTATGGGTAAATATGTGCAGATCTTCGACAATATAAACCCAATTTGTGAAGCTCTATTTCCTCCTGGATGGCATTAGCTCAGTGAGAAATTACTCGCCTCTAATATATCTACTATCCAGCCAGATAGTTCTTAACTGCTGCAATACAGCGCAGCGGCTCAACAGACTGGAAATACATGCAACTAACCCGCATGCAACAAAAAGCCATCAACGTCAACACTGTAGCTATTCGTTTCGGTTCACAATCGGACACCGTCTCGCATTGATGGTGTTTGCAATGTTTTGTAACCAGTTCCAAACAAGTACAAAGGCAATACTAGTAGTTTGTACCTTACCAAATAAGCAATAGAAGTTGACATTAACGTTTATACCACGGCCCTATATGGATAGTATGTGTGCTTGTTGCTTAACAATCAAGGCAAAGCGCGTTACAAAGTAAGGTAGCAACCCGAAAGGCCAAATAAAAGGTATAGATTGGTTGGCACTTACTTCTAAGAATCACAGCAAAGAGGCCTCTACATATACCGCGCCTGGCAAATCGCATGTACTCTAAACTCCAACCTCGGCCGTGCAAAAGGAACGGAGTGTGCTATAAGTGCTCTTACCATCAGCGTATCCTTCCTTCTCCAGTCTAGATTTTCGAACTCCAGCTGCCACAAAATACTCTGCTAATCTTCTAGCCATATGACCTTGATTGGTATTTTTAAAGGGGGATGGTCAAAAACATTCAACAAGATGGGCGGGGTACTCTCACCAAAATTTGCAATTCCTGCGGACGAGGAGATCATATATATACTTAAAGCATCAGACGGGTTAGCACCTGCTGTCGGCCACTGGACGAGGAACGAGCATCAGGGGCGGATGCAGGAATTTAGGAAGGAAGGGGGGCACGTGCCCCCGGTGCCCCCTGGATCCGCCTCTGAGCATTTGTACAGCTAGCTGGAATGGATACGTTACATAATAATGTTCGGGAAGAACGCGGGTCGAGGAGCACCGATTTGAGAAGAGACTGACTGCTCTGAAGTGCAGAGGCGTTTATGCTAACAGCAAGGGTGGATGCAGGAATTGAATGAGGGGGGGGGGGGGGGGGGGCCATAATGAATTATTGATGAGGGGATGGGCAATAGACCCCATCAGGGCGGAGCCCCAGGAGCCAACGCATTTGGCATCGTTAGCTTTGAAAAAAAAAAACATGCTTAGCGCTGTTTAGATACAACTGAAAGGTTATGCATCGTGACTTGTGTGCATCATGTACTATATTGTTATACGCGTACTCGGTTGGGCCCTACCATAGTTACGCCACTGATTAGACGATAGTTCCTAGTCTCGTACCACTGTTAGGTCTGTTACTTTTTAAAAGATCACAAAACAGTGTTCCAATTAAAACGCATCCGTACTCTCATCGGGCGTTCCCTTCCACTTACGAATTATGTTATGCTTCCTTCGTGTTACATGCTTTATAAAAATGGTTAATACTGGTTGATGCGCAGGTATGTATTGGTGGAAAATATAGAGGTTATGAATTTCATTACATTAAATCTAGCATGGCAACCTAAATGGTTTATCGCATTCCTTTGTAATTATCTCAGCACAATGAAAACTTCTAATGACTTGACAACATACATTGATGGTGTTAAGGATCATATCAGTGGAAATAATATACTACTAGTCCCATTTGTCAGGAATGGTTTAGTGTCAACAAGCTGAGTAACAGAAATTCAAATGAAGCAGCTAAAATACTGGCCTTATTGCAAGGAAGGCATAACATTAACATTGATGCTTTAAAGAGATAAGTTGTACGTTTAAATGAAACTGGTCGAAATGAAAAAAAAAATTACAAGAGCTTGGAATGAAATTGTCGAGCTTTTGAGAGAGCAATTTGTATTTCCTGCAGTAGTACAATCACCTGAAAATAATCCATATTCTGAATCTGAAGAAGTTGCATGTGATACCCAAACTCATAAAACTGCCTCAAAGGAGCTCAGACATGATTGCGAGAAATGTGAGACTCGAAGGAATGCTATGCAGAAAATGCTTAATTCTAAAAAGTCAATGAAGGAGAGAATTAAAGTCCTTAGTGATGAAAAACAGAGATATCGTGGATTGAAGCAGGCGTTATGTCGAAAAACCAAAATAGAAAAGGCTCTTCGTATAAAGATAAGAAACTTCAAGAAAGAAATGGTCAGCAAAGATGCTACTACTATACAAAGCTTAAAGCACTAATGTTATTGCAGCAGTCAAGCAGAAAAGTCCAAGCTGTTGAAACATTCAAAGGTTGCAATGCAGTCATGTCATAAGTCAAACAAGCTTTTGTATAAAGTTGATAAATGTAAAATGATGATACAAAATGCTATGCTAAGGAAGTAGATCAAGGATCTTAAGGCTAAGATTGATGCACTTGAACTTGAACAGAATAGGTTACAGACAATAGACCAAAAATGTGTCTCCACTAAATCTGATGCAAAAAGACAGTACAGCTTGTCGAAAAGTTGTTTATACTTGTTTGGAATATCAAGTACCATTGACCAGCATAGGCCCTGTTGTAACAGCTGCTATTCAAGAACTTGGAGGTCAAATAATAGACCATCTTCCAGATCCTTCCTCAATTAGTTATTTTACCTATGAACTTGGCATTATCAGTTATCTTCAAGTGGGAGAAATAATTTACACCAATGATATCATCACACTCTTGGGATTCTACCACAGTGGATGGAAATCATATTAATGAAACACACATTACTATTCCAGGAACATCACCTACATCACATGTGCTGAAACTTAATACTCTACCAGGAGGTCAAACAATAGACTATATATATCTGAAATCAGTGATTGCATTAATGGATAGCTACCGTTTTTGCCACTTACCATAATCTTGATCTTGTCCATGTAAAGTCTACAATTACTAAACGCTTCAAGAACACTCTTATGGACAGAGTATCTGTGAATCACTGTGTAGTAGAAAGCCTACAATTGGCCTTGGATACGGATCTTCTAGAGTTAAATTATAACATTCATCCATTAGATGGAATAGCCAAAAAGTGTGTTGATACTCTAAAGCTATATGATGCTGAGCGAAATGTTACAAGTGACATATTTGGAAAAGATGCATGTGCCATAAATTTTATATACAAGATGACCAAAACCGATTTCATGTCAAGTTTCATCTTGCAGCTGTTTTCTTTCATCTGAAAGAGAAACTGTTAAATATTTAGACAATACTTGTCGTTGCTCAACAGGTTTTCGTTCAGCATTACAGAAAGACGTGAAAAATGAACAGATCTTGCTGCAGTTGCAAGCACTAGGCTTGATGGGAAAATTAGTTACCGGCCCATGGATGCAGCAGCTGTACAACCAACATTTCAAGAACCTTGATAGCATATTGTACATCAGAACTTGTTTGCAAAACTTAAAAAAGCTGAAGGATATGCCCTTGCTAGCATTAGAGACAAGATCTGATATGTTTGATATGCCATTAGATCCTTTTGACACAGTACTTCAAAGTGTGAAAAATAGTGGTCGTAGTGAGCAAGAGAAGGAATGCTTCAAGGATATTCTTTTGAGATTAATCACTTGTATAGTAGAAGTGATTGAAAGGCTACCTTGAAGGAAGATTATCCAACCTTTCTCCTGAATTATCTGCCCAATGCAGCTCAACTCCAGTGCATAACATGTTTGCAGAGCACACTTTAGTTCTATCTGACTTTCATCTCCGAAGAGCATCAAATGACCAACTCGGATTTGTTGATGGAATTGTAAAAAGTAAAATCAATGGTACTATGGCATGGCTTTCTTCTAAAAGTCAAACAGAGCAAGACACAGTTATAGTATTTGCTATCAGACAGGCTCAAAGGGCAAAATTGTTGTGCAAACAACACAAAGCACATATTGCAAACATTCAACAGAAGCATCATGTAGAATAAAAAACCAAAAGAAAGAGGCAAGTTTTAGAAGGAAACTTGAGAAAAAATTCAAGCTCATTTTTGAAGGAGAGACTGATTTGTATAATGAGTTTCCGGTTCTAACTAGAGATCAAGCAAATACAATATCAAAAGTTCTTTCAAGCCCATGCACCATAAATGACCTATACGTTGCACACATGTGGATTATTGATGGAAAAAATGTTATGTATAATGGTCATATCATTTCAGTTAAGACCTCAGGAAAGTATAAAATTCCAAAAGTGACTGCTACTTACTGGAAGGATGATGAAAGCAAAGAAGGAGAACACGTTAATATGACTTTGTGGGCGTTAGTAATGGATTTGGTCACTGGTGACCTTTGTATGAATGCAATCGACAATTAGGCACATAATATATGATAGAAGTGTGTACCAGAGATGTATAAAAAATTTCAAATGATTATTTATAACTCTTCTGTAGACAAGTAAAGAAAAACATTCTCTAACGAGAAAGTTGGTGGGATATAGGAATTGGAGGTAATGGTGGTGCTAAAAGGAAGGGAACAAGGTTTTGAGAAAAGGGTAATGAGACAAAAATCCTATATTTAGCACTTCTTTTGGTTCTGTTACATTTACACGTGCTAAATATAGGATTTTTGTCTCATTACCCTTTTCTCAAAACCTTGTTCCCTTCCTTTTAGCACCACCATTTTGCCTCCAATTCCTATATCCCACCAACTTTCTCGTTAGAGAATGTTTTTCTTTACTTGTTCCTCTATTTTTTTATTATCATTTTTATTAATACTGCCAAGTATTAATAAAATACTTGGCTTTTGTTTGGGATCACTGTAAGGAACGCGGGAGAATTCAAACTCGTCATTCGTCGTTTCAGCTCTTCTCTTTTGTTTGCACAAATCTAAATATACGTAAATGTCGCCATGGGAACGCTTCTACTTTACACTACGCATTACGTAATGATTTGTATATCAGTTTTATGCTTTATTCATATATCTGATACCTGAAGATGTCCTTCCAGGAGATTCTAAAGCGATTGGTTTATCTTGCGCTCTTTCAAACCATTCCTATCCCGAGTTGTACTCGCGCGAGAATTAGACAACGACGACGACGACGACGGAGAAGAATTGGCCTGAGGACGAGGAAAAACACGAGCTTTTTTTGTTCTCTTAAAGCAAACTGTTTGAAGACTGGAATAAAACCTTAAAATGACCGTCTTTGCCTTCTGGTTCGATAGCAACAAGAGCAACACAATCCGTTTCTCGGTACGTGAGTTATACGCGGGTCGCGTTTTTAAAAATGATATTCACGACCCGGGTAAATTCCTATATAGGAACTACTATCGTAGTGCCTGATACATCTGAACAAAGCGTAACCGTCACAGTTTTTATTTTGAGTTCCCAATCAAACCGCGTACATTAGCGGTCACGCATAAAATTGTCTTTGACGCTTTATAACTTCGTTTTCTGAATACCTAAACTTATGAGTAAAGTATCGTTGTGCAGCATTTATTGCCCTCATGTAATTGTTTTATTATTATATCTATTTTGAAAAATTTGTTCAAGTACCTACTTAAGCTGTTTGCGGACTTGTTGCCAAATGATGATATTTTGTGATCCTTACCTTGGCGCTTACTACCAGAGTGGGACAAGTATGCTTCTCCTGTTAATCTAATTCACGCATATAGCGACAAGAGTGTTAGTCCACTTGCATGCGCGCGTCTGTACTAGTGCGCATGTGCATATGGACTTGCCAGAGCGATAGGGGTCCTATTCTTGAAATGAATTGGGCCCCTCCCCCCCCCCCCCCCCCCCCCCCCCCCCCCCCCTCGTGAAATGGACGAATTGGACGAATTGGATTATACACATGCATAGAGAAGGGTTCCATACCCAAAGATTAGAGGATCCAGTTCCATTCCAATTTTTACGATGATTAATTAACCAATTATTTTACACAATAGGAAATTGAACGCGGGACGGAAAAATCAATGATGCACGAAGCCAAAATTGAGAAAATTGCATAAATTTGGTCAAAATTAAAATTTTCAATCATTCGAAAAATACGAAAACTGAAGATTCACCTAAAATCAGTGTTGCCGCGTCATTTTTAATCGTCTATATCGCGATGTATCGCGATATGAGGATTTAATCGCGCTATCGCATTTTCATGATCAATTATCGCTCGATTATTCATTGTTGGGGTGAATAGTTATGGCTACCTCGAAGGATAACGTATCCCAAAACCTACGCTACTTGCAACCAAGGACGACTTCATGAGGGTTGACCGCAAAGTGTTTAAAAGTACCGTTTGGGAGTATTTTGGATGGCACAAAAAAGCAATTGGTTCTTGCTGGGTAGTTTGCAGCATGTGCTATGGGATGGGTTTACAGACACGGGAATAACACCTCAAACATGAGGTACCACATAACTTCCGTGCATGGAATAAAGGAAAGCCGGCAAACATGAGTGTACTCGTACCTATTAGCTATTGTGGATTTTTTTGTGTATCTGCGCGCGCAGCTGCAAGAAGGAGATCGAAGGATTGAGCAGCAGCTGCAGTACTAACACTGCCAGTACCAGCAGTGCAAGCACAGGCACTGATAAAGCCAAAGGTGCTGGATGTATTGAAAAATTTGTATCCCCAGTGCAGCCCGTCACTGTTATGAAAGGGGAGAAATTTTCCAGAGCTAACTGATGAGTTGCTGGTTAAGGCTCTAACTGGTAATTTGCTGCCGTCAGCCCTACTGGACAGCCCAGAGTTTCGCGATTTCTTGGCATTTAGAAAAGGTGGCGCATCTTACCTGAAAGGCTGGGCAAATGTCAGGCAAAATTCGAAATTGTTTTAACTTTAACCGTAATTCCGTAATTTAATTTCACGACATACCAAAATGTATGCTTATTCTCTGCTCGTATCTAAATTAAGGTTTCCAAAATCCGTGTATATCTATGTTAACATCCGTTCACGTTTATTTCGCGATAAGAGTAAAAATTAATCGCGATATATCCCGTTTCGCGATATAAAGATTTCATCGCAATATATCGGCAAAATATACATTTAATGTTTAATCTCCAGGGAAAAATCAATATTTAAGGATGTCATTATCCTTAAATAAGGATCATCTTTTACATCGCATATTTTTGCTAACCAAGTAAGCAAGATAAAATAAATGCTATTAG
Source organism: Eunapius fragilis (assembly GCA_963681505.1). NCBI lineage: Eukaryota > Metazoa > Porifera > Demospongiae > Spongillida > Spongillidae > Eunapius > Eunapius fragilis. The sequence continues at coordinate 6,011,775 of OY811975.1, read as the reverse complement.
TCAATTGAATACTGATTAGCCTCCATAACAAACTTTAAATGATGTCAATATGATCAATGTCCATGTGGTAAAACAGGGAGGAAGTGGCACATCCTTATTTAAGGATTGACACCATCCTTAATTAAGGATCACAACAGTAGAGATTATTGACAATAAAAACCACAATAGTTTTAAAACTTTTGATTTTCTCTGATAGCCAGTTGATCCAGCTATACTCACAACCTGGCCTGATTCGTCGAAGAAATAACTTGTGGTTAATAATTAATCCTTATTTACACCATAACGCTTAAAAATTATTATCAAGCATTTGCATAATGACGTGTAGATGCTTGCTTCTGCTCAAACGCCAGCATGGACGTACCCTAGCCTCACTGAAACCACGTGCACTGCATGTGAGTGCTCTGCCGCCGCTCCACCGAACGGTGTGCTTTCTAGTTCTATCATTGAGTACAGTACCATATACAATGGTGCATTGAAGGGGGGGGGGGGGGGTCGGGAGATCTAGGAAGCATTGCCATTTGCCAATTGGCATACGATATGTGTTCGAGCTTAGTGTAGCTTAGTCCCAATTAATTAGACTCGAGGAGACCACGCCATTGCCTAAGCCTACTGTTGCCGTCGCTGTCACTGTCATTTGACGAATCATGCAGTGCTGCCGCTTTGGTCACCTAGCTGGGCCTACATGTATGTCATCCATCCGTACTGAGGAACTACATCCGTCGCTTTCTGTGGCTCCCTCGGTATCTAAGCAGGGTTACTTAGCTTGACGCTTTCGAGTGTATGCAATCGCTTCGATCTTTGGAAGTGTACTGCATGGCCGGTACGTGAGCGTAGATTGTTGAAGCCGTGGATATTGTTCCACAGATCCATCTGTCAGTGTATATTCTACTCCTAGAGCTACCAGAAGCCTGTCCTTCCTTGCCATACGTCGCTTTGAGTTAATTTGCTCACTACTATATCAACAGCGGCAAATGGCGGTTTCGCCGTATTTACACTGTAATACCGGTTTTTGAGCAAGCCAAACCTGTTTTAATCGCGGCAGTATCGCTGATCTGCATGATCTTGAATCTAGTGAATCCCTAATATAAAACAAAGCATCAAGAGTACATCATTCTTTTAGAAAGTGGTCATCATCCTTATTTAAGGATGGCCATCCTTAAATAAGGATTGCGGGAGATTAAACATTAAATCAAAGATTTGTCATCTTCGTAAAATTTGGAATGGAACTGGATCCTCTTACCTTTGGGTATGGAACCCTCCTCTATGCATGTGTATAATCCGATTCGTCCATTTCACGAGGGAGGGGCCCCCAATTCATTTCAAGAATAGGACCCCTAGTACTCTTGGTAACTTGCTCGGCAAGTCCATACTAGTACAGACACGGGCATGCACGCGGACTAACACTCTTGTCGCTATATGGGCGAATTAGATTAACAGGAGAAGCATATTTGTCCCGTAAGCGCCAAGGTTAGGATCACAAAATATCATCATTTGGCAACAAGTCCGCAAACAGCTTAAGTGCTTAATCAATATATAATTAAGGCTAGATAACTATAGATATTGCTTTCTGTTATTTGATTATGGCATCCCATTCCTCATTAGAATTTTTATTATTTTAGGTGAGGCATATCTGAATGATAGGTAGTTGCTTGTAGAGATGCTATCCAAGCCAAACTATACGTGATATGAGTAAATATCACATTTTTTGCTACAGCATAAAATGCGTGAAAAAAAAACATTCATTATACTTAGTTACTTTGAACATGTTCAGAAATGACTCGGGAACGCAGGCATGTAGAAGAAATGCCTGAAAAAACTGCAGGTAATTGAGAAATTTGAACTTTTGTACGTCTCCTCTAACTGCTCGTTGTATAAACAATGCAACCAACACGTGTTAAAACAAAGAATCAATGGAGGCGTTGTTTGCCTATAAAGAAGCAGTGTCAGACTTGTCTCTAACTATTCAAGCACCCCACCATGACAACTCCTCTAGCTCCTGCAATTCTAGCAAAACACACTTGACTGTACTTTAATGCATAGAAGTCTCGATTTTAATACTGAGATACAAGAATGATTCACAAACTATCACTGGATTAGTTCTACGCACAACTACAATGCACACAAACACATACACGAACATATACAAAGTTCTTAGAAGCACTTCCTGTGCACGATAGATGGACCTGACTCATCGTACTCCTGTTTGGATATCCACATCTGCTGGAAGGTGGAAAGGGAGGCCAGAATGGAACCACCTATCCAAACACTGTATTTGCGCTCTGGTGGAGCAATGATCTTGATCTTCATGGTGGGTGGAGCCAGTGCTGTGATCTCCTTCTGCATCCTGTCAGCAATCCCAGGGAACATTGTGCTGCCTCCTGACAGTACAGTGTTGGCATACAGGTCCTTCCTGATGTCCACATCACACTTCATGATTGAATTGTAGGTGGTCTCGTGGATACCGGCAGACTCCATACCGAGAAACGAGGGCTGGAACAGAGCCTCTGGGCATCTGAATCGCTCATTGCCAATCGTGATCACCTGGCCATCTGGAAGCTCATAGCTCTTCTCCAAGTTAGAGCTCTGGGCAGCAGTCTGCATCTCCTGCTCAAAGTCTAGGGCCACATAGCACAGCTTCTCCTTAATGTCACGAACAATCTCACGTTCAGCTGTAGTAGTGAACGAGTAGCCCCGCTCAGTGAGGATCTTCATCAGGTAGTCGGTCAGGTCACGACCTGCGAGGTCTAGACGAAGGATTGCGTGTGGAAGGGCGTAGCCCTCATAGATGGGGACGGTGTGTGAGACACCATCTCCCGAGTCAAACACAATCCCAGTGGTACGTCCAGATGCATACAGCGACAGCACAGCCTGGATGGCAACGTACATGGCAGGTGTGTTGAAGGTCTCGAACATTATCTGGGTCATCTGTTCACGGTTGGCCTTTGGGTTGAGGGGAGCCTCGGTCAGGAGGACTGGATGTTCCTCAGGGGCCACTCGGAGCTCGTTGTAGAAGGTGTGGTGCCAGATCTAACCAAAGGGTGAAAGCCTTGTCAACTCAACATCCCTACATACGTAACAGTCCTCTTATTGCTTCCCTTTACAGCTACACACATATCCCTCTGATGCTCGACAGCTAACCTTCTCCATGTCGTCCCAGTTGGTGACAATCCCGTGTTCAATAGGGTACTTGAGAGTTAGAATACCTCTCTTGCTCTGAGCCTCGTCCCCAACGTAGGAGTCTTTCTGACCCATACCAACCATCACACCTTGGTGACGAGGTCTTCCCACGATGGAGGGGAAGACGGCTCTGGGAGCGTCGTCACCAGCAAAGCCGGCCTTACACATCCCCGAGCCGTTGTCAACGACCAAGGCGGTAGCAGCGTCTTCACCACTCATTATTGTATAGCAAAAGTGAGTATGACCCGAAATGCCAGGCTTCGTGCTTATATAGGCCTAATCCCTATTATAGTACTTGATCGTACTACCTCATATTGCTGGGGGAGGGGCAACGTTTATTTTTACGATATAGCTTTGATTAAATCCATATTAGGCAATTCGGAGTGCTCGTCGCGAAGGAATGCTTTACACAGCTGCCATGTATGATGATATAACAGGCTAACAAATTCTGGACAGCTATTCTAAAATTGCACCTTGCTACCGATGCTAGACGTACAAGCAGCACCATGGCTAAATGACCTGATATGGGAGCGAGTTTGATGATCGACATGTAATTTAATTCTCCAAAGCCACAGCCTAGTCTATATGTTACAGCGTAGCCAAACGGTGTATTTGTCCTAATTCTGGTTTTGCTGCTCAGACATACATACATGGACACGAAACCATCAATTCATAGCGATTCGGCTATCTTACTTGTGCTCTCAGGCCCGGCGCAAATGGTCGGGCTTTAGCCCGACCACTTTTTATAAAAATAAAAGTAATAACAATTTAAAATGTTTTACATTGATGCGCTCAAAGTAATTACATGTAATTATATAAACTCTTGTAGTCTGTCATGTCGTCGTAACCTCAAAGTGTTAGTGACCAGCTGTGCAAGTTTGCGTGTGCACGTGCTGGGACTAACCGTAGATATTCATAAACTAATATCTATGGACTAACTATGGCTACATGTTCGCGTCGTTTACCTAGTCTCGTACCCAGACCGTCTATGACGTAAGCCATTATCGCTGTAAACACTACGTCCATACGTATGGACGTAGTGATTATACTGTTTACAGCGATAATCGCTTACGTCATAGACGGTCTGGGTACGAGACTATCGTTTACCAGTTGTAAAAACCTTTAGCGTTCAAATTTCCAAAGCGACAATTTGGAAAGCAGCATCGCGCCTTTCAGAGCGGGTGGTTTCAGCAGTGGCACTTGCTACATAACGATGAGAGCAAAGATGCTGCTTTTTGTCACATCTGTGTTACGGCAATAGAGACTGGCAAAATGAAGGATGGTGGAAATGTTGATGACGCTTTTATATACAGCGGTTACAGTAACTGGAAGAACGCCTGCGGAAACACGGGTCGGTTTAGTTGTCATGAATGAAGTAAAAGCCCCAAAACAGCTCTGGAAATTGTAGTTTCTCTATCACAAACAACAAGAGATGTGGGAGAAATGCTGTCTTCCAAATACGCCGAGGAAAAAAGGATTTGTAGGCTATATCTTTTAAAGGTGTTTCAGTCTGTACTGTTTTTAGCGAGGCAGGGCTTACCTCTTCGAGGAAATGGAAATGACGAGGACAGTAACCTAAAACAATTGCTTTATTTACGAAGTCATGATGATCCAACAATGCGACAGCACATGGAAAAGAGTGCAGAAAAGTACACATCTCATGATATTGAAAACGAGATTCTTGACATCATGGCATTTACAGTGGCGAAAGAATTATGCAGTTTTATAAGAAGGGCTTCCTATTATACTATAATGGCAGATGAAATAACAGATGCTTCTAATAGAGAGCAAGTTGCTGTCTGCTTCTGTTGGGTCCGCGATGATGATTTCGAGTGTCATGAAGATTTTGTTGGTATTTACATGGTGGACTCTATAGAAGTAAATGCTTTGGTGGCTGTATTGAAAGACGTAATCCTGCGCATGAATTTGGAGCTCAACAAGTGTCGCGGACAGTGCTACGATGGTGCTAGTAACATGGCTGGTATTAGAAATGGCACTGCCGCGCTACTCAAATACTTAAAGATGAGCCACATGCTGTTTATACACACTGTTATGGCCAAGCACTCAATCTGGCAGCATGTGATACTGTGCGGAGTAATAAGATATTACGTGACACACTTGATACAACGGCAATAGCAAGAAAAATCAATGCATGTGCTTTTATATAGTGTTCACCAAACTGGCATATACATGTAAAATGATGTAATCACATGAATGCTAGGCATGCATGTGCTTGTCAGTAGCAACACCTCACTGGCGCCGGCAGGGGCAGGCTTTTGCCTGCTCTTGCTGAGTTGTTCACACCTCCATGCTGGTCCTGCATGACAGGCTCCGATCACGCAAAATGTATACATCATACATACTTGGTAACCGTGTAAATTTTTTACGGTTCCCGGTTATTTTGCTAAAAAAACTGGCGGTTTAGTGATTCGCGACCAGTATTACGTCATGCATTTTTTTTTGGCGGTCACGGACACGGTCAGGCCAACCGTATCGGCTGATTGCCGGTTTTCACGGTTGACGGTCCAACCGCGGCAACACTGAAATCAGTTAGATACTGTCACCTTCGGGATCCACGTGATTTAGAATACCAACGGGCCCTTATAGTAGCGCCCTCGCTACACTGACTTGGGACGCTACAGCCCAGGGCCCTCGGGTATTCTAAATCACGTAGATCCCTCGGTTCCAGTATCTAAGAATGATGTGTGTGGGGTGAATTCCACAAACTTAAGCTCGTTTGTTAGAAAAGCTAGACGCTGCTTGGTGCCAGATAACCCCATCGTCGTCTTTAATTTATAGATCTAGGATACCATAGCTTTTAAGCTTCTCATCCTTCTGCATGAAAGCCCAAATAGTAAGGTATTTGATTACAAAGGGTGAATGAGTCATCCCAGAGCACAAGTAAGATAGCCAAATCGCTATGAATTGATGGTTTCGTGTCCAAGTATGTCTGAACAGCAAAACCAGAATTAGGGCAAATACACAGTTTGGCTACGCTGTTATAGACTAGGGATGTGGCTTTGGAGAATTAAATTACGATCATCAAACTCGCTTCCATATCAGGTCATTTAGCCATGGTGCTGCTTGTACGTCTAGCATCGGTAGCAAGGTGCAATTTTAGAATAGCTGTCATGCAGAATTTGTTAGCCTGTTAAATCATAATAGTGGCAGCTGTGACGAGCACTACGAATTGCCTAATATGGAATTAATCAAAGCTATATCGTAAAAATAAACCTTGCTCCGCCCCCAGCAAAATAAGATGGTACGGTCAAATACTATAAAAGCACGACGCCTGGCATTTCGGGTCATACTCACTTTTGCTATACAATAATGAGTGGTGAAGACGCTGCTACCGCCTTGGTCGTTGACAACGGCTCGGGGATGTGTAAGGCCGGCTTTGCTGGTGACGACGCTCCCAGAGCCGTCTTCCCCTCCATCGTGGGAAGACCTCGTCACCAAGGTGTGATGGTTGGTATGGGTCAGAAAGACTCCTACGTTGGGGACGAGGCTCAGAGCAAGAGAGGTATTCTAACTCTCAAGTACCCTATTGAACACGGGATTGTCACCAACTGGGACGACATGGAGAAGGTTAGCTGTCGAGCATCAGAGGGATATGTGTGTAGCTGTAAAGGGAAGCAATAAGAGGACTGTTATGTATGTAGGGATGTTGAGTTGACAAGGCTTTCACCCTTTGGTTAGATCTGGCACCACACCTTCTACAACGAGCTCCGAGTGGCCCCTGAGGAACATCCAGTCCTCCTGACCGAGGCTCCCCTCAACCCAAAGGCCAACCGTGAAAAGATGACCCAGATAATGTTCGAGACCTTCAACACACCTGCCATGTACGTTGCCATCCAGGCTGTGCTGTCGCTGTATGCGTCTGGACGTACCACTGGGATTGTGTTTGACTCGGGAGATGGTGTCTCACACACCGTCCCCATCTATGAGGGCTACGCCCTTCCACACGCAATCCTTCGTCTAGACCTCGCAGGTCGTGACCTGACCGACTACCTGATGAAGATCCTCACTGAGCGGGGCTACTCGTTCACTACTACAGCTGAACGTGAGATTGTTCGTGACATTAAGGAGAAGCTGTGCTATGTGGCCCTAGACTTTGAGCAGGAGATGCAGACTGCTGCCCAGAGCTCTAACTTGGAGAAGAGCTATGAGCTTCCAGATGGCCAGGTGATCACGATTGGCAATGAGCGATTCAGATGCCCAGAGGTTCTGTTCCAGCCCTCGTTTCTCGGTATGGAGTCTGCCGGTATCCACGAGACCACCTACAATTCAATCATGAAATGTGATGTGGACATCAGGAAGGACCTGTATGCCAACACCGTACTGTCAGGAGGCAGCACAATGTTCCCTGGGATTGCTGACAGGATGCAGAAGGAGATCACAGCACTGGCTCCACCCACCATGAAGATCAAGATCATTGCTCCACCAGAGCGCAAATACAGTGTTTGGATAGGTGGTTCCATTCTGGCCTCCCTTTCCACCTTCCAGCAGATGTGGATATCCAAACAAGAGTACGATGAGTCAGGTCCATCTATTGTGCACAGGAAGTGCTTCTAAGAACTTTGTATATGTTCGTGTATGTGTTTGTGTGCATTGTAGTTGTGCGTAGAACTAATCCAGTGATAGTTTGTGAATCATTCTTGTATCTCAGTATTAAAATCGAGACTTCTATGCATTAAAGTATACAGTCAAGTGTGTATTGCTAGAACCGTGGGAGCTAGAAGAGTTGTCATGTTGGGGTGTTTGCATTGAATGGTTAGAGACAAGTCTGACACTGCTCCTTTATAGGCAAACAACGCCTCTATTGATTCTTTATTTTAACACATGTTGGTTGCATTGTTTATACAATGAACTGTTAGAGACGAACGAAAGTTCAAATTTCTTGATTACCTGCAGTTTTCCCAGGCATTTCTTCTACATGCCTGCGTTCCCGAGTCATTGCTGAACATGTACAAAGTTAGTCAGGGGATCAGACCATTTATGAGAATATGGGTCCAGTTGCGTCCCACAGAAAGTTTTGTGCCAGGTGCCACCGAACAGAGGCAGTACTGCAGGAATGCTAATTAACGTAATTGTTATTCTATGCTTATTGTGGGATTGTGGCTGTTACTACCATGCTGATGGCTGAAAGCTTTGAGTACGCGTTAGACTAGACATGCAAAAGCTAAGTATAACACTTACAAAAGAGCAGCACGATGCAATGCAGAGTAAAGCAGCAGGAAACGACACCAGGTGGAGGGAAATCGATGTGTTTTTTTGCTATAATAATATTCATATTTCTGCTAAATTAGAATAGCAAACACCATTAGCATGCAAACAATTACATTAATGAATTAAGTTACTCAGCAATCTGCATTACGCTGTATTGATGGATAATTACATTCCTCTGGCAAAAAACCTTCAGGGACGCAACCAGACCCATACTCTCATATACGGTCTGGCCCCCAGAATAACTAAGTATAATGAATGTTTTTTTTTCCACACATTTTATGCTGTAGCAAAAAATGTGTTTTTTACTTATATCACGTATAGTTTGGCTTCAAGGATAGAATCTCTACAAGCAACTACCTATCATGTAGATATGCCTCACGTAAAATAATAACTCTTGAGGAATGAGATGCCATAATTACATAACAGAAAGCAATATCTAGTTATCTAACCTTACTTGTATATTTATTTATTGATCTTCATTTAAGCACTATTGCTGTTTGCGGACTTGTTGCCTAATGATGATATTTTGTGATCGTTACCTTGGCACTTACTAGCAATGTGGGACATGTATAGCAGCGAGAGTGTTAGTCCGCGTGCATGCCCGCGTCTGTACTAGTGCGTGTGTGCATATAGACTTGTCAGAGCAAGTTATCAAGAGGGGGTAGTACCAGGGGTACTATTCTTGAAATGAATTGGAGGCCCCTCCCTCGTGGAATTGACAAATTGGATTATACATAGGCATAGAGGAGGGTTCCATACCCAAAGGGAAGAGAAACCAGTTCCATTCAAATTTTTACGATGATGAAAATTTGACCAATTGAAATGAAGCAGCATGCGTGAAAATCTAAGTATTCAATTACCCAATTATTTTACACAATAGGAAATTGAACGTGCAACGGAAAAATCAATGATGCATGAAGTCAAAAAATGAGAAAATTGCATACACTTGGTCAAAAATTAAAAATTTCAATTATTAGAAAAATATGGAAATTGGAAACGTAGACCGAAAATGTAAATTTTAATATATTCGAAGAGAATGGTACTTTTATCCACTGAACATTCACAGACTTAAATCATTTGAGGAGTAACTGTTTCTTAATCCTTCACTGTTCTTAAAACATGTACATGTTTACAGACCGGGATGATGACTTACGTTTGCATCCAGCTTTGGAACCAATCTTGGTTGTAATACAGGGCAAAATGACAGGTGGATAGGAAGCTGCAACATATATACATTCAGGGTTCTCGCCAGCGCCGCGCAAATTCACGGTGCGCGTCATGGTTTGATACGATAGTGGATGTGTTAGAATAAAATGTATGCCTTAAAGGTGTGGTCTAAGAAGGCATGCCTTTCTCGAATAAATTATGCTATTGAGGAAAGGGGCCAAGCATATGAAAGGGAGCCAAAATGAGAAGGGGCATTATTGATTTGCAATCCTTACATGCAGTTGCTTATTAATCGTTATTTGTAACGACAAATAAGTGAAGTAACTATTTTACTCTACAAACACACAGCTATATGCAATAATCTTATTGCAAAGTTGTAGTTGGTTAATGATACGACAAAATGGGATTTGTACAAGTAGTTCTTCAATTACATTTGTATTGATAGTGGATGTGTTATTATATATACCTTAAAGGTGTGGGCTATGGTCTTGCAACTGCTTATAATGTAAAACCATAATAAAGTGTGTGGCACACACCATGCATTTGCTTGGCGCTGTCGAGAACCCTGATATTATCAAATTCATGAACAAGCGCTGTAGCCATTAAAGAGCACATCTTTACTACATGAAGTGGCTTAAGCACCCAATTGCTTAATTTCTGCCCGGAACATTATTTTCTACAACTGGTATACTCAACAGGTCTTATAGAAGTTATAAGTGTATTGCAAAACGCATCGTACTGCTGAGGTTGTATTAAGTTTACACAACATCTGAATGGGCTAACTGTTATCCACAGGAAATTTACCATTGTTTTGCACAACCTTATGGTAGGCTGCACAATAGGGTGGTCAGTTCAGCTCCCTGAAAGAACTTATGTTAGTTGTGCATGATGTCTGTTTATCACTTGTGACTTAGGAAGAGATGGCATAAGTCAATATGGTTATCAAAAATTCGGAATTCCAAATCAGCATGTACATGTATGTGTAAGCAAGAAATGTCTGCTAACACCTCTTGTGCAGCAATTCGATTGGGTAATAGAGCGTACAATGTGTTAACAACAGATCAATAAGAATTCTTTGTCCCTATGTCCATCGAACATAGCCGCTTACATTTCATTGAAGCAACTTCGTTGTATTTGATGTATCATTTCATGATTGTCCTGCAAAAGAGAACATTTCTTCCATGCAATTATGTGTATTCAAATACAACTCACAATAGGATCAGCAGGGAGTTCAGCAAGTTTAATAACTAATAATTCCTTCAATCGCAATCCAGGATTCTTGCAATGTTCCCGAGCAGCTTCATGGTGAGTTATAAAACAGTTAAGGGTGGCAAGCAGATGGCCTGATACCTCTGCGTCTTTGTAGCTTCTCAAAAGGCTGACACACTCATCAATTATTGTGGTCATCCTTTCCATAAGTGGTGCTGAACATTAAAATATGATTCAGCACAGTGCAATACAACATATTAAGGTACAATGAGACAGCAATGATAAGATATACATAATAACAATAAATTACACTCCTAGGCTAAAAAATGATGCAGATCATCAAACAGTTGGATGCAAGGGAACAATGGTAATAGAAAACAAGCTGCATTAGTAGTGTATTCTCAACGATACATTCAGTTACTAATCTGCTGGATGAAAGGTTGTGCTCCTACTAAGCTACAGTGCTGTCCACCACAAGTTAACACTCACACGTGAGCACCTCGCGAGCGACTCGTACTCAACTAGCGATCACTCGTACTAGAAATGAGCGAGTGAAATGTGTATTTGGAGAAAAATTTAAATCATATGTCATGTATTCCTATTAGCAAGCACTTCACAGTTTTGTAAATGAATTTTACCTGTGCATGTAACAGCATAGTACTGAAATATGGTTTCTGATTTGTCTTTGTCGTGCACATTGTCTTTGTCTTTGTCCTGCATGGTCTTCAAGTACAACAAATACTCAAATACGCTTTTCAGCAAAAACCTTAAAGCTGTCAATCGCTAGACATTCTAATCACAAGCCATTCAAAGTCATGTTTCTTTTCGAACCATTCAAACCGAACAGAACCGACTAAAATCAAAGCGAACCTGGAACAGTTCATTCATAATCCCAATTATAAATGGTGGTTATAATTAAATGTTAATTAGGTTATTTTTACCGTATCCTTTATGACAATACGGTTGTGCAAAGTTAATGCACATTTTCGTGCCAATGATTTCCCCATATTTACATCAGACACGATTTGCCAAAGTCAATGGCGTGAAAATGTGCATTAAGTTTGCACAGGTAAAAATTAACGAACAGAACAAATCAATATCAACAAGACCCCTCTACATACGCACTGCGTTTGAACATTCCTACATTATGTAAGATTTAGCCATATTTACATAAACTACAGTGGAAAACATTACATTTGCTCCTATATATTTTTTCAGCTGTAATTATCTTTACTCGATAAATGTGGGCCAGGTAGGCAATGGATCTTTACCAGATTTGCAGTATACTTGAGCCGCAACTACAACTTTTGGCTGTGTCAGTTTTTAAGTCTGGTAAATAGTTACGATTCTATCATGCTGAATGTGCGTTTTTAGCTACTTTAAAAGGTTAGTGATACCATTTTGTATTACACTCCAACTACGCTGAAATATATGCTTTTCTGATTTCTTAGATGCTAGATCTATTGCAAAACCGCTCTTCTGAAGTGATGGCCTCTACTTTGCCGTTCAAACACGTTGTTAAATCCAAATGACTGATACTCACCGCCATTTTCTTCAATAATGCAATGAACAGAAAAAGGTTTCCTTCAGAACAAAGGTAATGATACTACCTCTTTCAGCTGCTCACGATGAACTAGTACATAAGTAGTATGAATTTAATTTGAGTTGACCTCAAGAAGCATCGAAGAGCAGACACCATGCCTTGTCATCGGCCTCCCACTAAGCTGATGCAACAGGTGTTCTGAACATGTACAGAATAGTCAATTACAAGTTTGCACCAACTGGACATTGGATAAAAGGCTTGCCATCATGGGTTAATCCCATAGACCCTGTACATGTGTCAGCAGCCACAAACTATCTCCTCACACAGTCTACACTGCTCAGGAACTATCTTTCAATACCATTTTGAAACTAGAATTGCTACTTGGCCAATAAATGCTATATGGCAAATTACAACAAACTGCATGGATTAATCATAAAAAAATCTGGCATACCCCATGGAGTGTCAATCTCACAATGGCCTTTTAGATGGCCTCATGATTATGTGTGCTACTCTATTTGTAAAATTGCAGGGTACACATTTTAAAAAGTTACAGCTCGATATTGGTGAAAAATGAGGATGTGCACCGTTAAGAAATGTAGTGTATATTTATTACCATTTGGATAATGGAAAACGAGAGAGTAGTTTAGCTTGCTACACATATGAGGCATGGACATTATTCCATTTACGGTACTATTTCTAATTGTGTACCTAGCGTACAGCCGCAAACGGCAGCGCACCTATCTACCCAGTTTACTTAATACCTGTACTTGACAATAGTTGCATGTGTGGTACTGCATGTAGCTCCACACTCTGTGGTATGTAGACAACCCTGCATCACCATGCTGTTCGTAAGAAGTACTAAAACGTATTGGTACATGTAACAAAGTAACAACGAACCCTCCTGATTTCTTTTACACGCAGCTTACGATAGATGCGGGGAAATATTGGGAAATATATAATATTCATAATTCCCTCCTATAGATTTTTTTCTAAGCTAAACATGTTTAATAATACTCCAATCATAGTAGATGAAATTGGAAAAGTAAAGAATCAGCAAGCATATACAACTGTCGTATTGTAACTTTTAAAAGCCAGCTCATTATAGTTTAACAATGTACCTCAGCATTCAAGGTACAGTTCCGATATACACTATACTTAATAAATGGATGCAAAAGCGAATGTTATAAGAAACAATTTTATATACTGAAAACCAATACAGTGGTATAAGTAATGCGATCGACCAGGAATTGCATAGAAAAACAAAGGGCACCTGGCACAGCATGTTTGCGGAATTGTCCGACAATACGAGCCTGTATAAAACTCGAATAGGGCAGTCGCAAATACGTACTGAGTTTTAAATAGGAAATACTGCAAGAATTATCAAACAAACCACTAGGATGGAATTATTCCCCAAAATAATCAAGATTTCTCCGCATCTGTCATAAACCGCGTGTTAAAAATAGCATGTTTAATACTGAGATAGAATTTCCTCTTACCATTAAAAAGTTGTTGTCCACAAAGGAAACATTGCTGTATGCTACATGGCATGGCGCTTCAAAAATGTACTTAACTGCAATTCACACATGTAAGTGCCATCCTCAAACCTGTTAGAAACATTCCAAACACTGTTTGGTGCGCACACAGAAACGTGCTCATGAAATGTACTCAACATTGGCAGCGTGCTCGTAAACTGTTACACCTACGCTCATGAAAGGTAGCTGTTGATTAGCTGTAAAATAAACGTATAGTACTGCAGCTATACCATATAATCTTTTGGAATGATCGCGCAACTAAGACAGCATTATTTTGTATTTTGACCACTACACGTGTAGCTTTGTACTGCATATACATGTAGCCCAATAGACGATGCACACCCTATTATAACATTATACACTTGCCTGGGATATTTTCCACAGTATTAGAGAAATAGCTCATAATCAGAAATATGGACTTAATTACAAGTTTGGTTACTTCAGACTGCATGCAATGCAGCAGTACAGAAATTCCATCCAGTTTGATCAGCTCACTCAATCCTGGTAGAAACATCCGAGTCAAACCTATAAGTATTTGCAGTGTAAAGTAAGGCATGAAATACAGTTTAAAAACTGCATGTAAGCTTTATATTGTCTATTATATTACCCAGAATAAATTCTATTCACTCAACGTGGTACAATACTCTATTCACTAGTGACTATCACACAAGATAGATATGATATTATGACGGCCAACGAGTTGTCTGGCACGATAAATGTTACCATACCAATGCATATGTTTAATCATAAATTGCCTCATCGCGGGTTAAACCACAAAAAATTGTACAAATTTTGAGACACAACAAAATTTAATGTTTAGGGTGCAACATTCTCATTAGACCCAGTGTCAGCAAAAACTGTAACTAACTCTAAAGTCATTTCTTAATGACGAGAAGCTGATTCGTCATTTTTGATTCCAACGTGAATAGTTCATGAGTCCATTAACAACCTTGCTCATTTAGCCCGAAGCACCTTATCACATTGTTGTGGGCAGCACACCACACTGAATATTCAACCCCGCATGCATCCTATATAATGCACAACTGATTCACATGTGGATTCTAGTTAATTGCTCTGCTAGGAGGTGCATTTTTGGTCTCTGTTAGTTTGTGTGTAGATACCGTGACTAGTGTGATTCGCGATACTATTATATTATTTGAAATCCTATTTTCCTAATAACACGACAGGAATTCGTGACATAGTTGGCAGGATGGCAGAGTTAACACAGTTAGTCCAGCTACTCCAGCAAAACATAGTGGTGCAACAGAAAAACATGGAAGCGCAGCAACAGCAACAGCAGATGGAGGATGGTCGCAAACAGATGGAAGCGCTTATCACAGCCTTCACCAGCATAATGAACAAGCGAGAACAACCCAATTACACTTCTCAGCCAATTGCCATTCCCAATTTCGGCCCATATCACATGACGACTGAGTTATGGACAGACTAGGCCCATTTCCAAACATTAATTGGAGCAAATTCCATTACTGTGGGGAAACAGGCAAAAGTGTTTCTCACTAACCAGTCGCGCGTTAATTATAAGCTGTTGAGTAACCTTGCCTCCCAACAGTCGTTGCCCAAGGACATCAATGACCTCACTTTAGTGAGTTTATGAACGGCCAGTTCGACCCAGCAGGCAAAGTTGTCAGTGAGCATTGTAAGTTCTGGAGTGCCATGGACCCCACCGTTGATGAATTGGCTGCGTGATGCGGTAATGTGCGGTGTGCCATCCATACGCGATCAGCTCGACGAGGCAATGCGGACCCATTTCATGCGCTCATTGAAAACGAGGCAGTGCTCAAGGTGTTATTCAAACACAAGGAGGGCGACCTTACTTTCGTTAAAGCGTTAGCTGTAGGAGTGGAGACGGAGGAAGCAGCAAAGGTGGCGAAAGACAGTCCATGGTGTGACGAATTTTGAATCTCATTCATTGGGTCCAAGCATCAATCACCTTCACCAGGTTCAGGATCGTTTACAGAGGTAGTGATTTCCCCACTGGGACCTATCCACGTTGTGGAAAAATGGACCACATGTTGGCTGATTGTCCTTTCAAGGATGCTACTTGTTGATTCTGCCAGGAGTTAGGGCATTTGGAGTCAGTGTGCTTGAAGAAATGAGGAGGGACCCAGCAGGTGAAGCCCATTTCAAAGCAACCGGATCCTGACCGTGAAGCCATTGAGACAGTTCCTCAGCTTCATCAGACTAATACCACATTTACACGACGATGGCACGGTACGGAACAGCTCGGCATGGCATGGTATGGCACGAATAATGAGTACCAGTTACATGAGATTTGTGGTATTGATTGGTCAATTCCGGTAACTACACTGTAGCTACAATTATTACCTTAACACCGAATCAATGAGAATCGAATACTTTTCCTGTCGAATCCAACTTTTGGAAAACTAGTCGGAAAAGTGCCGATTCTTGTGTAGTTTCACCATCGCTGAGATGTTTGTGTTGATCAGTCTCGTAGCTACAATGGCAGCTAACCTGTATGCGAGTAAAGCAACGCGGTTTGCCGTTTATAGCTCATCGAGCGTAGCCGAGTACACTTTTTAAAACAGCTGTTTATAACAGGTCTGAATCCACTTTTAGACATTTGTTACTGCCTGGAGACCACAGTAGATATCATGTTCTCTGTAGCATTGGTTCTTGCAGGAACCTGCATAAACAAGCTGTGCCGCCTCCTACCGGCGGCTAATTGGATTTGGTCTGGGGGACTGCACATAATAATGGCAACACTCGCATGTTCATTGAGCACAAGCCAGTGTGCGATCGCTATGATGCTGGAACAAACTGCACAAAGTGTTGTCCGTGCCAACCACGAATTTTCGGTCATCCAAGAATAGATAGCACTCGTATGTTGGATGAACTGCACCGGGTAAATCCTGAACGTGAAGCTAAAATCCATCGTGTGCGCAACACAGATGCACCTGCTGGGATGGTGGTTGAAGATGAAAGTGGACCTAGTACACACACACAAGTATCATCGCAAGCACACATCATCTAAGTACTAGAGCGGATGGGCTGCAATGAGTACGAAACTAGCATACGACGGCTCCCACATGTCGATGTTAGGCAGGGAGTACGATATGTGAGCAACGAGGAGATCAATGCAGCTGGTTTGCAACAGATTGAGAATGTTTTTTGGAGAGGAGTCAAGGCCTGGGCCCGCGTTTTACTTCCAAGCATCGAGCTAAAATGTGATGCTGATCTGAAGATTATTCTCAGCATCAAGTCTGTGGTGGCTGCAGTCAGTGGAGAGCTTGAGACCGCGGGGACCGAACCGAATGATGACCACCACGCCCCCTCCGACGTAGACATGCTTGCCACCATACTACCATTAGAGATGTACTCATTCATGAGATGCGGTACACTTCGATCAATTCAAGAATGCTTCCGGTCCCTCTAGCCAGTCTCCCAAGTGCTCAAGTAGCATCATTTCTTGCAATTAGCAAAAGCTATGCTAAGTGTTTGCTTTTTCAGGCCAAGGTGGAAAAGCTTTACCGAACAAGCGGAGTGGAGCTTCAAGAGCACAGCCAGACACAATCTCATGTGCAAAGAGATATGATCCACCATGCTGTTAACCTAATCTACAGTGATGAAAACATTGGTCGAGTTGCGTGGGAAGCCCGCAAACGTACTCCAAATAGGATCCCAAGTGGAAGGAGTTGGAAAATGTATATGCCATGAGATCCCTGGTATTGAAGCACAATGTTGCAACCATGTACAAGACATACTCTGAGAAGTCTGCTACGCTTGGGAAGACACCTATTGGAAGGTCGATGTTCTACATCATTGCCAAAAACATCACTGGAGGAGGCAAGCAGCAGGATGCACATGCAGGGGTGGACTACATCAAGGTCAACTTCCACACTGACAATTTTGTCATTGTGGACAAGATCATTGATGTCATTCCACCACTCTCAGACCTGGACCACACCCTGCGTGATGAGCTGCGTGGTCTTCGCTCCCACGTTTACACGTTCCTCAGTTATGGCTATGCAGTGCCTGCAAAGGAAGGGGTAAAGGCAATGAAACACACTGAAGAACACAGCCATCAGCCTCAGGAACATGAAGACCAGCTGTTTCAGGTATATCAGAAGGTGGAGGATTTCGTGTCATAACCTGACATGTTTGATGTGATAGCTACTAAGGTAGAGTTTGTGGGCCATGTTCGAGAGCAACTGAGCTGTTGTGCACTAGCATGTGGAACTGTGGAAAGTGAAAGCAGCATTGCCACCACACACTCCACTGGACCTGGCTCCAAACAGGAAACCCAACAGGAACCCGAAGGCTGGCGGTCACCTAGACTGCAATGCCTGCCAGGGTACCTTCCTCTTTTATGGCAGGCTGAGTCGAGTGGCTCTGGCAAAGTTGGATGAGAATCCCACCAGGCTGGCAGAGATGGCTGATATGTTGCTTGCCATACACCAGTGTGAGTGTCGTTCCTATCGATACATGGCCCACGTTATGCCAGCAGCCCAGCAGGCATAACGTGGGCCATGTATCGATAGGAACGACAGCCTGTTGATCCACTTTGATCCAGAAAAGGAGCTAATCCTTTCATGTGATGCTTCACCCTACGGGCTTGGAGCAGTTTTGTCTCATCAGCTGAAAGATGGATCTGAGAGGCCGATCGCGTATGCGTCCCGTACCTTAGCACCTGCCGAAGCCAAATACTCTCAAATAGAAAAGGAAGGCTTAGCGATCGTTTTTGGGGTTAAGAAGTTCCATCAGTACCTTGTGGGCAGAAGCTTCACGATTTACTCCGATCATAAACCTCTACAGTATCTCTTCAGTGAGACACGCCCTGTACCACCGATGGCATCATCAAGAATACAACGGTGGGCGTTGACTTTAAGTGCCTACAATTATCGTATTGTGTTTAAGTCTGGTGATTCTCAAGCAAATGCCGATGCTTTCAGTAGATTGCCACTTAGTGAGAGTACTGCAGATGTGCCTGTTCCCGGGGACACCATATTCATGTTGGAAACGCTCAGAACAGGCGACTCTCCTGTGACCGCTGCCGAAATAAAGTCCTGGACGGATAAAGATCCTATTCTGTCCCGTGTCAGAAACATGGCTTTGACTGGATGGCAGGCTCACGCTAGTAACGATGCGACTTTTCGTCCATACAAGCAGAGAGAATGCGAGCTAAGCGTGCAGGATGGGTGTGTATTGTGGGGGCATCGCGTAGTTATTCCGCCTGCTGGGAGAGAGGCTGTGATGCGTACTCTGCATGATGCTCACCCTGGGATCACGCGTATGAAGGGACTAGCTAGAAGTTTTGTTTGGTGGCCTGGGATTGATGCTGACTTAGAGGGCAAAGTAAAAGGTTGTCAAGCTTGTCAGGAACATGGTAAAGCACCTGCGGTGGCCCCCTTGCACCCGTGGGAGTGGCCAGCCAGACCATGGTCTCGACTTCATTTGGACTTTGCAGGCCCGTTTTTGGGAAAGATGTTTATGGTCGTTGTGGATGCGCATTCAAAGTGGTTAGATGTAGCTGTGGTAACAACACCTTCTTCTCAACAGGCCATTAAAGTATTGAGAAACCTTTTTGCCACGCATGGTCTACCAGAAATGATGGTTTCAGATAACGGTTCCGCATTCACTAGTGCTGAGTTCCAGACATTTGTTAAAAGGAATGGCATCAGGCATGTGAGAAGTGCTCCTTATCATCCATCATCTAATGGACTAGCTGAGAGAGTGGTCCAGACCTTCAAGGAGGCCATTTTGAAAACTACTGGAGATCTGGATACAAGGCTGGCCAGATTTCTATTTCAGTATCGGCTTACACCACACACAACAACTGGACTTTCACCTGCGGAGATGTTGTTGGGTCGGCGGCCACGATCCCACCTGGACCTTTTGCATCCAGACATCTCACCCAAGGTGACTCAAAGACAGGAGCTGCAGAAGGAAGCCTATGATCAACATGCCAAGTATCGCAAGTTCCAGAATGGGGATTTGGTGTATGCACGTAATTTTCATGGTTCTCCCACATGGGTCCCAGGAGTGGTCACCGCTATGTCTGGTCCTGTGTCCATGGTGATACAGCTGGAGGATGGTCAAGCTGTGCGTCGTCATACAGACCATGTAAAGGCTCGGTCACCCACACCTGAGCCGCAAGTCCCTAAGAAGACTACAGCAGCACAGCAGGATGAAGTAGTTGACCTTCCAGACATTCAGGAGGAGGCTGCAACAAGAGATGAGGAAAGACCACCCATGGTTGACATCTCAGTACCTCTAGCTGATGCTGTAATCCAGGCAGTTCCTGAACCCATTCCAAATCCAGTTCCACTCCGTCGGTCTACCAGGGACCGACGCCCACCTGATCGTTTGTAGCAGCAGCCTTTGCAAGGAGGGAGGAAATGTAATATTTGTACTGTTGACTATGTCTAGTCTCTCTGTCCTTCTCTGTCTGTCATTGTGCATGCTCTATAGATGACGTCATAGTTGCCAGTCAGTCTGTCCATCTGTGATTTCCTATATAAGTGTATTGCTTGTGTGAGTACAGGGTTCTTGAATATAGCCTGCTGCCCGTGATTGGGCTGCACCATCCAGTCTACTGACAATACGCGTGTAACGTGTACATTGGCGACACTACAGTGAGGGAGGTGACTCATACTACGGGAAGAAAGGTATACTGTGTTTAAAGCTGGTGTGCATATCAAAGCAAACGGACTGCAAGAAGAGGCCAGGAGCAATGCCGAGTCCATTGAGCAACTTTATGTGGAGATAGACTTCACAGATGATTGCAACAGGAGTCCAAGGAGCAAGCATGTGAGGTGCAGGAGGAATTGGATGATGGATCAGGAGATGATTCTGTGCAAGGGGAGGAAGGGACTGAGAAGGGGGTGGAAGATATTGGCAAAGAGATAGAGGATTGTGAGGGGGTGCTATATGTTGGCCATGAAGGGGGGGATAGTGGAGAGGAGGCAGAGGAGGGGGAAGATGATGTGTGTAGAGGGTGGTGAGGAGTGGGATAACAAGGTGGTGGGGGATGGTGAGGAAGGGGAAGATACAGGTGAGGAGGAGGATGGGGTGGAGGTGGGGGTGTGTGATTTGCATGATGTAGGGACAGAGAAAGTGGCTCTCCATTTTATTGATTGCATCGTCCAGGATGAGCAGAAAGCGGATGCCAATGTTGTGCTGACTTGCTTGGAGGCAGCCATGCATGCTTTGTGACGCCCATTTCCTCATGGGTCTAAGGTGATTGTGCAGAGCGATAATGCCAAAAACCTTGCCGGCAGGCAGACAAAGTTGCTCCTACCTCATGTGTGCTCTGCTGCCGGGCTGAAGCTGGTGGCATACTACCACAATGAGGTACAGAGTGGAATGGATGTCTGTGACACACACTTTTCCCACCAACAGATTAGAGTGGATGCCTACCTGGTGCAGGGAGATGGTGGCAGGAAAATATCTACTGCAAAGCAGCTCGCTGTTGCTCTGATGGCCACCTCTGTCAGCAACACAACTGTACTACTGGTGAAGCCTGATTTTCAGGCTCCCTATCACTCAGCTCGCATTCCTTCTATACCTGGTATCGCAGAGCTGTATGCAACGCAGTATGTGACATCTGCAGGCAAACAGATGATGAGAATGAACTACAGCCTTGGCCAAGAGGTACCATCTGTGTGTGTGTCCATTCCTTCATGCCATGCTACATCACTGATTGCCCCAATGGTGAAGAGGGAATCAATTTTACAGGTGTTGCTGTTCTCAGTGATAGTGATGAAACATGTCTGCAGGTAAAAAAAGAAAGGAGGCGATATAGGAAGCAATGTAGGGATATCAGCCAGCGAGAGAAGCGTGTAGAGAAGCAACATCAGGACGAGGAGGCATTGAAAACCATAACAGCAGTTTACCCACAGTGTGTGGATTGTCTCTACCACTTCAAGTCACAGACATTGCTGGACATGCACGTTTGTGATGGTAAAAGAGAGTCTCAGGATGCTCTCAGCATAGCAACGAGGCATGCTAATGAACTCCTGAGCAAGATGGACTTCTCTCTTGATGGTGCAATAGCCCATGCATCAAACATGCTTGTAGCGGAGGGCAGTGGTGACGTTCCCCATGCAACCTTTGAGCCTAGCTTTTACACTGGGTGGGCTCACACAAGGAAGAATATAAACCCTGACTTGACCACTAAAGTAACCAATGTCATCCACGAGTGGGGAGAAAGCAAAAAGCTTGGCAACGTGAAGATATCAGCTGATGGTGTGTTTGTCAGACTGGAGGAGATGCAGTCACAAAAGATGATCCTTTTAAGTGAGCTGCCACTTGCTCGGAAGATTCGTGCCATATTTAAAAGAGTTGGTACAAGTTCAATGGTCAACATTAACGGTTGCCCGCTGGCCCGACGCAATTAGAAATTGTCATCGGACCAGTTACAGTATATTGCTATATTTGTGGCCCGCAGGGGCAAGTTAAATCATGCTGTTTACAGGCCCTGCCATTTTTTTCCAACTCATCCCTACTTACACAAACTGTGGTTAACCTACCACAACCCAATTCTCAACAGTGTACATAGCAACTGATTAATTAGTAACGCTTCCGTGCACGATGGGGTGTTGAGGGGCGTTACTAAAACACGGAACGGAACGGAACGCCACGGAATATTCCGTTCCGTTCCGTGACTATTCCACGGAACAACTGCGCATGCGTTGAAATATAAGGTGTGAACGCGTTGTAGCATTGCTCGAAGTGATTTGACATGGACGCAGAACCTATTGCCTTATTTAGTCGGAAATCGCTGTCTCTATGTGAAGTGGAAGCAATCCTTCTAACACCACCTGCAAATTTCATCACTGATCCTCCGGTGAACCCAAAAGGAGATGACTTTTACCTGTATAAAGCGTTGAACACTATCAAAGAAGGTAATGCCGTTTGTTACGCAAAAAATGCACCTGTTTCAGCATGTGATATTCACAGTTAGTACCAGTGCTTTGGATAAGTAATATCAATGCTCAGACATTCAAGTGCTGCGTATCTGATTTTAATTCAACTTATTTATGCCTTGTCAAATACACTGAACAAACGGAGGTTGGTACTTTGCACAGGGCAGTAGTTAGTTTCCTAGAATCACAACCACTTGAATGACAGAGCATTTTTCCAAAGCACTTGAATGACAGAGTATTTGAAATGTATTATTTCTCCGGAACTATTACTACATATATAAATTTGATATACTACATATATAAATTTGATATGTGTTTATAGCTCTTCATATGTTAATGCTGTATGTCAGAGAATGTTAATTTCAGACTTTTTTTTTAGAGGATCGGCGCTGTGATCAACATCGCTGGATAAATCAAGGAGTTAAAATGTTACCTAAAAGTAATCCTCGCCTGAGAAAGTCCTATTTCGTTGTAGATACACTAAATGGTCCATCCAAAGACTTTGGCAAGCATGCTTACCAGCTAATTAGCAGCAAAACATTCACTCTTATTCATTATCTTGGAAATGAAACTGTAGCCATACCTTTTTGTCATCGAAATGCTAAAGCTGACCCATCAGCATCATTTGTTAGAACATGTCCATCTACTTTGAATATCATGAAAAGCCTGTGTGAACGTTCAGAATACAGCAAGTGTGGTGTATAAGAAAGAAATTTCGAGTGTTGAATGTTTACCAGAGTTTGTGCCCATTCTGAAACCAAGGGATATGAAACAGTTGCGCAACCTCAGGTATAAGCATTTGCATAGTTCCAAAATTTCTAAAGATGATATATACAACTTGCACGAAATTGCATACGACATAGCTGGATTTGTTTGGAAAATAACCACATTTCCAGATCTTGTTTGTGTTTGTGGTCTTAAAGAATTGCTTGATGAAGCTGACAGAGTGATACAAATAGGGAAAGATCAATTA
The DNA here is from genome assembly GCA_963681505.1 of Eunapius fragilis. NCBI lineage: Eukaryota > Metazoa > Porifera > Demospongiae > Spongillida > Spongillidae > Eunapius > Eunapius fragilis. The sequence goes on along the minus strand of OY811975.1, from coordinate 5,988,039 downwards.
CTTTCATATGACACAACATTTCAATTGGGAGATTTCTATGTGTCGCCATTAATATTTGGTCATACAATATTTAAAGAACGACCATGCATACCAGCAATGTTTCTATTGCATGAACGTAAACTCACTATTACACATAAGGAGATGTTTAATGAATGTGCCAAAAACATGCCATCATTAAAGAAGATGAAGATTCCACTTGTAATGGACAGGGAGGCTGCATTAATGAAAGCTGTGCAATCTGAACTTCCAAATATTGCTCTGTATTTTTCTGGAATCCTATTCTTAGGGATATACACCAATGGCTGCACCAACATGGAGCTCCATCTTCAGATATCACAATTTACTTAGATGATGTTCGTAGGTTATTTAATTGTTCTACCCATGACAAATATACTGACAAATTGGAGAATTGTAAAATCAGATGGGACGGTGAATTCACAAAGTATTACCTTAAAGATATACACCCCCATGTTCCAGTACATATTGGTAGGTGGGCTCTTGAAGATCTTCATATTTACAACCCATACAGTGGCATAACTAATAATCAATCTGAGAGTTTGAATTTTGTATTGAAAGAATTGCAAGGATGGAAAGAAGTTAAAATAGACAATGCAGTACTAGCATTTTATCAGATGCAGGCTTATTACATCAATGAAATAAGGAGAGGATTAGCAGGAATGGGGGAATACCATGTTCTGAGCCAATACTCAGATGTTGTTTCTGGAATGAAGGAAATGGAATTGCTTCCAACATGTTCACCTAATGAAATTGTTCAAAGGTTGCAAGGGAAAATAGCAGACGAAAACACTACTGCCACAGCAGTAATTGCTAATACAACTTTCGTACAGGGCAGTCAAGAAATTGTGAGTGCAAGCTCCTGCAAAGGTACTGCACAGTATCGTGCCAAGTTGTGTATAGCAAGTGGTTTTGTGAGTTTTGATGTAAAGCTAGGTGTTTTCCTTGTAAAGGGCACGACTGGTACAGCAAGTGTAGTAACAGTCTTTCCAACTGAAACACTGTCCCTCTAAGTGTGATTGCTACCATATACTTGCAGTGAAGATGAGCATCGGCATCCCTGCAGTTAACGAGCGTAGAATTACTAACCTGTCTCAGCTTCGGAAAAACACCAGGAGCAAGGGAGATAAGAGAAGTGGCAGGAAACGTCCTCGTCGTAATGATGTTGAAAGTGAGTTATGTTTTATGCGTTAACTGTGTTGATATGACTAAGTTAATTTTAACTCCAGGCAATGCACTTCAGATAGATGAAACGGATCAGCTAAAGCAATTAGTGGGTGTGGGAGGTAGTCTAACAGAAGAGAAGAAATCACCAGATGATGAAGCAGCTCAAACAGAAGAAGTGAAACTACCAGCAGGGGAAGGTGATAGCACCAATGAGGTGGAACTACCAGGTGATGAAGATAATAGAACTGATGAAGTGAGACAACCTGAAGGGGAAGATGTTAGAACAGATGAGGTGGAGCTACGACAAGGTGAAAATTATCAAGATGAACACATGAAACAGCCTGAGGATTGTACAAGTGAGTAAATATGGACTATAATTGTTCTGTGAGACTTAGCTCAATCTATCATGGGTGTATGTATTTTTGTACATAGGTTTTGAGATTGTTGGTCAGTCAAATACACACAAAAATGCATATAGTGGGCATGCTTCCCAGGAACATCAAAAGTCTAACCCAGTTACTGTGTCAGGAGATTGTGAACAAATGGTTGAATCAAGAAATCACCTGGCCATGCATTTGGCGAAGGTGACCCGTGAAAGAGAAAGAAAAGCTTTGTCAGCTAAATCTAACTCAACTTCAAACATTCCTATATCTTTAGATAATGATGACGACCTAAGTACAGAAGATGAAAAAGTTTGGATTGAACGATTTCAACTATATGAGCATGACAAAAGAATTCTAACCACACCTGGACAATGGTTGAATGCATCCATCATAGATACAGCACAGACACTTTTAGCTACACAATTCAAGGGCATTTTTGGATTTCAAAGTGTAGGATGTGGATTGGTAATGACCTTTGCAGTACAACAACGACCATACGTTCAAGTCTTACATGATAACACGCAGAAACATTGGTTGATTATTTCTAATATAGGAGCAGGGGATCCTGCATCAATCCTTATATATGACAGTCTTTTCCATCAGTGCTCTCCACACGTCCAGCAGCAAATAGCCACTATTACCCAGACCAAATCAAGTAAAATAAATGTTCACTTCGTGGATGTGCAGCATCAAAGTGGAGGTGGTGATTGTGGACCTTTTGCAATTGCATTTGCCACTTCTATCTGTTTTGGAACCCACCCAGAAACAAAGTTTTATTGTCAGGCAAAAATGAGGCAACGCTTGATGAAGTGCATTGAAGAAGGTGTAATGACAGAATTTCCAGTGCAGCGCACAAGACGCTGTACAGCTAAGATAAAGAACAAACAAGTCATAAAGGTTTATTGTGTTTGCAGAATGCCTAGGATGGCACTTGAAGCTATGATTGCCTGCAGTCAATGCAAGGAATGGTTTCATGGTGACATTTGTATTCAAGTCCCAAAAAAGTCATGGGAGCGCAGTACCAAATGGCTATGTGACAATTGTAGTGTGTAGTTGCTGTTGTTATTTTCTTAGTGTGATTTTTAATGCATGACCTGCAGATGTGCTCATTGCTGGGTGGGACAGGGACAGACCTGCAGCTTTTGATGTCACTGTAACGTCTCCTCTTTGCCCAGCCATACTAAGGGAGTCATGCAGGTCATCTTAAGGAGGCTCATCTCACTTTCTCTAGATTGGCATCCAACCTTGCCATCAGCTTGTCCTCTCCTAAACCTTCCATCTTGGTGGACATGTACAGTAGGATGAACTTCAACTTGGTCAGGTCCATTGTCAGAGCCATCTTGGCAAGGGAGTTCCTGTCCTCGTGACTTGACTTTTTATTTGTGGGTGTATGATTATGTAATAATGATCTAGTAAGCCTTTTGGTTGTAGAAGTGTTTGGGGGGTGGAGAATTGAAGCTATCAATGTACTTTCAACCTATGGAAAAGTATCCACCAGCTATGTCTACCTCAGAACGAGGTTATAAAGGAAAAAGGTACTATATCAGCTAGTTCCGTGAAATAGTCACGGAACGGAACGGAATATTCCGTGGCGTTCCGTTCCGTTCCGCGTTTTAGTAACGCCCGGTGTTGAGAATCGGCAGCGTGTTTTAATAACTGCATGCCCACAATCAAAACCACCTGGTTCGCAATGTCCGCTCTGATGCCTCCAGCGGCTGACCGCTTCCCAGGCAAACAGCCACCACGAAAGAAAAGGATGACGGAAAAGGATATAGAAGAGAGAAGAAAGTTGTATGAAGAAGAGAAGCGTGAACGGGTGTTTGATCCAGAGGGTACTTGGGTAGTACGATGGCCATGGGTTGCATTTGATGACGAAAAATCCCTTGTTTATTGCAAAGTGTGTCGTGAATATAAAGATGCAGCTGACAGGTAAGCTGCACTAAAAACAATTTATATTGGTTATACCACACACTTTAACCATCCCTGCCTAAGATTAGATACGCTTTTTGCATACTTTAGATCATCCAGTTTTTTTATTGGAAAAGAATTGGAAGGACTGCGAACCAATGCTTTGGTTTCCCATGATGACAGTACGAAACATAAGTTGTGCATGAAGAAGAAGTCTTTCAAGGAGAATACCAGTGCCATAAAACCTATCAAGCAAGTGCTTCAGAAGATGGAGATGCAATTTGAGCACTGTATGGTTAATGCTTTCCACGTTGCCTACTACATTGCAAAAAATGAGAAGCCATATTCTGACTTTTCAGGCTTAATTGCCCTTAATGTGCGTACTGGATCACAAATGCCATTGTGGTACAAGTCAGATATAGCTTGTAATAGGTTCATATACGATATCTATAATGAGCAAATAGATCAGCTCATTACCAAGTTATGTGAGGCTCGTTTCTTTTCAGTTATGATTGATGGCAGCACAGACAGTGCAAATATTGAAAATGAACTGGTTTATGTGCGATATCTAGATATGGGTACCGGTGTTGTTACATCTTTTATTGGCATAGAGGACACAAAACATGCAACAGCAGAAGGCATCCTCGAAACTGTTGATGCTATATTTACCCGTGTAGGAGTGTTGGATTGGCGTAACAAAGTAGTTGCTCTGGGTACAGATGGGGCAGCTGTCAATTTAGGTAGCAAGGATGGTGTAGCTGCAAAGCTACGCCGTGACATCAGCCATTTAGTGACAGTGCACTGTATTGCTCATCGGTTAGAGCTTGGTATTTTAAATGCTATACAGCAACATCCCAGATTGACTCAGCTCAATGATGCCCTTGCTCACTTGTATGAGCAATACAAACAAAGTCCGAAGGCCTTGAGGGAACTAAAGATGCTTGGTGAGGTATTGGAAGAGAAGGTTCTGAAACCAACAAACCTTTCGGGTGCTCGATGGCTACCATTCCATTATAGAGCTTTACTCACTGCTTGCCAAAGTTACAGGGTATTTGTTACACATTTTGAGGAAATTATCAGCCCAGATCGACCCAGAAAATCATCACCAACCCAGATTGGAAGAGCAAAGAATCTGCTTAAGTTTATGAAAGACTTTGAGTGCTTGCTGTTTATGTTTTTCATGTGTGACATTCTTCATTGCCTTTCACAACTAAGTCTTACCTTTCAAAAGGATGACCTCACTGTGGGTGAAGCATTAGAGAAGTATGAGGAAACCTGTCTCCAAATCACAGATTTAGTAGGAAATGGTACAGGTATATGGCAAAGCAAGGTGATGGCTGCTTTGATTACTACCCCTGGAATTTATGAGGGTGTGGAGTTGAATAATGTTAATGCTACCCCAAGTGCAACAGAAACTAGGACAAGGGTCAAGGAAGATATCTGCAGCTCAATTTTAAGACACCTTGATGATCGTCTTAAAGACTTAAGTCAGGATAGTATCCTAGCACAATTTAAGGCTCTTGATCCATCAACATGGCCAAACCTTGACCACCATGATTTTTCTTCTAAGAAATCTTTCATTGAATCTGGCAAACAGAATGTCATTACACTTCATAAACATTACATCAACATATTGAGATGCACTAATGTTGCTGTAGAATCCTTGTTGAGTGAGTTTGTTGGGTACAAGACATATGCCCTTTCCAGGAGAAATATTGCTTTACGCACACTTTTTTCCGACATTGTGAGGACCCCAAACACCAAGAGCAAATTTCCTGGCTTAGCGACCTTAATGGAACTCTATCTTATCATGCCCATAAGTACAGCTTGCTATGAAAGAGGATTTTCTTGCATGAAGCGCATAAAGAATGACTGGAGGGCTTCATTGAAAACACCATCTTTAACACGATTGATGTACTTATCACTAGAGGGACCACATCCAGATGTGTTTGATGCCAGAGCTGCTGTGCACAGATGGTGGGGGTCAGGTCTTCGCAAGAGGCGTCCTGGGTTCAACCCCAACCTCAACCAGCAAGAAGTAGTGCTAGAAGACTTGGCTGCTGAGCTTCACGAAATAGAGGATAGTGATGAGGCAGGAGTACCCCTAGCTATTCCTTCAGAAAACAAGGATAACTCTAAATGCATTAAGTTACATGTACCGGACAATGACACTCCATGTTGCTCGAATTCACTTGTGTAAATGTATATAACTACAGGATGCTATTAATTAAATATGTGAATGGTTAATTAATAACAAGGGCCAGTGGGTCGTGCAAGTTACTTGTCCTGCGGGGCCTGTAGGTTCCATCAACCACTGGCCCCACAGGGCAAGTAGCCCAAAGTGCTTAATGTTGACCCCTGAAGTTCCCAGCCATTGTCAACTGGTGGTCGTAAACGAGTAAGGCCTCAAAATGATGGAGGAAAGAAGAAGACCAGGATATCATTTGAGGAGCTTGATGTTTCAAAAGAGCTGTTAAAGTGGACCAAGCCAGAACTGGAGGCCTACCTCATCTATCACCAGATCAAGAAGACTGGGACCAAGCCTGAGCTGATCAGACGTATTCAGGAACATATATGGCTGGCTACCTCTAGTACCACTTTGCACTGATACATGTATTTAGTTTTGCATTAGGTGATGCAGTTCCTTTACATCAACGTAGTAACTACACAGTATAAGCATTTGTTGATTTGTGTGCTGCGCTTGTATGCATAAATGTGCTAAACCAATTACGCTCGCGAGGGATGCGCACTACCAAATTTGGGTCCGGAGTCGAGACCAAAAGAAGAGGAATGTTTGTTTCTACACTAGCACTATAAGCTATTGCCAGAATTTGATCGATCCCTACCTATCCAAGCCAGGTGAGCATACCTATGCTCTTTTTCAAGACAGAAACCTTGTTGGAAAAAAGTGTCTAGTTTCTGGTAATGGTTTTACCCTCTCGACTCTAAACAATCGCAGGTCCTCAGCAGAAGTAGAACTTTACAAACATCATGTAAAGAGTTGTACTACTTGGTAAAGGGGCATTTGTGGCAATTGTAACCCGTCTGACTAATTTTCCAAAAAGGGAGTTCGACAAAATAGGCCGAAAAAGTATTCGATTCTCGTGGATGCGGAAAAATGGAGGACTTGTTTTACAACGTTGAGGTTCCGTGCAATCGAGAAAACTAGGCATCACAGGCAGAAAAGAAGAGCAATCATGGTTTCTCATATGTCTCGCAAGGTGCACAATATTACGAAAAGTATTTTAAAGAGGATCAAGCTACTGATTGTTGCGTTAACTGTACTGAATCAAATATCTACACGAAGAGTCAAGAGCATTTGGACATTTCGCAGGTATTTTCTGCTGTACTTGTGCATGTATTATACACACATTAACAACATCTTTCTGAAAACTTTCATTTAATAGGTCTGATCACTGGTGGAATAACATAATCATTCCCACCTGAACAATGAATTGAAAATTTATATACATTTGTCTGCACATGTGAGGTCAGTGTGAAGTGTGCTGGCCACAATACCTCCCTGCCAGCCTAGAGGTTCCTTTTCACAAGGCAGAAAACTCAGGATTCTTGGAGAACGGTTGCCTGGATGATCTTCGAGCATAGCGATGATGCAGCTGCTCAATGTGGCAACGTCATGTACCACCTTTTCGGACCACACATACGTACATGTATGCTGACACTGCGTGTGCCAAACCTCACGCCTCGGCCACAGTAGAGTGCATAGCAAGGCAAGCCCGGAATAGATAGGAGACACCCTATTAGAAAAACTCCTGTTCCTGAGATCTTGTTGCTGCTCTGGCCTGCTTTCCTTGAGCCATGTGTTCTGGGGAAGGAAGTAAAACATCTATCTTTATCCTAATCTGCCAACCCGTTCAGGAGTTCACTTGGGGAGTAGGTTTCTGCCAGAGGGGATTCGGCGATACTACATCAAGAACTCCTGAAGGGCTGGTCGTGGAGAGAGTGAGGACTTAGAGAGAGCCTGCTTGAAGGTCTGCACCAGATTTTTCGGTTGCCCCATGGTGGCAGGGGTGGTAAGGTGCACCAGTGAGGTGAGTGATTCCCCTCTCTACACCATGACTGGAACTCCTCTGAAGAGAAAGAAGTGCATTATCTAATACAATAGTGTGCAGATAGCCAAAATGAACAAAATCTTGCTCCAGCAGCTCTGTGGTCTTGGTGGAAGTGGAAGAACAGGTAGTCGGGTGGATGCAAGTGTACTTAGAAAATGCATGAATAAGTGTCAGCCAGTTGGACCCCAAGAAGTTGATGGCGTGATCAACATGCACTCTGCTCCATGGCCTCTCCGGCAGCATCCATGGATGGTAGGCAGGCTTGGGCGGTTTGGTCTAGTGCTCTGTGCAGGCAGTACGTCGGTGGCAGAGGTCCACAATGTCTGCATTTATACTTGGCCAGTAGGCTGCAGTAGTACATACTACCTACTCAATTCAGTGCCTATGAACCCCTGTGGTCCCCATTCGCAAGCCCATAATTGCTGGAAAACCAGCTGAACTTTGGGTTTGCGGGGACTACTCAGTTACAGTTACATGTAACCATCAACTGGAACCACAACGTCATTCCATGCCAAGTTCTGAAGATCTCATGCGGAAAGTTGGTGGGTATGGTGTTACAAAGATCGACTTGGCTGAAGCCTATAACCAAGTCATGCTGGCTCCTGAAAGGAAAAATGCTTAGTTCTCAGCACCCACTGAGGGGTACTGCTTTATATGCAATTCCTTAGCCCAGCCCCAGGCTGTATTTCTGGAGATCATGGACCCACTGACCAGTGACCTTCGAGAGGTTGCTGTCTACATATATGACATCCTGGTCAGTGGTACCACTGCTTATGAACACCTCCAGAACCTCAGTGCTCTACTCCAACGACTAGAAAGCAAGGGTCTTCCCTGCCGTTTGGAGGTGTGTTTATGCAGAACCTTGTGTGGAGTACCTTGGTCACATCCTGTCTGGTCAAAGGTCAATGTGATGCAGATGCCAGCTCCAGTCAGAGGTCGTCCTGGATAGTAAAGGGGATCACATGAGGCCTACAAAAGATTGGTTGTGCCTCTGGCTTGAATTTTACCTCAAGCTGGAAATCTTTTAGGCAACCAAGTTCAGGCATGAAGAGGTCTGGAAACTCATGGCAGAGTTGCCTGCATGAATCTTGACGGACCATATCAGGCTTCAGTTCATCGAAGATGGGTAGCACAAGGGCTTTCCAACTTGTGCATATGTTACACACTGAAGTGCGGAAAGGTTGATGCCTAACTGGACAATAGTATCACGTCCCAAGAGGTTGAGATGTGGGACCTTGGTGACCGTGAACTGGAGGGAATTCATTAGTGACATGTCACCTGGCAATGAGACTATCGTCTCAAACATACCCAGAGTAGGTAGTGGCTGTCCATTTAGCCACCTCATAACGCCCAGTCACGGATGAGTGTACAGGCTACCCTGCCTTCCTCTAGATGTCTGTGGAGCAAAAGTTGTCACTTGCACCTGTGTCCACTTCAAAAACGAACTCCTTATCTTGAATACAGTTATACCTCGTTTACACGAAACAATTTTTCCACGCCAGCACGGCACGGTACGGTTCGGTTAAAATTTGAGGTGTAAACACTGGCAAAACCGTGCCGTGCCGAGCCAGCACGGTTGCAACAACCGTGCTACCCGGCAAGGCACAGCTCGATTGTGGTAGATAGAGATATGATAGCAAGTGAGCATGCGTAGTAGCCTGTTTCCATAGTACTAAAATGGCAGGGTGGACTAAACAAGAAACGATCCGGCTAATATAGATTTGGGGGGAAGAATCAATTCAAGCGCAACTTGAAGGCTGCAAGCAGGTGTATGACAAGACCGGCGCTGAGATGGTGAAAGCAGGGTTCCAACATTCTGGCGTACAATGTAGGGAAAAGATTAAAAAAATTAAAGGAGACTACAAAAAGGTTAAAGATAAATGTCGACGTACTGGTGAAGGACTATATCCTATCTGGGATTACTTTGATGCCATCGACGCGATCCTTGGAAATAAGCATGCTACCGAGCTGCCAGTTGTTGTTAACAACTTGAAAGATCCCGAGTCAGATCAAAGTTCACCAGATTCACCTGGTCCTTTTGACCAGACAAAAATTGCACAGTGCAGAGTACGTTTGAACCAAGCACCACAGGGAATGCAGCTGTCTCACCAACAAAAAAGGGTGGTATTGAAGCTGCCTCACTGTCACCAATCAGCACCAAAAAGGGTAAAAAACGTTCAGCACGATGTGATATCCCTTGCTCGTCTCAAGAAATAACAGATGGTACTGAAATCACCCCAATGTCAATCAATCAGCCCAAAAAGGGTAGACATGCATCATCAAGCGATATACTTTCCTCTTCTTATGATTCTGAAAACTCTGAATCAAGCATGCCCACTCCAATTTCTCAATCTGCTAAAAAGAAAGCAGCTAAATGAATTTCTAATAATCAGAGCATGATGGATGCTGTTTCTAAATTATCTGAAGCTCAAAGCCAGACTGAAAGAATGATGATCGATATGGAACAGCGACATATCGAATTTGAACAATGCCAGATGGAGAGGGATGCTCAAGAGAGAAAGGAGGAACAAATGTTTCAGTTACAGGTGATGCAGTTGATGATGGCACAGAGAGGGCAGTTTTTAGAGGTGCCATCTCATACTGGATATAGCATGGACAGCCACCATCCACATACCTTCTTCAATCCCCAGCCAGTAATGATTAACTTCTTTCAAAATTGCACACACATTAATGACAATAACTGTCACGTCAACACGGATTTGTACTGTCAATTATAAAATATTGTCAATGTAAAATGCACAATCATTGATTAGATAGTACATATATCATGCACGCGCATCTCCAGCTCAATTCAGCAAACGGATCATGAAATATTAATTTTCATATGCAAAATAGTGTACAAGAACATCTCTTATTTGCTGTGGGCTTTCACTGTTACTGTCTCAGTTTCTGGTTGAGGTAAAGTATTGGCATCTGTTAACTGTAGCCAAGATTCGTTAAAGTGTTCACCATGTTTTTCACATATGTTATGAAGAATGCATGCAGCTGCAATAATATTAGGAATATGTTTAATATGCATATCATTTCTTTTCATAAGCCTTCTCCAGCGAGCCTTTAATCTGCCATATGCATTTTCAACAACAATACGTGCTCCAGACAATCTGTAATTGTATGTCTTCTTCTCATTAGTAAGATTTTAAGCATTATGTGGGAAAGGTTTCATTAACCAAGTTTGAATTGGGTAGGCAGAATCACAAATTAAATACAATACTATTTATTAACAATGTTCTGTTACCTGGAAGCAACTCCTGTTCTGTTATTTGTCTGAATATTGGTGAGTGAGAAAATACTCTAGCATCATGTACACTGCCAGGCCATCCAATGTAGATATTAGTGAAACAATAATTGGCATCAACAACACCTTGCAGTATCTTAAAGTACCATCCTTTACGGTTATAATAATCTGTATGGTTATCAACAGGGGCAGACATAGGTAAATGGCATTCATCAATAGCTCCAATACACTGAGGAATCCCCCACTTTCTTTAGAAACCATTACGTCTAATTGGTCTCATGAGGAAATTTGATGTGCACATTAAGTAGCTGTGCCACAATAGCACTGCAAGTTTCGTGGACTATACGGCAAACAGTACATCTAGCAACTCCAAAGACGTGAGCAATAGTGCGGTATTCTGCAGGAGTTGCTAGACACTATAGTGTGATGGCAACTTTTTTATCCACAGATAGTGATTCACGCATCACAGTATCAACCCTACTTATATGTGTAGAAAGCTGCTCCACATCATATATAATGCACAACTGATTCATTCGTGGATTGTTCTCTGCTCTCCTAGGAGGTGCATGTTTGGTCTCTGTCAGTTTGTGTGCAGATACCGTGATTAGTGTGATTCGCCATACCAATTCCTGAAATTATATTCTTTGAAATCCTGATTCCCTATGAACACTACACACATGCTTTTGCTGCTCTGTGACAAATAATGTTGACATCATTAGTCAGTCCTGGTATTTAAGATGATGGCTGCAAAACATGAATTATTGCTTTTAATGCCACAAATAGCAAAACTAGCGTTGAGAACTGGTGTAGTAGCTTGCTAATGCCTAAGAGGTATGTAAACGTGGCCTTCAATGCTGTTTAACAGGTGGTGGAAGCGTGTTAAACTAGTCCCCAAATGCTGTCTGTTTACATTCGTGGTTAGCGCAGCACAAGGGTTAACCAAAAAATGTAAAAGGCAGTTGCAACAATATTTAAACATGTGATGTGCCCACTTGTTTTGGAATGATTTTAACAGGTTTAACGCAACAATGATCAGAAATTAATTATCCAGCGTCATAATAAACTTAAAGCATGATTATTTAGCATGCATGCTTAAACATATACCAAAACTCACATGATATAGCATAAAGTGCCTTGATTCTGGTACCACTAGGTACATCTGAGCAGTCTAGCAATGTAAGTAACCTTGGCATAGTGGAGAGGAAGGCTGACTGACACAAGGGATTGTTCTGTGTTGCTGTGGCAACAAGCTCACATGTGCTTAGCACAATGTCGCTAGATAAGGAGGCAAGAATTATACATACGTGGTCAACAATATAATACTCCTTATACATGAACTGCAAAATTACAATCCCCAATACTCAGATAGGCAAGTCTAACATGATAGCAATCCTAAAACTAAAATATTACACATTCACAGAGGTCCATACAAAGGATAAAAATGATAGGTTCAGCAACAGAAATTACTAATTCATATAGGTCAATAAGGCATACGCTTTGACGTATCTCGAGTGCCTCATACAAGGTTTGACCAGAATTATGAAGATCATTAAAAAGGTGACCCACTATTAACAACTCTCCTGACGATTTGATAGCTTAGCTTGTTGTCATTATTGTACAAGCAGTCAAAATTAGTAGTTTTGGTGTTGATTTTCTGTCACAAAACCAGGGGTAGTGGAGAACATGAAACTACACCCGGTCCCACCTAAATCCTTGTTGTTGTTGTTGTTGTTGTTGTTGTTGTTGTTGTTGTTCTTCTTCTTGACCACACATAACTCAGGATTGGACTCTTTTAAAGAATGAAAATATAGCATTCTTAATTCAGGGCTACATTGAATACATCAGACATTCTGTTATTTACTACAGGTATATTCTTGTATCTGACACCGACTGACAGGACTTACGAGATTGGATAGTTTCAAACTTCTCATATTATGTGTATGGTCTGGGCACTTGACAATTAACGTGTTGTAATGAAATTAATACTGATTAACGATAGAATCGATTTTCATAAAATGGAAAAAGGGTAGAAAATTTTACATTGGAAGTTTTGTATGGTTGCAGAGATAGAGATACAAGTAAAGTACTTTTATTCCGGAGATTCAATCGTTGCATCTTGTTAGTTAACTTTTTTTTTTTTTCAAAATGCCTTAACGTCAGGAAAATAAGATAGCCAAATGACAAGCCTTAAAACTTGAGATGACAATTTGATTCAACCCAAGCAAACTACAGAGCAGAGCCAGAAAAGGAACGGGTTTCTCAACATGCGAAGTATCAAACTGAGCCAGAAAAGGAACGAACTGCTAAAAGACAATGATATTGGTGAGTCCTGAACATGCTCACCCAGCGAAAAGAGTTAGAATTGAGGCTCAACGAATCATGAAATACAATAAAGTCACTATGTTGCATATAGCTACCTACCCCTTACTATGTGGTGTGATAGGCAAATGTACATGTGCAGTTTGACAATTTACATGCTTAATAGAGGGCATGCCTACTATTTAGCATTAGCTAATTGTGAAACCCAGCACATTGGTGTGTTATGTATGTATGAAGCATACATGGTCAAATGTCATGATTACATGTATGTGATGTTCACTAGCACAATTAAAAACTAATGCCATCATTATCATCCAACCCTTATTTCCCTGCTCTTTATACCACTGAAATCCTATATACATATACCACCAACTTTCTCATCGAAAAAGTTTTTAAATACTTGTGATATGCGATAGTTATGTATTATATTATTTGTGCTTCGAATTCTTATTTTAATAAAGGTCATATGTATGTATAAAAAAGAGCAGAATTACACCACAATACATAACTATCATAAGGTCACATATAAACTAAAAGTATATACATTACTAACAATCTATAACATTGCCCTAGAGTTCGCCCTCATCAAGGAGATATTAAGTCTTGCATAAAGTTCAATGGTTACCATGGACTTAGGTACACAGCCATGGACAGCAAGGCGAGATGCAAATCGAGAAAACGGTGTTGAGCCTCCTTGCCCATGCCCCGTAAGACTCCACCACAAGAGGGATGGACACCCACCCCAACTCTGCACACAGCACATAATTGGCAGTGTGCTTCCTCACCTCAGCTGCCTCTGATGCTGCAACTACTACTGCTCCCAATGCAGACAAACATTTGAGTTTAGCAGTGAGACAACAGAGATGTCATACGCTGGCTGGCTTTCCTCGATCTCAGTCCTGTACAAGGATATCCACCGGACTTGACTGGGAGAGAGCCCTGCACCTACTTCCACAAAGATATCTCGAAGAGTACATGTACTGTATTATGGCGAAATATAGCATGAACACCTCTTTTGCAAGTGGTTGGCATGGTGTCTAGAGAGCTACCAGCGCACAGTGCACACGTTGAGCCCTATTTGAGATGTCTAAGCCTAGCCACCTCTTTACTGCAGTATGGAATTCCTCTGGTTCAAGATGTAGACCTAGCCTTGTGGAGAGTGTAATAGAAAGCCATGATCAATGCTGCATGCTTGGCTGAACAGATGCCTTATCAGCAGGCCAGCACTTTTCTATAAGTTGCCGGAATTGAAAGCCATCTGTAAAACTTTCTGACTACAAGGTACAGAGGTAATGGAGTTAAGTGATTTTTTTTTCTCAGAGAATGTAATATGCTCTTTAAACATGTCAATAGCATGTACATCCTCATTATTACACCATCCAGGCAAAGACGAATGCTGACTGGCACAATGGGAGAGGGAGCAAAGGCCCAAACAACCTTAATGTTGTAAAGGGAGCTGTGCTTGACGCCATGAAGCATCCGTTATGGTGATAAAGCTAATGGAGTTGTAATAGCTCGAGCCAGGTGATTAAAGCGACTGAAACCAGATAAAAATTAGGGTTAGGGCTACTTGTGAGTTCCTATCTGCAATGTTTTCAGGTATAGATAACAACTTGAGAGCTTCATGGCATTTCGAAGCAATAAAGTTGGCATAGAAGACACCTAGTAGTGCCAAAATGTGGCAAGTTTGATTCATAATTCTGAGGGGAATGCAGTGGTGTTACTTTTGCATAAAAGCTCACACTCTGCGATGTTCAAATGAAGGCCAAGGGTGGGACCGATTTCCTCAGTGCACGAAGCACAGATAATTTCTTACCTGCCAAGACACACCATCATCTAAGAGATACTGAGGCAGTCGTTACTGGCATCGATAGTAGGGTTTTAATTATCAGATATGGCATACACAAGTACATAAATATGTACATTGTACTTTGTCCTGCCTGATTACGAAAAATTTTCAATCAAACTCTGATTCAATAATGATGGATGCACTTTTCTGAATTCAAATCACCTACATGTATGTCATGTTTGTTCCAAAGACATGTAATATATATATATATATATATATATATATATACCGTACACTACCTGTTAGAACTCCCCCCCCCCCCCCCCCTCTGCCCCCAACGTGCGAGATTGAAAAAAAATGGGTACTTTTTAAAATCACCGTAACTCAGTAACCATTTATGCTAGCGCTTACCTTTTTCAAACTTCCTGGAAAGGAATGGTAGTCCTACAAAAGTTTGAAAAAGGTATGCGCTAGCGTAAATGGTTACTGAGTTACTGTGATTTTAAAAAGTACCTATTTTATTCAATCTCATGCATTGGGGGCGGAGGGGGGGGGGGGGGTTCTAACAGGTAGTTTATGGTATATATATATATGGGACAGTTCACGCGAAACTGGCGTATCACGTTTTTATATATAAAGTTATAAAAATGATTCACTTTGAAATCGCTACATCTCCCGAACCGTAAATGCTATTGACTTCCTATTTTCAACACTTCATACTACATCATTTCTCTCTGGTAAAATAATTTTTGGGCTCTTGCATTAGCTTCGTGCCAGTGTTGCAACGTCCGATACCCCTTGGGGTTCAAACTGGCCATATCTTTCGGCAGGACATTTCAATTAACTTCAAATTCGGTTTATACGCAGAGGGGTCCTGTACCTATCGATTTGTCCTGTTCGTTAATTTTTACTTGATCCGTTACGGAGATACAGCTGTGCAAAGTAATTGCACATTTCTCGTTCATTTCGCGCCATTAACCTACTCCAAACTGGTTCCCGCTACTCCGAGCACATGAATATACAATAACCTCCCGTGCCCATGCCACTACATGTACAACTGAAGTGCCACCGTTGTTCTTACAAACGTCAGTGGTTCTCTTCTATAACAAACAAGATTCGTTAAGCGATCAAAATGCGTGGGATTCAGCTACCATCACCATACAAAACACGGTACGTACTACCAGTACCGATACGCGCGCACAACAATATGTGTCCCTGTCGATTCGGTCATACTCTTTGGGTGTCACTCATTGCGTGGCCATTTATAGGCTCACAACCTATGATAGTACGTCAGAGCCATGAGGTAAAGTGCACGGTGTATCAGCTAGGCTATGGGAGAGACGGGGTCGAGTTAAAGACACATGCAGCGCAGCTATGCTGGAACATGTAACCCTTCCTTATTGTCGGGATTTGCGTTCTGCTGGCACATATGTTTTAAACGCCCACCGTTTTTCATTTCATCTGCATGGCTGGCACACACACACCCATGAACCAACACATACACACGTCTCACGTCACACTTATACACACTCTTTCCACTACCAGTATTCTTTCCCCTTGCTGTACACCCTGTAAACAGTTATGTGCTACATGGATTCACACATAAGCTTTGTCTATTTTGGTTATGTACAGTGCTTTGACTGGCTTACTATCCAACCCTCTTTCTCAATTATTTATATTCTGACTGATGTGTTTTTCACGTGTGTAACTGGATTGTGTGTTTTATACACAGTGGTATAGGAGCATGGGGGCAAAGGCCCCCTCCCAACCCCTCCCCCCATTGGTTGTATGTACTGGATTAATGTGTTGTACGTACTGGACTATTTGTTCCTGTCTCACAGTACCTGTCACATCATGACGTACCATGCCTCATGTCCCATATTCCATTACATGCATCCATTTACACACTCACACACTCATACAGACACAACACTCACAACTATCCCATGCCAATCACTATAAATGCTGAAGCTATGAGTGTGTACCATTGAGAGGTTTAAAAAGACTTAGGTCTTACTATTTATTACCTTCCTTTGTTATATCAGGACCTACGGCAGTAGGTCCTATGTAGGATTGTAAAATTTCCAGGGCCCTGATCTTTATCTTTAGGGATAAAGCAGGAATAATATTCCTGCCAGGCTTATGTATAAAAGTAAATGTATAATGCTATACATACACACGCACGCACACGCACGCACACACACACACACACACACACACACATACACACACACACACACACACACACACACACACGCATACACACAAACCAGTGCTACTTAGAAATAGTGGTTCTGGTGGGTATGACTGTCAGTTTGCTATGACCAGATGCAAAGCCACCCATGGAAGTCACCCATGGAATATTGACTCTCATGTGATGGTGGCAAATAGATAGGCTAATGCCTTTGTGTTTAGGACTCTGCCATTAAGAGACATATGGTCACATACCCACCTGAGGATCAGAGCAGTTGGTGTCATTTTTTTTGTGGATCTGGGGCAGTGCTGCTTCCAAACATGTTACAGACCTGTGAGTTCCATAGGCTTTTGCATTTGGTCATATGTGTAGCAACAAACTTGACAGTCATCCTCACTTGAACCACTAATTCTTCTTGTTAGTAGCATTGGAATTTCAGTGTGCGTGTGTGTATGTGTGTGTGTATGTGTGTGTGTGTGTTTGTGTGTGTGATGTGAGTGTTTGTGTGTGTGTAGCATTGGAACCTTTCTTTCTTGGAGGATGTGCAATTTATTTTTGTAATATGTTGACAAGGATTGTACGGTACGTAAGTACTACCAGTACCGATACGCGTGCATAACATCATGTAGAAATTGTGTCCCTGTTGATTTGGTCATACACTTTGGGTGCCACTCATTGCGTGGCCATTTATAGGTTCACAACCTATAACAATACGTCAGAGCCATGATATCTAGTGCACGGTGTATCAGCTAGGCTATGGGAGAGGCGTGGTCGAGTTAAAGACACATGCGGGCTGGAACACATGTAACCCTTCCTTATTATGCATTCTGCTGGCACATATAACACCCACCATTTTCATTTCATCTGCACGGCTGGCACACACACACATGAACCACACCCATGAACATACACACGTCTCATGTCATGACTATTCACACTCTTTCCACCATAAGACACTATTCTTTTCCCCTTGCTGTAAACCCTGTAAATTGTTATGTTGCACACAACATAACAATTTACATGTGCTACATAGATTCACTCATATGCTTTGTCGATTTGAACTTTTTTTTCTATATCTTTCGGTTACAGTGCTTTCACTGGCCTATCTCTCAACTATTTTTGTTATGTTTATATTCAGATTCATTCTCTTTATGTTTGGTCCTACATGTGCAAGTAACATTACCTTCGATTCTTTAGTGGTCATAATTGTATCAGCACAAAATGGTAGTATGTCTTGTCAGACTCATGCCCTTCACTGTATGCTCATATCCCATGGCCTCCTCTACATGGTCATGTCCAAAGGACTCCATGTCACTGATGTGATGTATTTCACACATGCAACTGGACTATGTGTTGCATGGATTGGGCTGGTGTCAGTGGGTAGGATCACGGGGGTCATGGGGGCAAATGTCACAATACATTTGTCAGAGGCCCCCGTGAGGCTCCACTATACATGTCCCATATACCATTCACTGTACTCAAATTGGGAGGGTTTTAAAGACTCCTCTATTTCAGCTGATAGTGGTCATGAAAGAGTTGGAATAATGGGGGAGGGGGGGGGGGGGGGGGGGGGAGCTCACCATCAAGGTGCTCTTGTATATATACTAGTCCTGAAGCTTCATGTGTAAGTAAAATACCAACTCAGTACTGCGGGTATACCCACGGGTAAATAGAAGCCATGTCAGTGAATGCTCTCTGTATAAACTCTACAGTGGCCCAGTCTTTCCAAATCTTTGAGATAGGCTAAGCAATAACATTCACTGCCACTTATGCAAGGCTTCCCATCTGTCCACAAGTAGCTTGCACAAAAAATAAATCCTCTAAGAAAGGTACCAATGCTATAAGCACACACACACACACACACACACACACACACACACACACACACACACACACACACACACATACCACACACAATGGTAGCTTTGAAAACGCTTAGCAAGCTGCGTTTGGACCTCCACCAATGGTAGCCCCTATATGTTGGTACAAGGCCACCAATGGATGCATGCTACTTGCTCCACCACATCAGTGCTTCCATCCCCACCTGTTTCACATGGGATTCCCCACCCACTTCACAGCAGGTGCCCCTTGCTCCTCCACATCAGGGCACCCCCTCTTCCATAGATGTCACACTTCGACGTAGGGATCTCCTTCCCCCTTTTTACCATTCCATCCAGGAGACACCCCCCCCCCCCCCACCTCCTCCACACAGTATACCCCTCCTAAACAGTGTAACACCACTAATGGTCTTATTTCAAAGTTGTGTTCTATCTCATGAAGAAAAAGAATGGATGGAACAAGTAATAAAAACATTAAGTTGGTATATATGATTGACAGGCAATAGAGAAAATATGTTATATTTAGCACATTTGTAGGACATTATGTTGTTCAACTGTGTGCGTATTACATTTCCCCTTAGTAGACCCTTGTTTTCTTCCTTTTGCCTTCCAATCCTATATGCCATCAATTTTCTCATAGAGAATGTCTTTATTACTTGTATGCAAGGCTTCCATCTCTAGGTGAGCAGATCTAGAAGTAGCTTGTCAACACATCACAAAAATAAATTGCAAAAGAAAGATTCCAATGCTACGTAGACATACACCATACACTCACATACACAAATACACACACACACACACACACACACACACACACACACACACGGAAATTTCAATGCTCCTTAGGATTAGTAGTCCTTATGAGGATGGCTGTCAAATTTGCTACACATACGACCAAATGCAAAAGCCTATGTAAGTCACCTGTAACATCTTTGGGAGCAGCACTGCCACAGATCCAAAAACAGATGTAAAATATGATACCAAGTGCTGTGATCCTCAGGTGGGTTTGTGACAGTATGTCTCATTAATTGCAGAGTCCTAAACATAGCCTATCTATTTGCCACAATCTCATGTAAATCAACATTCCATGGGTGACTTCCATGGGTGGCTTTGCATCTGGTCATAGCAAACTGACAGTCATACCCACCAGAACCACTAATTCTAAGTAGCACTGGTTTGTGTGTGTATGTGTAGTGAGTGTGTGTGTGTGTGTGTGTGTGTGTGTGTGTGTGTGTGTGTGTGTGTGTGTGTGTGTGTGTGTGTGCATGTGCGTGTATATGTATAGCATTATACATGGGCCCCTTCTAGGAATCTGTGCTGTTTATCTTTTGTGATATTACTTGTAGATCTACCACTCTGTAAGAGGGACTTTAGTAGACCTACTTTTGTATATACGCCCGCGGCAGGAATATTATTCCTGCTTTATCCCAAAAGACAAAGATCAGGGCCCTGGTATAACAAAGGATGGTAATAAATAGTAAGACCTAAGTCTTTTTAAACCTCTCAATGGTACACACTCAGAGCTTCAGCGTATATAGTGATTGGCATGGGATACATGTAGTTGTGAGTGTTGTGCATATATGAGTTTGTGAGTGTGTAAATGGATGCATGTAATGGAATATGGGACATGAGGCATGGTACATTATGATGTGGCAGGTACTGTGAGACAGGAACAAATCGTCCAGTACATAACACATTTATCCAGCACATACAACCAATGGGGGGAGGGGTTGGGAGGTGGGCCTTCCTCTGAAAAAATTGTTGGGACTTTGCCCCCATAGCCTCCATGCTCCTATACCACTGTGTATAGAACACACAATCCAGTTACACACGTGAAAAACACATCAGTCAGAATACAAATAGTTGAGAAAGAGGGTTGTATAGTAGGCCAGTGAAAGCACTGTAACCGAAAGACATAGAAAAAAAGTTCAACTAGACAAAGCTTATAAGTGAATCCATGTAGCGCATAACAATTTACAGGGTGAACAGCAAGGGGAAAAGAATAGTGGAAAGAGTGTGTATAAGTGTGACGTGAGACGTGTGTATGTGTTGGTTCATGGGTGTGTGTGTGCCAGCCATGCAGATGAAATGAAAAACGGTGGGCGTTTAAAATATATGCGCCAGCAGAACGCAAATCCCGACAATAAGGAAGGGTTACATGTGTTCCAGCCTAGCTGCGCTGCACGTGTCTTTAAATCGACCACGCCTCTCCCATAGCCTAGCTGATACACCATGCACTATATATCATGGCTCTGACGTACTTTTATAGGTTGTGAGCCTATAAATGGCCACGCAATGAGTGGCACCCAAAGTGTATGACCAAATCAACAGGGAGACGATTTCTACATGATGTTGTGAGCAAGTATCGGTACTGGTAGTACATACTGTACAATCCTTGTCAACACATTACAAAAATAAATTGCACATCCTCCAAGAAAGAAAGGTTCCAATTTCCAATGCTACACACACAAACACTCTCACACACACACACACACACACACACACACACACACACACGGAAATTCCAATGCTACTTAGGATTAGTGGTTCTGGCGAGGATGGCTGTCAAGTTTGCTACACATATGACCAAATGCAAAAGCCTATGGAACTCACAGGTCTGTAACATGTTTGGAAGTAGCACTGCCCCAGATCCAAAAAAAAAATGACACCAACTGCTCTGATCCTCAGGTGGGTATGTGACCATATGTCTCTTAATGGCAGAGTCCTAAACACAAAGGCATTAGCCTATCTATTTGCCACCATCACATGAGAATCAACATTCCATGGGTGACTTCCATGGGTGGCTTTGCATCTGGTCATAGCAAGCTGACAGTCATACCCACCAGAACCACTATTTCTAAGTAGCACTGGTTTGTGTGTATGTGTGTGTGTGTGTGTGTGGGTGTGTGTGTGTGTGTGTGTGGGTGTGTGTGTGCGCGCGCGCGCGCGCGTGTGTATGTATAGCATTATACATGGGCCCCTTCTAGGAATCTGTGCTATTGTGATATTACATGTAGATCTACCACTCTGTAAACATACTTTTGTACATAAGCCTGGCAGGAATATTATTCCTGCTTTATCCCTAAAGATAAAGATCAGGGCCCTGGAAATTTTATATAACAAAGGAAGGTAATAAATAGTAAGTCCTAAGTCTTTTTAAACCTCTCAATGGTACACACTCATAGCTTCAGCATTTATAGTGATTGGCATGGGATAGTTGTGAGTGTTGTGTCTGTATGAGTGTGTGAGTGTGTAAATGGATGCATGTAATGGAATATGGGACATGAGGCATGGTACGTCATGATGTGACAGGTACTGTGAGACAGGAACAAATAGTCCAGTACGTACAACACATTAATCCAGTACATACAACCAATGGGGGGAGGGGTTGGGAGGGGGGCCTTTGCCCCCATGCTCCTATACCACTGTGTATAAAACACACAATCCAGTTACACACGTGAAAAACACATCAGTCAGAATATAAATAATTGAGAAAGAGGGTTGGATAGTAAGCCAGTCAAAGCACTGTACATAACCAAAATAGACAAAGCTTATGTGTGAATCCATGTAGCACATAACTGTTTACAGGGTGTACAGCAAGGGGAAAGAATACTGGTAGTGGAAAGAGTGTGTATAAGTGTGACGTGAGACGTGTGTATGTGTTGGTTCATGGGTGTGTGTGTGCCAGCCATGCAGATGAAATGAAAAACGGTGGGCGTTTAAAACATATGTGCCAGCAGAACGCAAATCCCGACAATAAGGAAGGGTTACATGTTCCAGCATAGCTGCGCTGCATGTGTCTTTAACTCGACCACGTCTCTCCCATAGCCTAGCTGATACACCGTGCACTTTACCTCATGGCTCTGACGTACTATCATAGGTTGTGAGCCTATAAATGGCCACGCAATGAGTGACACCCAAAGAGTATGACCGAATCGACAGGGACACATATTGTTGTGCGCGCGTATCGGTACTGGTAGTACGTACCGTGTTTTGTATGGTGATGGTAGCTGAATCCCACGCATTTTGATCGCTTAACGAATCTTGTTTGTTATAGAAGAGAACCACTGACGTTTGTATACGGTGGCCCGGTAGGTCGCGGGTACGAGCAGCGGTTTGAGAGCAAAAATGAGTACGAGCAACGGTCTGAGAGCAAAATTGCGTACGGTCCGAGAGCAAAATTGCGTACGGTCTGAGAGCAAAATTGCGTACGGTCTGAGAGCAAAATTGCGTATGGTCCGAGAGCAAAAACGCGCAGGAGCTGAGAGCAAAAATGCGTACGAGCTGAGAGCAGTTGTTTACATTGGATTTAGGCATTACGCCATTTGTTTTTTTTCTTTAAAAAAATGGCTTCCAGATGCATCGCTAGCGTCACCCGTTTGTAACTTTTCCAAGGGCTGTTAACATCCTGAGGCAGCGCAAGGCAGCTATTCTCGATCCCTGATTGCGCACCGGTGTGTAACTGTTTGGTGTGTGTGTGTGTGTGTGTGTGTGTGTGTGTGTGTGTGTGTGTGTGTGTGTGTGTGTGTGTGTGTGTGTGTGTGTGTGTGTGTGTGTGTGTGTGTGTGTGTGTGTGTGTGTGTGTGTGTGCGCGCGCGCGCGCGCGTGTGTGTGTGTGTGTGTGTGTGTGTGTGTGTGTGTGTGTGTGTGTGTGTGTGCAATTCCTTTACATCGTGATGTGTATCTCTTTATTTGTCATACACTGGTACAGTTAAGAGCAGTCTTGGGAGATTTACCAAAAGCACGGACAGCTGTGGTCTTATCTTATTTACTGTGCACTAAGTCGGCTGACTGAAGTGTGTGTGTGTGTGAGTGTGTGTGTGTGTGTGTGTGTGTGTGTATGTGTGTGTGTGTGTGTGTGTGTGTGTGTGGTTTGTCTGCATCATGCATGTCTATGTTCTAGGCGTTAAAGAAGGGAAGTTTACTTTTAAATCATGCATACTTTCATTTATTGTTTTAATTGGGCCAAGGATCTTGTAACACTCAAGATTGAGATACTAGTAATCGGCTTCAACTGCCCAGAACTCTCTAGTTGCTGACATGTTGTCCCTCTCTCTCTCTCATTGCATTGTTGCAGCTTTGATTGCCTCCCTGTCATTCTCAGGCTTGGGCAGTGCTGTTAACAGTAGGCGACGGCAGTGTTCAACACCAAGGTCTCCCTCTCCAATGCCATCTCTGCTCTGGACTCTCCCATTCCCCAGAGGGTCTTGTCAGGAATGATAATGATATAAGCTCAACATTTCCACATCTTGTTGGAGTCTCCAACAGAACTTACCTTCTGTCAGTAGCAGTTAGCCCCTCATGCTTCCTCTTGGCTACCGGTGGTCCCTTCCCCTTCTGGTGACCAAAAGGGTTGAGAGCAGTATTGGCACATAGACTAATCGGAAGTATCCAACTCAAGCCACCACCAATGGCCATCTGGTACTCATTGGAATCCAGGTACAAACCCATACCAGGGGAAGTGACCACCGGTAGCCAAGAGGAAGCATGAGGAGCTAACTGCTACTGACAGA
This sequence comes from Eunapius fragilis, assembly GCA_963681505.1. Lineage (NCBI taxonomy): Eukaryota > Metazoa > Porifera > Demospongiae > Spongillida > Spongillidae > Eunapius > Eunapius fragilis. The sequence continues at coordinate 5,963,584 of OY811975.1, read as the reverse complement.
AAGTAAGCTCTGTTGGCTGGGGAGGAAGACTCCAAAAAGATGTGGAAATGTTAAGCTTATATCATTATCATTTGACCCTCTGGGAAATGGGAGGGTCCAGAGCAGAGATGGCATTGGAGAGGGAGACCTTGGTGTTGAACACTGCCGTCGCCTACTGTTAACAGCACTGCCCAAGCCTGAGAATGACAGGGAGGCAATCAAAGCTGCAACAACGCAATGAGAGAGAGAGAGGGACAACATGTCAGCAACTTAGAAAGTTCTGGGCAGTTGAAGCCGATTACTAGTATCTCAATCTTGAGTGTTACAAGATCCTTGGCCCAATTAATAGTGGGACAAAACAATAAATGAAAGTATGCATGATTTAAAAGTAAACTTCCCTTCTTTAACGCCTAGAACATAGACATGCATGATGCAGACAAACCACACACACACACACACGCACACACGCACACACACACACACACACACACACACACACACACACTTCAGTCAGCCGACTTAGTGCACAGTAAATAAGATAAGACCACAGCTGTTCGTGCTTTTGATAAATCTCCCAAGACTGCTCTTAACTGTACCAGTGTATGACAAATAAAGAGATACACATCACGATGTAAAAGGAATTGCACACACACACACACACACACACACACACACACACACACACACACACACACACACACACACGCACGCACGCGCACGCGCGCACACACACACACACACACACACCAAACAGTTACACATCAGGGATCGAGAATAGCTGCCTTGCGCTGCCTCAGGATGTTAACAGCCTTGGAAAAGTTACAAACGGGTGACGCTAGCGATGCATCTGGAAGCCATTTTTTTAAAGAAAAAAAACAAATGGCGTAATGCCTAAATCCAATGTAAACAACTGCTCTCAGCTCGTACGCATTTTTGCTCTCAGCTCCTGCGCGTTTTTGCTCTCGGACCATACGCAATTTTGCTCTCAGACCGTACGCAATTTTGCTCTCAGACCGTACGCAATTTTGCTCTCAGACCGTACGCAATTTTGCTCTCGGACCGTACGCAATTTTGCTCTCAGACCGTTGCTCGTACTCATTTTTGCTCTCAAACCGCTGCTCGTACCCGCGACCTACCGGGCCACCGTACTCAGACCGTACGCAATTTTGCTCTCAGACCGTACGCAATTTTGCTCTCGGACCGTACGCAATTTTGCTCTCAGACCGTTGCTCGTACTCATTTTTGCTCTCAAACCGCTGCTCGTACCCGCGACCTACCGGGCCACCGTATTTGTAAGAACAACGGTGGCACTTCAGTTGTACATGTAGTGGCATGGGCACGGGAGGTTATTGTATATTCATGTGCTCGGAGTAGCGGGAACCAGGTTGGAGTAGGTTAATGGCGCGAAATGAACGAGAAATGTGCAATTACTTTGCACAGCTGTATCTCCGTAACGGATCAAGTAAAAATTAACGAACAGGACAAATCGATAGGTACAGGACCCCTCTGCGTATAAACCGAATTTGAAGTTAATTGAAGTGTCTTGCCGAAAGATATGGCCAGTTTGAACCCCAAGGGGTATCGGACGTTGCAACACTGGCACGAAGCTAATGCAAGAGCCCAAAAATTATTTTACCAGAGAGAAATGATGTAGTATGAAGTGTTGAAAATAGGAAGTCAATAGCATTTACGGTTCGGGAGATGTAGCGATTTCAAAGTGAATCATTTTTATAACTTTATATATAAAAACGTGATACGCCAGTTTCGCGTGAACTGTCCCATATATATATATATATGGGACAGTCTCCGCGAAAATGGCCCTTCGCTATATAATTTTAAAGTTATAAAAATGACTCACGTTTGAATCGCTATAACTTCGTAACGGTACACGCCATTGACTTCCTATTTTCAACACTTCATACTACACCATTTCTATAAGGTAAAATAGATTTTGGAGTCTTGCATTAGCTTCGTGCCAGTGTTGCAACGTCCGATACCCCTTGGGGTTCAAACTGGCCATATCTTTCGGCAGGACGTCTCAATTAACTTCAAATTCGGTTTATACACAGAGGGGTCCTGTACCTATCGATGTGCCCTGTTCGTTAATTTTTACTTGATCCGTTACGGAGATACAGCTGTGCAAAGTAATTGCACATTTTTCGTTCATTCCGCGCCATTAACCTACTACAACCTGGTTCCCGCTACTCCGAGCTCATGAATATACAATAACCTCCCGTGCCCATGCCACTGTATTAACCTGTACAACTGAAGTACCACCGTTCTTACAAACGTCAGTGGTTCTCTTCTATAATGGACAAGATTCGTTAAGCGATCGAAATGTGTGGGATTCAGCTACCGTCACCATACAAAAAACACGGTACGTATTACCAGTACCGATACGCGCGCACAAAATTATGTAGAAATCGTGTCCCTGTCGATTCGATCATACTCTTTGGGTGCCACTCATTGCGTGGCCATTCATAGGCTTACAACCTATACGTCAGAGCCATGATATATAATGCACGGTGTATCAGCTAGGCTATGGGAGAGGCGTGGTCGAGTTAAAGACACGTGCAGCGCAGCTAGGCTGTAACTCTTCCTTATTGTCGGGATTTGCGTTCTGCTGGCACATATATTTTAAACGCCCACCGTTTTTCATTTCATCTGCATGGCTGGCACACACACACCCATGAACCAACACATACACACGTCTCACGTCATACTTATACACACTCTTTCCACTATTCTTTCCCCCTTGCTGTACACCCCTGTAAATTGTTATGTGCTACATGGATTCACTCATAAGCTTTGTCTAGTTGAACTGTTTTTCTATGTCTTTCGGTTACAGTGCTTTCACTGGCCTACTATACAACCCTCTTTCTCAACTATTTGTATTCTGACTGATGTGTTTTTCACGTGTAACTGGATTGTGTGTTCTATACACAGTGGTATAGGAGCATGGAGGCTATGGGGGCAAAGGCCCTAACAATTTTTTCAGAGGAAGGCCCCCCTCCCAACTCCTACCCCCCATTGGTTGTATGTGCTGGATAAATGTGTTGTATGTACTGGACTATTTGTTCCTGTCTCACAGTACCTGCCACATCATGATGTACCATGCCTCATGTCCCATATTCCATTACATGCATCCATTTACACACTCACAAACTCATATATACACAACACTCACAACTACATGTATCCCATGCCAATCACTATATATGCTGAAGCTCTGAGTGTGTACCATTGAGAGGTTTAAAAAGACTTAGGTCTTACTATTTATTACCATCCTTTGTTATACCAGGGCCCTGATCTTTATCTTTTGGGATAAAGCAGGAATAATATTCCTGCCGGGCTTATATACAAAAGTAGGTCTACTAAAGTCCCTTTTACAGAGTGGTAGATCTACAAGTAATATCACAAAAGATAAATAGCACAGATTCCTAGAATGGGCCCATGTATAATGTTATACATACACATGCACACACATACACACACATGCATGCACACACATACACATGCACACACATGCACACGCACACACACACACATACACACACATACACACACACACCTACACACACATACACACACACACACACACACAAACCAGTGCTACTTAGAAATAGTGGTTCTGGTGGGTATGACTGTCAGTTTGCTATGACCGGATGCAAAGCCACCCATGGAAGTCACCCAAGGAATGTTGATTTACATGAGATGGTGGCAAATAGATAGGCTAATGCCTTTGTGTTTAGGACTCTGCAATTAATGAGACATACCGTCACAAACCCACCTGAGGATCAGAGCACTTGGTGTCATATTTTATGTCTGTTTTTGGATCTGGGGCAGTGCTGTTCCGACTTACATAGGCTTTTGCATTTGGTCATATGTGTAGCAAACTTGACAGCCATCCTCATCAGGACCACTAATCCTAAGTAGCATTGGAATTTCCATGTGGGTGTGCGTGTGTATGTGTGTGTTTCTGTGTGTGCGTGTGTGTGTGTGTGTGTGTGTGTGTGTGTGTGTGTGTGTGTGTGTGTGTGTGTTTGTGTGTGTGTATTGGAACCTTTCTTTCTTGGAGAATGTGCAATTTATTTTTGTGATGTGTTGACAAGCTACTTCTAGATCTGCTCACCTAGAGATGGAAGCCTTGCATACAAGTAATAAAGACATTCTCTATGAGAAAATTGATGGCATATAGGATTGGAAGGCAAAAGGAAGAAAACAAGGGTCTACTAAGGGGAAATGTAATACGCACACAGTTGAACAACATAATGTCCTACAAATGTGCTAAATATATGGCTATTACATATTTCCTCTATTGCCTGTCAATCCTATATACCAACTTTCTCACAAACAATGTTTTTATTACTTGTTCCATCAGTTCTTTTTCTTCATGAACATAACAAATTTAGAGTATTTGAAATAAGACCATTAGTGGTGTTACACAGTTTAGCAGGGGTATACTGTGTGGAGGAGGGGGGGGGGGGTCTCCTGGATGGAATGGTAAAAAGGGAGAAGGAGATCCCTACGTAGAAGTGTGACATCTATGGAAGAGGGGGTACCCTGATGTGGAGGAGCGAGGGGCACGTGCCGTGAAGTGGGTGGGGAATCCCATGTGAAAGAGGTGTCTATTGGTGGGGATGGAAGCCCTGATGTGGTGGAGCAAGTAGCATGCATCCATTTGTGGCCTACCATTGGTGGAGGTCCAAACGCAGCTTGCTAAGCTTTTTCAAAGCTACCATTGTATGTGTGTGTGTGTGTGTGTGTGTGTGTGTGTGTGTGTGTGTGTGTGTGTGTGTGTGTGTGTGTGCTTGCTTGTAGCATTGGTAGGAGGATTTATTTTTTGTGCAAGCTACTTGTGGACAGATGGGAAGCCTTGCATAAGTGGCAGTGAATATTATTGCGTAGCCTATCTCAAAGATTTGGAAAGACTGGGCCACTGTAGAGTTTATACAGAGAGCATTCACTGACATGGCTTCTATTTACCCATGGGTATACACACAGTACTGTGTTGGTATTTTACTTACACATGAAGCTTCAGGACTAGTATGCAGCTATATATACAAGATCACCTTGATGGGGACATGACATTTGAGCCCCCCCCATCATTCCAACTCTTTCATGACCACTATCAGCTGAAATAGAGGAGTCTTTAAAACCCTCCCAATATGAGTACAGTGAATGGTATATGGGACATGTATAGTGGAGCCTCACGGGGGCCTCTGACAAACATATTGTGGCATTTGCCCCCCACGACCCCCGTACTTCCTACCCCACTGACACCAGTCCAATACATACAACACACAGTCCAGTTGCATGTGTGAAACACATCCACATCAGTGACATGGAGGCCTTTGGACATGACCATGTAGAGGAGGCCATGGGATATGAGCATACAGTGGAGGGCATGAGTCTGACAAGACATGCTACCTTGTGCTGATACAATTATGACCACTAAAGAAATAGAAGGTAATGTTACTTGCATATGTAGGACCAAACATAAAGAGAATGAATCTGAATATAAACATAACAAAAATAGTTGAGAAAGAGGTTGCATAGTAGGCCAGTGAATGCACTGTAACCGAAAGATATGAAAAAAAGGTTCAAATTGACAAAGCATATGAGTGAATCTATGTAGCACACAACATAACAATTTACAGGGTTTACAGCAAGGGGAAAAGAATAGTGTCTTATTGTGGAAAGAGTGTGAATAGTCATGACATGAGACGTGTGTATGTTCATGGGTGTGGTTCATGGGTGTGTGTGCCAGCCGTGCAGATGAAATGAAAAATGGTGGGTGTTATATGTGCCAGCAGAACGCATATCCCAACAATAAGGAAGGGTTACATGTGTTCCAGCCTGCATGTGTCTTTAACTCAACCACGCCTCTCCCCTAGCCTAGCTGATGCACCGTGCACTATATCTCATGGCTCTGATGTACAGGTTGTGAACCTATAAATGGCCACGCAATGAGTGCCACCCAAAGAGTATGACCGAATCGACAGGGACACGATTTCTACATGCTGTTGTGCGCGCGTATCGGTACTGGTAGTACGTACCGTCCAATCCTTGTCAACATAATACAAAAATAAATTGCACATTCTCCAAGAAAGAAAGGTTCCAATGCTACACACACAAACACTCACACACACACACACAAACACACACACACACACAAACACACACACACACACTGAAATTCCAATGCTGCTTACAAGAAGAATTAGTGGTTCTGGTGAGGATGACTGGCAAGTTTGTTGCTACACATATGACCAAATGCAAAAGCCTATGGAACTCACAGGTCTGTAACATGTTTGGAAGCAGCACTGCACCAGATCCAAAAACAGACATAAAATATGACACCAAGTGCTGTGATCCTCAGGTGGTATGTGATGCTATGTCTCATTAATTGCAGAGTCCTAAACACATCTGGTCATAGCAAACTGACAGTCATACCCACCAGAACCACTATTTCTAAGTAGCACTGGTTTGTGAGTGTGTGTGTGTGTGTGTGTGTGAGTGTGTGTGTATGTGTGTGTGTGAGTGTGTGTGTGTATGTGTGTGTGCGTGTGTATGAAAAGCATTATACATGGGCCCCTTCTAGAAATCTGTGCTATTTATCTTTTGTGATATTACTTGTAGATCTACCACTCTGTAAGAGGGACTTTAGTAGACCTACTTTTGTATATAAGCCCGGCAGGAATATTATTCCTGCTTTATCCCAAAAGATAAAGATCAGGGCCCTGGTATAACAAAGGATGGTAATAAATAGTAAGACCTAAGTCTTTTTAAACCTCTCAATGGTACACACTCAGAGCTTCAGCATATATAGTGATTGGCATGGGATACATGTAGTTGTGAGTGTTGTGTATATATGAGTTTGTGAGTGTGTAAATGGATGCATGTAATGGAATATGGGACATGAGGCATGGTACGTCATGATGTGACAGGTACTGTGAGAAGGAACAAATAGTCCAGTACATACAACACATTTATCCAGCACATACAACCAATGGGGGGTAGGAGTTGGGAGGGGGGCCTTCCTCTGAAAAAATTGTTAGGGCCTTTGCCCCCATAGCCTCCATGCTCCTATACCACTGTGTATAGAACACACAATCCAGTTACACGTGAAAAACACATCAGTCAGAATACAAATAGTTGAGAAAGAGGGTTGTATAGTAGGCCAGTGAAAGCACTGTAACCGAAAGACATAGAAAAACAGTTCAACTAGACAAAGCTTATGAGTGAATCCATGTAGCACATAACAATTTACAGGGGTGTACAGCAAGGGGGAAAGAATAGTGGAAAGAGTGTGTATAAGTATGACGTGAGACGTGTGTATGTGTTGGTTCATGGGTGTGTGTGTGCCAGCCATGCAGATGAAATGAAAAACGGTGGGCGTTTAAAATATATGTGCCAGCAGAACGCAAATCCCGACAATAAGGAAGAGTTACAGCCTAGCTGCGCTGCACGTGTCTTTAACTCGACCACGCCTCTCCCATAGCCTAGCTGATACACCGTGCATTATATATCATGGCTCTGACGTATAGGTTGTAAGCCTATGAATGGCCACGCAATGAGTGGCACCCAAAGAGTATGATCGAATCGACAGGGACACGATTTCTACATAATTTTGTGCGCGCGTATCGGTACTGGTAATACGTACCGTGTTTTTTGTATGGTGACGGTAGCTGAATCCCACACATTTCGATCGCTTAACGAATCTTGTCCATTATAGAAGAGAACCACTGACGTTTGTAAGAACGGTGGTACTTCAGTTGTACAGGTTAATACAGTGGCATGGGCACGGGAGGTTATTGTATATTCATGAGCTCGGAGTAGCGGGAACCAGGTTGTAGTAGGTTAATGGCGCGGAATGAACGAAAAATGTGCAATTACTTTGCACAGCTGTATCTCCGTAACGGATCAAGTAAAAATTAACGAACAGGGCACATCGATAGGTACAGGACCCCTCTGTGTATAAACCGAATTTGAAGTTAATTGAGACGTCCTGCCAAAAGATATGGCCAGTTTGAACCCCAAGGGGTATCGGACGTTGCAACACTGGCACGAAGCTAATGCAAGACTCCAAAATCTATTTTACCTTATAGAAATGGTGTAGTATGAAGTGTTGAAAATAGGAAGTCAATGGCGTGTACCGTTACGAAGTTATAGCGATTCAAACGTGAGTCATTTTTATAACTTTAAAATTATATAGCGAAGGGCCATTTTCGCGGAGACTGTCCCATATATATATATATATATATATATGGGACAGTGTCCAGCAAAATCACCCTTCTGGGTAGTTTTTCAAGTTTTCAAATCCTTTGTTTTTCCGTGAACTCTAAAGAGCTTCTATCAAATGGTCCTTACACATCCTAAATTGGGCTATCCATCATAGAGGTATTAGGCACTGAATTTATAATGCAAGCGTTACTTATCTTCTGCTTGTCCAGAAAATTTTGAAAAGTATCAAAAGGGTGATTTCAAATATTCCTTTTTTGCTGCCTCCATCCCATATATCATTCGACAAGAAATGGGCCTTGTGGATTGATATATATAGCATCCTTATCAAATCAATATACATGTATCTTTCAAAATATTAATGCTATCAGCTCCTATTTTTAACACAACATACCACAGCTATATGTGACAAGTAGTCTAAAGCTGGGTTTACAATGTGACGCTCGCTGAATGTTGTGTCAGCGTCAGCGTCTGCAATTCGTGACGCCAACATTGGAATAGAACTCAAGTCTGTTCCAGCGTCACGTCACGTCAGCTGGGGCATACAATAATTGTTTACAATATGACGTTTCAGCGAAGAGAAAGTTGGTGGCAAATAGGATTGGAAGGCAATAGTGGTGTTTAAAGGAAGGAAACAAGGGTCTAATAAAAAGGGGAAATGTAATAGTCCTACATTTCGCACATTTATAGTATGTTTGTGTGCCAAATATAGGACTATTACATTTCCCCTTCTTATTAGACCCTTGTTTACCTCTTTTTTACACCACTATTGCCTTCCAATCCTATATGCCACCAACTTTATCTTAGAGGACGTTTTTATTACTTGTTCCATCTGTTTTTAATTTCTTCATGAGAGATAAGAGATAGTAACTAGACAATTTTGAAAGACCAGAATGGTCCAAGAGAAGAGGTGTCCCAATGTGGAAGTGCAGCATCTAAGGAAATGGGGGTACCCTGATGAGGAGGAGCGAGGGACTTTGTAGTGGCGTGGACGACTCAAAGTGAAGGGAACTTGATGAAGCTAGTGGGATGTCCATTGGTGAAGTCCAATACACACTCTTACAGGACAGCTCGCTGAGCTTTCTCAAGACCATTGTACTCCTGGGTTTGTAGCTACAGGAAATGATTGCAGTCATTAAAACATTTATTTTACCTACATTACATTTTAGCCACCAGGTATCAAATAACAGTGTAATTAATACCCACCAGCATGCACATGTGAAGCCATACACATACATTAGATAATGATCCTTGCTTCGCTAGTTCTCACACGCGTATTTATAAAAGCGAGGTTCATATCTTGCTCTAACATACCTAGTTTTGTTGGTAGTTCTAAGATGCTACGGCAGTGTGTCATCTTTGGAGCACGCTTTGTGACTGGATGTCCGGGTCTTGTATTGAATTCGCTAGCAAATCGGACAGTTTTAATACTGTTACCTTTTACATGTACATGGCTGGCGGAGACCACCAGCAACTGCTTAGGTAAACTTTTGGTCTGTAAAGTAAATTAATAATCATTACCAATAATTTTCTGGACTCACTAAGAGGTGGCTCTTGTGTTCATAGGCCTTCTACTTTTCTGAATCAGCCTCATAGCTGTCACATTCATAGGCCTTCTTTTCTGGTCCAGCCTCATAGCTGTCACGCTCATAGACCATCTTTTCCGGATCAGCCTCGTAGCTGTCTCACTCATAGACCTTCTTTTCAGCCTCGTACATGCAGCTGACACACTCATAGTCTTTTTTGGATCAGCCTTGCAGCTACCATCACCTTCTTTATGAGGTTCACTTTATATTGTGCTCGCCTCGTTGATTTCTTTAAACAGATGATTATGCTGAAGTGATTGGTGCTGTGGCGCTCTTCAACAATGTTTCTAGCTGGGTAAAGTCACATCAGATGGATCAACTTTTGCCATGACATGGGTGGTGTCATATTTAAATGTGCATACATACATTTTGAGGTCTCTGTTATTAAGCACTCATAAACTGTGACTGATTTAATTCCTACCATGTTTAGCAATACTTATGGGCTATTCTTTGTGGTATACGCTATAATGCAACACTATTTGGTACCATGTACATGGGTGGTGGTTTGGTATAATTATTGTAAAAAAGAATGAAACCAACATGTTATAAGGTACTTTATAATGTGTGGAACTTTTATTTGACCCTGGCAAAAAGTTTCTTAAGATCCTGCCAACACCCTATACCAGCATAATGCTCTAACTGTTAACTACCAGAATCAGCAAGTTTCAGTTTGGGAACTCTGCGGGTTTCTGAGATATGAGGTAAAATATAAATGCCATTACAAAATGTATACAAAGTGTTCAAAGCATACTTACCATATATATTGGGCAGTAGTTTACACAAGCAGTTTGTCACCCTAAGCGTCTTGAAATGGCTGATAGCTTGCTTTGCACACTTGGAGAAGCTTTTGGAGAGGATTGCAACAATGAAAGCATTGAAAGGGTCACAGCAGAAGAAGAGGAGCTCCTGCTATTAAGAACAGGCCAGGTTGTATCTGAAATATGTAGCAAACATCAGAAATCATATAGATCTACAACACTATTCCTTGGCAGTGGTGGATCCAGGAGGGGGGGGGGGAGGCACTAAATTTCCACCATATATGGTACTACCTATGCCATATATGGGAAAATTAATTGTGGATATGATTTGCCCCCCCCCCCCCCCCCCCCCCCCCCGGATCCGCTACTGCTTGGGCCAGAAGAAGTGCTGTGACCCATTGGGGAATCATCCAACCAAAATTATGGCTAGAAGCCTCCATGTCTTTACACTGGTGATGGCAGAGAAATGGAGCACTAAGGATGTGAGGCTGGTGGGGAAAAGACTGTACATAATCTGTCGCAAGCAACCGTCCAGGCAGGCTACTCCTTGCACATCATCCCAACATGACAGCATGACAGCGACATTGATGCAGGTGATGGTGAGATTGAAGAAGCCAGTAGTACTGACAGTTGCGATGAAGAAGATGCAAGCACCCAGCTTACAGCCTTGCTAGTTAGTATAAATGAATCACCGGTGTATATGATTTCCGATGATTGCTACATATTTCAGATACAAGCTGGCCCGTTCTTAGTAGCAGGAGCTCCTCTTCTTCGGCTGTGACCCTTTCAATGATTTCATTGTTGCAATCCTCTCCAAATGCTTCTCCAAGTGTGCAAAGTATCAGCCATTTCAAGACGCTTAGGATGTACAACCGTTCAAAGTCATGAGTATAAAATGGTCATTAGATGCACTGTGCAATACACAACACAAAGAACTGGCGAACTTCACACAAAACACCCCCATTCAATTATATCATAATAGACTGCATTTTAACAAGAACACCAGCATCAGCAAGCCATAAATAGGGTGAAAATTCATTGCTTAATGTGGTACATGGTGACAAGCTGTGTGTGTAAACTACTGCCCAATATGGTAAGTATGCTTTGAACACTTGTATACATTTTGTAATGGCATTTATATTATACCTCATATCTCAGAAACCCACAGAGTTCCCAACCTGAAACTTGCTGATTCTGGTAGCAAACAGTTAGAGCATTATGCTAGTATAGGGTTGTTAGCAGGATCTTAAGAAACTTTTTGCCGGGTTCAAATAAAAGTTCCACACATTATAAAGTACCTTTTAACATGTTGGTTTCAATCTTTTTTACAATAATTATACCTAACCACCAGTGTTGCATTAGAGCGTATACCACAAAGAATAGCCCATCTGTAAGCAGAAACGCCCCCCTGTTTACATAAGTATTGCTAAATGTGGTAGGAATTAAATCAGTCACAGTTTATCAGTGGTTAATAACAGAGACTCAAAATGTATGTATGCACATCTAAATATGATACTATCCATGTGGTAGAATGATAAACAACATTGGACAATGTCATGGCAAAAGTTGATCCATCTGATGTGACTTTACCCAGCTCGAGGTTCTTCGTGGCGGAAGGAAGGAGGAGAAGAAAAATAGCGGCCAATAACAGTTAGACCAGGTACGAGACATGGGCACAAGTATTTTTGTTCTCTATAAGTGCGTGCTGTTATGACACAAAACTAACACAAAACTGTCCCTATTTGTGCTATCATTCAAAGCGACAAAGAGGGAAATGATCCGACTCACAGCCGACCCTCCAGACGCAAGTCATGTTTATTTAATTATATTCTTTATCCGACATCAATCCTAATGGAACCTCCTTCTGCAGGTTCCAAAAATACATTTTGGTGTCTTAATCATGCAGTACCTATGTTACAAGGTCCGAAACCCCATAGGGATCCAAACAGCCAATTTGTCAGGTAGGATTGTTCAAGTCACTTCAAATTCAGGACAGGTCCTGTCGTTATTGATATGTTCTGTTCATTAATTTTTACCTCATCTGCTATGGAGATATATCTGTGCAAATTGCGTGCATGGTTTCCTGCAAGATTTAGGCACTTGCCTCCCATACATTGAGTTGTCTAAATCATAATATGCTGTGGCATAATGATTGCAGCAATGTCACTACATTACAGGCGACTAAAAAAATTCTGCCATTCTCATAAATATTTCATGTGCACGCTGTAATGTAATAAAGGAATCTAGTGCATATTAAAGTTATTTCATATGCAAAGAGACAAGTGCTCTAACCTATTTGCATGGTGAAGATACTGCTTGATTACATCCACTCCATTTAATGGGATGAGGTCTGCAAAAGAACAGTTGCATCATAGACAACATATCAAAAATTACAAAATGCAGCATTTCAACTACACGTGTATAAGATATGCATCTAATTAGTACATGTACTTATTGACACCAATGTTGAGATCAGCATTTTACACGTAATGAGCTACACATATACAGGTGTACTTATTTGTAAAGATGGCCAGTATTGAAAGGTACAACCAAAATTATAGATATACACGTGTAAGTGATATACATGTACATGTAAGGTCAAATGTACCTAATTCATTAGAATCTGTGAACAGATTTAATCTTACATGCAACAGGTCTTTTAATGTTACTACTGTACACGTGATTAATGATGGTGGGCTGTACAACTGCCTATGCATGTGGCTTCAATTGTTTTACAAGAAGCAGCCCTGTTTATCGGTATTTATTGTGTGGTGATTTATAGGAGCTTTTATACTATAACATGATTCCTACAAATGGTTCATTGCACTGCAAGGCTGCTGTGTTTGGTTTTAGGGTCATTACACAAGGGCAGATCCAGGATTTCAGAAAAGGGGGGGTTGGTAATTAATATTCATGAAGTGTGGGAGGGGGTCTGGGGCGGAGCCCCAGCCGCCAACACTTTTTCATTATATCATGCGCACAACACTACATAACATCATGATACTGCCTTGCTGTTTGTTTGCTCGCAGAGCTGCAGTTGTAGTACGAATTTCAGCCATCTTTACTTCGCTTAATTGTTACTAATGATAATTATTCATTACGGGTTTGAAAGGGGGGGTTGCAACCCACCCCACCCCCCCCAACCCCCCAACCCTCTACCCCCCCCACCCCCCCCACCTGAATCCGCCAGTGTTACACATCCTTCAGCTAGCAAATGGACAGCACATCTCAGATTTTGGTGCAACTTCCCATACATGGTTGTCTTCATATGAGAAGACATTTGACCATTTATTACTATTTATTACTTTCATAACCTTAATGGTTTAGGAGGTACAATGTACACATTGCTGAATAATGATACACTTTACTGATAAGGTAACTTTCACATGATTTATTTTGGTTCCCACTTAGAGCCTAGTTGCATGTTTCCCACCACTCCAAGATCTCATGAAGTACAATCAAGATACGATATGCATTTTGGTGGGAGGTTACTATAAATTGGTCCATACTATTTAACAAATACTGTTATACGTTACAGGGTTCGATGTAAGGATTGCCCTTTATCTATGTGGTACGACTATCATAGCATGTTTTTGTAGCTAACATAACATGTTATTATAACAACGCGTCATCAACCACAGTACATACAAACCCATAAGGATAAAAAACATAACTTTACTGGACTTCACTTATTATCATTCTGACTCCATTTCATCATCTGACTTGGAATCAGATATGTTTTGCGATAGCCTGCGTTTGCAGGTCCCTTTCCATCTACATGTAAGGATGGATGATACAGGGTCAAAGTCACCAATTTCAGAACTGTGCAGCTGTACAGACATCAAATCGGTGACCAAGGTGTCCCTAAGTCTGCTCCTCCAGTCTGACTTGATCACCTTAGTCAGGCTGAACCTCGTTCACAATCTGCACTGCTGGCAGGCAAGAAGAGTAGCAGATCCACCAGCTGGAGCACATTTGGACAAGTGTCTTGGGCTGTCCTGAACACATCCACCCACTAAGGCTTATTTGGTAGGACCTTTGTTGTTTCAGCATACCTGGATTCAGTATACCATGTACTACTAATGCATTAAGTCTTTTACACAAGGTGAACCTACACTATGTCTTTGAGCAAGTTCCACTCCGTTAAAACAACACTGACATCCACACCACACTTCTCAAGGATGGGTCTAAAGTGCCTTAGCAAAAGTGCTACATCTTGATTTCCAAATTCTAATTAATGAGTAACTTGGTTAATAACATACTTCAACACTAACTCATTCGCCTGGTGGGGCCAAGAAAGTAGGGACAGAAAATGCATAGCACTTGTGACGTCATCAGTTCCATTCTTTCCTAGCCGCTTCTCCAGCTGTGCTGTGGGACCGTCCACAAGGCACTTCATGTCAGCCTTTAGCTGAACAAGGTCGTACTTTCACAATAAAGGGATCCCCAAAAATGACAACTCATGCTCAAGGGCTGACATCGAATAGTGGCCAGGACTACATGAACATACATGCAATAGGGGATTAGCTTTGTATTATGTATGGGTCATTCACCTCTCTGTTAATGCCTTTAGCTTAGCCATAGACCATAGTTGACTTCAGTGTCCCAATGATATGCCCAGGGGAATAGTTTGGAGACTGTATGGCCAACGATACAGAGTGGAGAGTGTCTACAACGTCTGTAACAAATGCCCCTTGGAAGCAAAACAATTTTTTTGCAAGAGAGCGTTTTAAAAAAGCCCTATGCTTTAGCCTTGCTATCACTAGACACTCCTGCTCCTGTTGCAATGAACAACTAAAAAAGAGATTATTAATACCTGTGCTTGTTTGTAGAATCACCTTACCTGCTCGAAGTGCTGCATTAGGGCTGGATACATACTCCACAGCTTCTTTAGTGCCAGCATGGTGTGAGGCAGCCACCTTGTACCACCAACCCTGCTGGGTGCTAGAAATTCACACCTGCTGCAGCACAGGATGACTTGAGGTTCTCCCGGTTCAGAGCACTTGAATGGTAGGTTATAGATTGATAATAGAAGCTCTGAAAAGGTGGTCATGAAGCTGTTTTCTCCAACAACTACCTTGAACCCCAGATCCAGCCTATGTGCCATGCAGTGCATTGAGAACAACAGTGGTTGTTCTCTCTTCAGCCGAGTACTGACACCACTCTTGCATCCAGTCATTACAGAGGCTCCATCACTGCCAAAGCCAACCAGCTTGGAAAAAATGGTCTCCTTTGTCATCTGGAGATTACTCTCCAAGGCTTGGACAAGTGCAGTGCATATGTGGTCAGCTGTGCCTCGGCTAATATTAACATAGGCAAGAAAGTTGACAGCAACCACTCCTTTTACACCCTGCCTATGTATTGCATGAAGCCAGTTAAGTAATAAAAAATGAGGAGCAATGCACCTGTGTACCTTATATAAATAATTTCAGCACCACTGACAGACGAATCTGTAGTGCCATCCATCATGACAGAGAAGAAGTTGTTGGACTGTATTTGTGCCTGCAAACCCAACCTCTGCTTTTCCGCAATGCAGTGGATGAATTCACAGCACTTCTTGTCAGTCCTGTGAGATGCTCCCACATCAAGACCCTTCTTCTCGTCAGGAGCACACATCCACTCCATGTCACTGAAGCCTTGGCAATGGCATGGGCATTTCGAAACAGCAAAGCCAATCAATGCATCACTGCCTGCTCAGCTTTTGAAGTATGCCCACTAAGTGTGTGCATGCAGGACTTATGCTGGATGCTATTGTTTTCAGGTAGATAACATTGGTTTAATAAATGGACTCAACTGTGGATAAGCCTGTACTTATGTACCTTTCAGCATGATGAGAAAGTGAATACCTACAAAAGCTAGTGCTGCCATCAATGAATTGGCCTGATGTTCCTTCCTGGGATGCGCATACTGTACAAAACATCTTGCCTTCCTCAAACAACAACCATGGAAAGACAGTCAGCCATCGGTCTTTGGTTTACACTAGTAGCAGACTCATCCAGATCCATTGCAGAGCGCAAAATAACGGGAATGTGTTTATACATGTATACGCATGTACTAATCACCCAGAGCGCTGCGCGTAAGATCGTACAATAAGCCCATTGTTTACTTCTACAATGGAGCCCTCTTCATGCATATGTAGATACGGGCTCCCTTTTAAACCAGCTGTATGTTAAAGCGTGGTGACCGTGGTTCATGTATTTCAACCGAATTCACTATGTCGGCCCATTTTACGGTAATGTTGACGTTTTTGTAATTTACAAATTACCGAAATCGTCAAAATATGAATGTCATTCGAATGTCATTTTTGGCAACCCTTACGTCGAACCTTGCTGTTAAAAGGTTGAATATCACCACTTTTTTTTTTACCAGTTCGGACACATATTGAACTTAGTGTTTTTTCATAATAAAAATGTTGATTATTGATAACTCCTGAGAACCAGAAATGGTATTATGTGTGAGCAGCCATTTTGAGTTGATTAACAGTATGGCTAAGTGAATTACATAACACTTGAACCTCAGTAATCAAAATGTCAATTATGAATAAAATTAACTGGTGTAAAATTTACCGTTACGCCTATCCATACGTATAAGAGTGCACATGCATGTGACAGATGTGAACTCTATCACAAATGGGGGTTTTGAACGTGGTTCAACGTCGGGAGGAACGTTAGCTTATTAGCCATGATACTGTTACTTTAACCCGCATATATCTAAGAGTGCACGTATGCACGTGTACATGTATACATGCACGTACACGCGCATATGCGCACTTTTAGATATGCACTGACATATACGCGGGTTAAAGTAACAGTATCATGGCTAACGAGCTAAAGTTTCTGCTGACGCTGAACCATGTTCAAAACCCCCATGAATGACACTTTGTGACAGAGTCCACATCTGTCACATGCACGTGCACTCTTATATGTATGGATATGCATAACAGTTAATTTCACACCAGTTAATTTTATTCATAATCAACATTTTGATTGCTGAGGTTCGAATGTTATGTAATCCACTTAGCTACACACTGTTAAATCAACTCAAAATGGCTGCTCACACATAAAACTATTTCTGGATCTCTGGGGTTATCAATAATCAACATTTTTATTTTGCAAAAACATTAACTTCGATATGGTGTCCGAACTAGAGTGGTGATTTTCAACCTTCTTCTAACAGTATGTGTATAATCTGTAGTATAAACCCAATTTATAGTTTAACTCTTTCACCTCCCACCAAAATGCATATCGTATCTTGATTGTACTTCATGAGATCTTGGAGTGGTGTGAAAACATACAACTATGCTCTAAGTGGGAACCAAAATAAATCATGTGAAAGTTGACCTTATCAGTGAAGTGTATCATTATTCAGCAATGTGTATCTCCTAAACCATTAATGCAATAAATGGTCAAATGTCTTCTCATAAGAAGACAACCATATATGGGAAGTTGCACCAAAATCTGAGAGGTGCTGTCCATTTGCTAGCTGAAAGGATGTGTAATGACCCTTTAGCTGATTTTGCGGTACAACCAGGCAATCCTTCGTAAGTTGTGAGACTTGGCTGAAATCAACTAAATGCATGTAGCTACATGTACATGTACATGTATGGATGGCCATAAAACCAGTAGAACAAATTAGTACTACATGTACATGTACGCGTATCAAAGCCAGCAACATATACAATATTTTGGTAACCCACCTTTGGCATGATCTAAGTCCTCGACAAAATATTGGATCTGTTCAATTGCCTTAACAACAGACTCCATTTCTTCTTCATTCAGCTCTGCGGGTGCGCTTTGACCTTCCAAAGGTATTGAGCTGCTGTATTTCTATGTAATACATGTTATGGTGCATGACAACAGGCTAACAATTCAAATGCCCAGGATGATTAGTTCACGAGTACATTGCGAGCTCCATGCTATGCATACTTTGTAATAAGGCTATCATAACAGTAGGTGGCAACATATACATTAATAGCATTCATTCCCTATTTGTTCACCATAATGTAACGAGCTTATTACTCATTCTATTACATGTAGGTCAGAGCTTCATTACTGCAGATGTGTACAAGTCAGTGTTAATAAGGACTAAATTTTGATAGAACTAATGTTAGATTTGGGTGGACAATAGTCAGATTTGTTCAGACATGCATTCATATTCTTGTAGAACCAATACATTTAAATCAGATCTAGATACAGAAAAATGGGTCCATACAGTGCTGGTCCAAGATATAGTCAATCCGCAGATATATATCTATTCCACAATAAGTGAGTACTCTGTAAATGACTATGTAAACATGTTAGTTTTGTGCCGCTATAATTGAAAATTGAGGTGGCATATGTTTACATACTTGTTTACAGTGGAACAGATTTAATTGGGGCTTTATTAGCAGATTGACTCGTGTCTTGGAGAGGCACAGGTACTTTGTACTAGACACGTGTGCCTTCCTTGCATGCTGTTGTAGTCTGTATGCTTACCACAGATCTTAAATGTAGTGCTACAGCTAGATGTTATCACAATCTTATCATAACTAATTAATACTCTGAACAAATAGGTGCTAAATTTTATATCCGTACTGCTACATGTAGGTGCATGCAATGGTCAGAATAAATGACCAGCAATAGTACATGCATACATGTAAAGTTACACGGCCATACGCACAATTTGATCTAAAATTGACCAATGACCGCCCGTTATTTCTGCATGTACAAACATCTTTGGTCTTTCTTTCTTCATTATGGCTAATTAGCCAGAGATAATTTTTTTTCTCCATGCTAACCAGTAAAACCACAGCCACGTAAATAATTGAATACATACGATTTTTCTGTAGTAATTAATACATAGATGACGGTGAGAATTATGTAACAGACCATTCATTGTATTTTGTTTTAGTTAGGCAGAAGGCCTGACTCCAATCACTGGTAATAGTGTGTAGATACAAATGTACATGTATATTAACAGAAACATAAACATACCCTCAGTACATCAAGAGATTTCTTGAGGACCTCTGTTTCACTTGGAGCAGTGGCCATGGAGTCTAATGCTTCAGCCAACCACCGCCTCCGCTGAATATGTAACACATTGCATTACTTCAAATCCAGAATCTTACCACATTACTAGGATATATCCATATATGCATGTACTGAACATGCACAGGTATGTTTTAACATTTAAACATGTAATGCCCGTAACAACTTCACAGCATAATGGGGCAAATAACCTTCACCAAAATACGATACTTTATTGCAGGATACAGCAATTTAATACAACTATAGCTGCATGAATCATGAGTATGACTTTGCATAGATTTTGCAGGATACAGCAGTTTAATACAACTATAGCTGCATGAATCATGAGTACGACATTACATAGATTTTGAATTTTACAAATAACAGTTCTAAGGTATTTGGCTCTAGCTTCGCATCTACAATGCCGCACTAACCTACCCAGGTACCATCTACAATGCAGTGCGGGTATCCAGCCGGGTGTTTTCAGTATGCATTCTATTGAAAAGTATGCAAACTGACCGTACTGGCCGCAAGTTATTTTAAAAAAAGCTTTTACAAAATATCCTTCCTTTATAGCAATTCAAAGCTTTAAAGAACATGTAGGGCATTAGTACAATACT
Organism: Eunapius fragilis; assembly: GCA_963681505.1. Classification (NCBI taxonomy): domain Eukaryota; kingdom Metazoa; phylum Porifera; class Demospongiae; order Spongillida; family Spongillidae; genus Eunapius; species Eunapius fragilis. The sequence continues at coordinate 5,943,392 of OY811975.1, read as the reverse complement.
AATAAAAAGCACACAACAGGTAAGAATCAGCGATTGCATTCCCTTTCATCCAATAAGCTCAAAACTGACTGGTTTTCATGTACAGAAAACAGCGTAAGGAAAATTGATCTCTTCAGCCTACACTCCCCTTCATAATACGATTGATTATACATGTAGTATAAAGTATACATGTATATTTACATCATAGTATTCATTACACCCATGGGTCATTCCAAAAACGATTGTACCCCCATAGTTTCAAATCTGCACACCTTTTCTCACAGTTGTTCTCAATGAAATAGACAATCTCACAATACATTTGTATACCCAAATTTATTTGGTTTATCCAATACACACTCTAATTGTTTCCTGACTTTGCTTGTTTTGAATGACTACACTACGAAGGGCATGCTTGATATTTTGGCACAAAAAGGAAGGTTTTATGGAGGACGTACCTCTCAGTATACAAATGTGTTATGTATGTCATTAGAGGCATTAAAGGTTTGTGTGTAGCAAAAAATATTAAGGAATTATGCCACCAATTTTTTAAATATAGAAACTCGCCAACATCATTTTACATATTGCCTGATTAACTTAGTGAGAAAATGATAAAGTGGCTTGGGATTTTAAAGGCAAGGTAGCCATTTTAAGTCTCCAGTCAAATCAGTTTATTGTCATGCACATAACACGCAGCCACAGAGTTTATACACATCCAAGCCACTTTCACATCACACTGTTAACTTGCTGTAGCTTGAGGAGAGAGGACTGGTGCACTTCCTACTCCTACCTTTTTTCTTCTGGACACTATACTGGAAGAAAACAGCTTCACTTCAACGTTAGCTGATATTGGAATAAAAAAGTGAACCCTCTGTGTGCCTGAAACAGTTCTGCTCCTTGACAAACGGTCATCCAATACTTTAACTTCCTTTTCATGTTTTTTTAATTCCACAAAACTGGGGGGACTCTCAAGCGACTTGCCACAAAAGCCAGTTTGCAAAGGCCTCATTATCTACATATCAACTGTACCAGTTTGCAGTTAACAGCAGCATATCTGTTTTGTGGAATTCAACATGAACAGGAAGCTAAAGTATTGAAAGGCTGTTTTTCAAGGTGCAGAACTGTTCCGGGCACACATAAGCTTCACTGTTTTATTCCAATATCAGCAAACACTGTTGAAATGAAGCTGTTTTCTTCCAGTATAGTGTCCAGAAGAGAAAAGGTGAAGTAGGAAGTGAACTAGTCCTCTCTCCTCAAGCTACAGCAAATCGGTAGACATGTCACTGTGGCTTATGATGGAGAATACTGGCTTGGTTGTGTTGTTGGGGTTCTTGAGACTGAACATGTCAAGTTCCTACATCCCTGAGTCCAAGCATCCTCTTTTGTGTACCCTTAGCAGGAGGATCTACTGGATGTAGGCCTCTCTGATGTTCTGGCCAATTCGACAACTGCAACAGATACTCTAAGCAGAAAGGATTGCAGGATGCCAGTGGTGCACTAAGAGCAAAACTGTAAAACAGTTTGTTATGAATATGGCTTGGGTATAATCTACAACTATAATTTCCAACGTACGTCCACATTACTCATTTATACACTCGGCCTAGCGACTATTGGTTGCTAGGTACCTGTACCTAGCAACCATTAGGAACGATCACCCCCCACACAGAAGTACATAGCAACACGTACTTAGCGACCATGCTTGCCAATAAACCTACATGCCTCAGAAGGTAATAATGTCATCACATGCAGTAACAATTAAAGCAACGCTATTGTGGTTCACTCTCAAGTCTCATTGTACAGGCCGAGAACATGTAGTTACTATCTGACAATAATAATTCCATTAAGTATTTGTATTGCACGGGCATGTTATATAGGTTGCATAGTAACCATACGTTAGAACAGGTGGTAGATTATATATGCGGCATTTTGTAAAACAGTATTTTATTACTCATTGTAAGGGTCTGGGAACCCTTTGTATTAATTACATTACTAACGTAACCATGGCATATATATATGTTTTAAGCTGCCCTTGGTGGGACGCCACAGGAGGATGCAAAGAGTGATCCAAGTGCGCGAACCTCTTCGTAAAACAGTCAACAAACGTGATTGGGTCATGTCACACAGGGCATGCATGTTAAAGACTGTACGTCAGTGTGTGTGTGTGTGTGTGTGTGTGTGTGTGTGTATGCATGTACATGTGTAGGAAAGTATTGCGCATAACCATGCCTCAAAGGATATAGCGCAAGCCGTGTCGACCCACACTCTGAACAGGACAAGTCCTGTGGGAACCTTTGCATTTCAGTTTGTATAGGGATGAATTCCAACGAAAAAAAAAACAAGGCAAGCTGAATATAAGCGGAATTATGGGAAAAGGCAGCGTGAAAATAAATAGGTGAGGCGAGAAACCGACCGTGTCATGCTACAGATGGTCATCAAGTGCAACCAACTGAGGACGAATCCATTCATCGGGCTAAAGAATCACAATAAAAGCAAAATTTCTACAGCAGCAAGAGACTGAAGATGAAGCCATTGAACATTGGGCTGAAGAAGCACATTGGTTCATGAATTTTGTGAAGTGCAAACACAGCAAGAGATAGAAGAGGAAACCATTGAACATTAGGATGAAGAAGCACAACAAAAACGAAAATTTCGTCAAGTGCAAACACAACAAGAGACTGAAGAGGAAACCATTGAACGTTGGGATGAAGAAGCACAAAGGCTACATGAATTTCATAAGTACAAATACAGCTAGAGACCAACGATGAAGCCATTGAACACAGGGATAAAGAAGCACAACGAATGCGTGAATATCGTCAACGTTCCGCCTTGATTACTTAAATTTTACCATCATGACAACTTCGACGAGAACAGAGTAGAGATTCACAACTGCAACCTGATGAATGTGGAGTGCCAATTTTGTCATTCTCTTAGAAAAATCTTCTGATAACACATTCAATTATTGCTGTCACAAAGGAGCTATTCTCCTGGATGAATTAAGCACATGGCGAGTTCCCTCCACTTCTGAGGAATTACTTAGCAATCAAAATCATCCATACTACTCCAACTTCAAAATAAACATTCGTTCGTTGAACTCTACTTTATCCTTTGCCTCAAGAAGAAACCCTTGCAGTAGAAGGTCGCTCGGTCCCTACATCAGTATGGCCTTCTCAAGAGATAGAAACATAGATCGAAAAGATACAATCTCCCAACTGTCGATAAAATTGCTATGATTTTCAGATCTGCTGATGGAGCTCCTCTGTTGTAAAGGGACTTCAGAGTTTATCCGAGCGATCCTGATTGCCCTCTTATCACATTGAACATTCTCAGCCCTCATCTAGATCCAATGACATATGTTTTGTTCTACCCATATGGTGAACTGGATGTGGCAACCAGATTTTCTCATCAATTTGCAGAACCGTCCTCAAAAATGACAAATACATGTCACGTGGAAGATCGTCCAAACAGCAGTTACAATTAACCGCTTCAATCCCATTCTAAATGGAGGAAAGCATTTTCAACAGTGGGCTGTAGATTCTTAGGCACATATGGAATGACATAATCTCAGCTTTGTGAGTCACCTCCAAGGAAGACTTCGCGTGGAACAGTACCGCGGCTTAATGGACCACCTAAACAACTTTGCCATTGAGAGAGGTGCAAACATTAGTTGAGCAGTTATTCTCCCAAGCTCATTTCAAGGCTCTCCATGCAATATGAGAGAAATATCATAATGCTATCCCGGGTGAAAAAATACACGTAGTAACGCGTTATTACGCGTGAAAATGGGACATATATAACGCCAAAACACGCGATTTTCAAGATGATTATCTCCTTGATTGTGCAATACAATAGAATTGAATTTTGCCTATACACAAAGCGGTCCAGTGTGTATAAAGTTCCAAAGACTGGTTGGTTTGGCATGCATCGTTCCGAAGATATTCACATTCAAGTACGAACTTGATTTCGCGGGAAAGTATACAAAAGCCCGCGAAATTAAGCTAGTACATTGAATGTGAATATCATCGGAGCGATGCATGCCAAACCAACCAGTCTTTGGAAGTTTATACACACTGGACCGCTTTGTGTATAGGCAAAATTCAACTCTTTTGTATTGCACAATCAAGGAGATAATCATCTTGAAAATCGCGTGTTTTGGCGTTATTTATGTCCCATTTTCACGCGTAATAACGCGTTACTACGTGTATTTTTTCACCCGGGATGGCAATTGTTGCAAAGTATGGTAAACCAGATCTCCTTATTACAATGACCTGCAATCCATATTGGCCAGAAATACAAATGAACTTATTTCCTGGTCAACATGCCTGCCACCGGCCTGATTTGGTGGTAAGAGTGTTCAGTTTGAAACTTAAATCTTTAAATATTCAATTCACCAAAGAATTTGCTTGGTCTCTTTGAACAGTTTAAGGAATCCCTAGTTGAAGACTACCGAAGGAATTTCAGTACCACCATAGCAAAAAAGACAGCACTGAGATACATAGATTCCATCATGCGATTGCTTGAAAGGAACTGCATGGAATTCTGAATGCCTGAACCGGGACCTATTGATTTCACTGACACAACTTATAACCCACTTGATGAGTTTGAATTACCAACCAACTCATTCCAATGCTGAATCCCCTTCAACGAACAATCTTTGATAAAATCTTCTCAGTGATTGACGTCAATAGTTGAGAGTAAATTCTTCTTCTTAGACGGTCCATGTGGTAACGAAAAGACGTATCTGTACAACACCATGATGAGTCATTTAACAGGAATTGTGGCAGATCTATTGAAAGGTTGTAGAACTGTTCACAACAGATTAAAATTCCACTTTCTGCTGTTGAAACGTCTGTATCCAGCATGAAAATCCCCTCTTTTGACTCCAATAAATTGCATGACGCTTGCCACCTTATCATTTTCCATGAAGTTTGTAAAATGCTGTTGGCAGGTTTCTATAAAAATCAGTGGCATAATTTACTTAAACTTTATTGCTACACACAAATCTTAGGATAAATTAATGCATAACCGCGCCCCTTGCTACATACATAACACATTTGCATAATGAGGAGTATGTCCTCCATAAAACCTTATCCAAATTACAAGCATTAATTATTCAGGAGTAACCAAATAAAATTGGGTATACAATATGTATTGTGAAATTGTCTATTTCATTGAGGAGAACTACGGTGAGAAGGCATGCAGATTTGAAACTAAGTGGGTGTAATCGTTTTCAGAATGACCCACATGATATCACATTTGTCAAAATAATACTTTGTAAACACTAACTCAAAACACGCACAGCTTGCACCTATACATATATACACTAAAGCAGCTATTGTTGAACCTGTCTTGAAAAAGAATTCACACTTGAAAAAATTACTTACAAATGCTTACCGTATCTGGCAAGCGCACCTAACTACATGTTGATTACCCAAACACATAATTTTGAATCAAGAGATAATAATCACACACAGTATGCATAGAGTGACCCATCTTCTACTGTCAATCACAGAAAGTGATCAGTTTACTACATATGGGGCTGTGTTCGCGGTTAAAGAAAAACAGTCTTTGGATGAAGCTGATGCAAATTTGAACTTGGTTCAGGTAACCATCCTATTTGGATCATGCATAAAGTATGTACATGTAGTCAAGATGCAATATGTCACTTGTGTTGTAATTATTCCGTTCTTCAACATACAAAGGAAATCCATGGTCGGAAGGCTATGAAAGAAGTAGGAGACAACTTGACCTTAATACCAATAGCACCACATGTATGTATTTCACTCTTTGGAACAGTTAATGGGTACTACCACTCAGTCCAATTAGTGGACTTAGCTCCAGATGAACCCCAGAAGAGACATGAATACACAAGTTAAAAACTTATGGTCTTTCCTTTCCAACTGCAATGTTTACATATTACCATGGGAACGTTGGAAACTCTTAGCTTATTTGGCAAGTTGAGGCTAAAGATAAGGACAGCTTCCCTTTAGGCAGGGTGTAATTGAATCCATCAGATCCACACTACCTGTTTATAAAACCGGAGCTATGAGGAAAGCAGCTTTTAACAGATTTGGACAACTGACTGCAGGTGTGGCACTTCATTATATCTACAAAGAATTAACAGGAGACCAGTCTGGTCCTATCAATTTGAACTTGAAAATAGGGTGAAGATGTTTATGATATACAAGATGCTGATACATGTTTAACTGTTGATTTGAGGCATTTAAACAACAGATCTAATGGTAAGCATGACCTTTTCTGGGAAGCATGCTCCAGGTTAACTCAAGAGGGGATTGGACAAGCTGTAGATGATCGTCCGCATCAAGAAATACCTCACTTAACAACTGCAATGATAGTTCCTGATCAACCTGATATCTGAGATTTCAAAGTGGTGTCCTGAAGGATGCCCTATCCCAACTGAGTCTTGGGTACAGCTTCACTTTTGGCAAAAACATCACCATCACCACTGGCAGTCTGACTGTCACTACACTTGTAAGCTTAATATCAAGTACATGTATATGATTCAAACTTGACAACTGAGGCAATCACATGAAGATCATCACTGAGAAGTGGCCATTAGATGAATTCACAGTGCTTAGATGACATGCAAAGGGTACCTATGGTTAAACTGGATATCCTATTGCAGTAGTAGAGCAAGGCAAGAGAGTAATGGTGGCAAAAGACCAACATTTCATGGTTGATTTTATGTTTCTTTGTTCATAGATATTCCAATGCATTTCATTTTGATGACAGATTGCTTTGCAACATTAAATATGTACTTCGAAAGCCTTTTTTTTTTCTACTGAGGTAACCACATTTATAGTAGTTAACGGGTATTTTCTATTTTGAATGCAGAGAAAAAGATAGAAAATTGAACTGTACTGCCTAACTTCTCATGGTGAGGAAACTGAGAAATGCAATTTATAAACATTGCTTCATCAATCAGTTGCCATCAAGTTAAAGTTAACCACTTTTAGCCATGATGCCAATGACCTCTTTACTAACGCAATACATGCACTCTCGTACTATCCGTTAATAACTGGTAATAATAGCCACAATTAAGAAACCGGGAACTATTAAAGCCACCAAGCTATGACGCAAACAAAGGTGTTCTCAGGCCTTCATGCCGTCTAATAGATAGCATCTGTGTTTTCTTTATGATGCGCCATCTTTGATGTCTTTGTTAAAAACGAGGGCACTTCATGTCATTTGTTGTCTGTACATGTTTAAACTAGGAGTACATGTATAATGAGTTGAAGGAACACCTTCGGTACATTTATAAGCGATTCTATCGGTCTATTAAATCATATTACGTTCACAATTTCTTGATTTAATTCGGTTGATTTTAAGTAATTATTTTAAGTAATTATTCTTCAATTTAATTGCTACAGTATGGTTGTATATGTTTATTAGTATTGAAATGTTGATTTAACCTTTTCAGTTCATTACAGTTAGATATATAGTTAAACTTGATTGTTTGATTTGATTTAATTAATTAACATTGCCACATACTTAACAACACATCAAGGATACAAACAATTTGGGTATATTTGTTTACAATAATTTCAAAATGCCCTGTTCACCTATGGTTTTAAACCACAGTGCAATAGCAAGTAAGAGTTGCTCTAAAAGAGGCTTCTATGCAACCATCTTCTGCATTTAGGCATGCAGCAAAATTGATATTGTGAATTGAACAAGAGTACAGTCATGCTTTTCCTGTACACCAATGGTGGTCCTGACCATCGACTATTAGGGGGCTTGTCCAAACTATGTTTGGAAAAATTAGCGTCATTGTGACGTTAACATATTAACCCCCCCCCCCCCCCCCCTTAGCGTCATAGCGTTTTTGTTAGATTAGTAGCATGAAACATTACTCAATGTGCAGTGTAGTCTGAATAGAAGTAACTGCTGCAACTGGAGTCAACGCTGCAGCTAACTAGATGTTCCGTATTATAAAACAATACTTGCGGACAATAAAATTTTTCTTAACGTCACAGCCTCCCCCCCCCCCCCCCCCTAACGTCACAATGACGCTAATGTTTCCAAACATAGTTTGGACAAGCCCCCTAACATACTTGTCTGTGCAGACAACACTAATATCTGTCTTTCTGACTCTTGATTTAGATTTTCTGTGTGTTTGTCGAGGAACTGACTAGGAGCCTAAACAGCTGTCAATGTGTGCACTAATGTTATAGCATGCACGTGCAGAGGTCAGCGGTCAATTAGTGGCTTGCCGTAAAGTGAGCTGGCTTTACGGTGCCGTAAAAATAGCCACTGCGTACATTATACGATTGCAAAGCATGCGCACCCCGAAACCAATACAACCTGTCGGTTCAAAGCACCTCGTCATGGTCAGAGCAAGCGATACCGATGTGCAGTGCAAATGTAGAGACCTACCTCCGGATTCATCTCAGCGAAGTTCGAGAGCGAAGTTCCATCTCCAGACTGTTGGATGCTCCAGTTCATAATAGCTCTCAGATTCCTCTGTCTTTCTTCTGGAGCAGCCATGATACATGTATATTCCTATTGTTATTACCGTTAATTATAATTTTTTTAGCTCCGATATATATATATATGGGACAGTTCACGCGAAACTGGCGTATCACGTTTTTATATATAAAGTTATAAAAATGATTCACTTTGAAATCGCTACATCTCCCGAACCGTAAATGCTATTGACTTCCTATTTTCAACACTTCATACTACATCATTTCTCTCTGGTAAAATAATTTTTGGGCTCTTGCATTAGCTTCGTGCCAGTGTTGCAACGTCCGATACCCCTTGGGGTTCAAACTGGCCATATCTTTCGGCAGGACATTTCAATTAACTTCAAATTCGGTTTATACGTAGAGGGGTCCTGTACCTATCGATTTGTCCTGTTCGTTAATTTTTACTTGATCCGTTACGGAGATACAGCTGTGCAAAGTAATTGCACATTTCTCGTTCATTTCGCGCCATTAACCTACTACAACCTGGTTCCGAGCACATGAATATACAATAACCTCCCGTGCCCATGCCACTACATGTACAACTGAAGTGCCACCGTTGTTCTTACAAACGTCAGTGGTTCTCTTCTATAACAAACAGGATTCGTTAAGCGATCAAAATGCGTGGGATTCAGCTACCATCACCATACAAAACACGGTACGTACTACCAGTACCGATACGCGCGCACAACAATATGTGTCCCTGTCGATTCGGTCATACTCTTTGGGTGTCACTCATTGCGTGGCCATTTATAGGCTCACAACCTATGATAGTACGTCAGAGCCATGAGGTAAAGTGCACGGTGTATCAGCTAGGCTATGGGAGAGACGTGGTCGAGTTAAAGACACATGCAGCGCAGCTATGCTGGAACATGTAACCCTTCCTTATTGTCGGGATTTGCGTTCTGCTGGCACATATGTTTTAAACGCCCACCGTTTTTCATTTCATCTGCATGGCTGGCACACACACACCCATGAACCAACACATACACACGTCTCACGTCACACTTATACACACTCTTTCCACTACCAGTATTCTTTCCCCTTGCTGTACACCCTGTGAATAGTTATGTGCTACATGGATTCACACATAAGCTTTGTCTATTTTGGTTATGTACAGTGCTTTGACTGGCTTACTATCCAACCCTCTTTCTCAAATATTTATATTCTGACTGATGTGTTTTTCACGTGTGTAAGTTTTATACACAGTGGTATAGGAGCATGGGGGCAAAGGCCCCCCTCCCAACCTCTCCCCCCATTGGTTGTATGTACTGGATTAATGTGTTGTACGTACTGGACTATTTGTTCCTGTCTCACAGTACCTGCCACATCATGACGTACCATGCCTCATGTCCCATATTCCATTAAATGCATCCATTTACACACTCACACACTCATACAGACACAACACTCACATGCCAATCACTATAAATGCTGAAGCTATGAGTGTGTACCATTGAGAGGTTTAAAAAGACTTAGGACTTACTATTTATTACCTTCCTTTGTTATATAAAATTTCCAGGGCCCTGATCTTTATCTTTAGGGATAAAGCAGGAATAATATTCCTGCCAGGCTTATGTATAAAAGTAAATGTATGTATAGCATTATACATTCCTGCCAGGCTTATGTATAAAAGTAAATGTATAATGCTATACATACACACGCACGCACACGCACACACACACACACACACACACACACACACACACACACATACACACAAACCAGTGCTACTTAGAAATAGTCGTTCTGGTGGGTATGACTGTCAGTTTGCTATGACCAGATGCAAAGCCACCCATGGAAGTCACCCATGGAATATTGACTCTCATGTGATGGTGGCAAATAGATAGGCTAATGCCTTTGTGTTTAGGACTCTGCCATTAAGAGACATATGGTCACATACCCACCTGAGGATCAGAGCATGCATGCAGTTGGTGTCATTTTTTGTGTGGATCTGGGGTAGTGCTGCTTCCAAACATGTTACAGACCTGTGAGTTCCATAGGCTTTTGCATTTGGTCATATGTGTAGCAACAAACTTGACAGTCATCCTCACCTGAACCACTAATTCTTCTTGTTAGTAGCATTGGAATTTCAGTGTGCGTGTGTGTATGTGTGTGTGTATGTGTGTGTGTGTGTTTGTGTGTGTGATGTGAGTGTTTGTGTGTGTGTAGCATTGGAACCTTTCTTTCTTGAAGGATGTGCAATTTATTTTTGTAATATGTTGACAAGGATTGTACGGTACGTAAGTACTACCAGTACCGATACGCGTGCATAACATCATGTAGAAATTGTGTCCCTGTTGATTTGGTCATACACTTTGGGTGCCACTCATTGCGTGGCCATTTATAGGCTCACAACCTATAACAATACGTCAGAGCCATGATATCTAGTGCACGGTGTATCAGCTTGGCTATGGGAGAGGCGTGGTCGAGTTAAAGACACATGCGGGCTGGAACACATGTAACCCTTCCTTATTATGCATTCTGCTGGCACATATAACACCCACCATTTTTCATTTCATCTGCACGGCTGGCACACACACACATGAACCACACCCATGAACATACACACGTCTCATGTCATGACTATTCACACTCTTTCCACCATAAGACACTATTCTTTTCCCCTTGCTGTAAACCCTGTAAATTGTTATGTTGCACACAACATAACAATTTACATGTGCTACATACATTCACTCATATGCTTTGTCGATTTGAACTTTTTTTTCTATATCTTTCGGTTACAGTGCTTTCACTGGCCTATCTCTTTCTCAACTATTTTTGTTATGTTTATATTCAGATTCATTCTCTTTATGTTTGGTCCTACATGTGCAAGTAACATTACCTTCTATTTCTTTAGTGGTCATAATTGTATCAGCGCAAAATGGTAGTATGTCTTGTCAGACTCATGCCCTTCACTGTATGCTCATATCCCATGGCCTCCTCTACATGGTCATGTCCAAAGGACTCCGTGTCACTGATGTGATGTATTTCACACATGCAACTGGACTGTGTGTTGCATGGATTGGGCTGGTGTCAGTGGGTAGGATCACGGGGGTCATGGGGGCAAATGTCACAATACATTTGTCAGAGGCCCCCGTGAGGCTCCACTATACATGTTCCATATACCATTCACTGTACTCAAATTGGGAGGGTTTTAAAGACTCCTCTATTTCAGCTGATAGTGGTCATGAAAGAGTTGGAATAATGGGGGAGGGGGGGGGGGGGGGGGGGAGGGGGAGCTCACCATCAAGGTGCTCTTGTATATATACTAGTCCTGAAGCTTCATGTGTAAGTAAAATACCAACTCAGTACTGCGGGTATACCCATGGGTAAATAGAAGCCATGTCAGTGAATGCTCTCTGTATAAACTCTACAGTGGCCCAGTCTTTCCAAATCTTTGAGATAGGCTAAGCAATAATATTCACTGCCACTTATGCAAGGCTTCCCATCTGTCCACAAGTAGCTTGCACAAAAAATAAATCCTCTAAGAAAGGTACCAATGCTATAAGCACACACACACACACACACACACACACACACACACACACACACACACACACACACACACACACACACACACACACACACATACCACACACAATGGTAGCTTTGAAAACGCTTAGCAAGCTGCATTTGGACCTCCACCAATGGTAGCCCCTATATGTTGGTACAAGGCCACCAATGGATGCATGCTACTTGCTCCACCACATCAGTGCTTCCATCCCCACCTGTTTCACATGGGATTCCCCACCCACTTCACAGCAGGTGCCCCTTGCTCCTCCACATCAGGGCACCCCCTCTTCCATAGATGTCACACTTCGACGTAGGGATCTCCTTCCCCCTTTTTACCATTCCATCCAGGAGACACCCCCACACAGTATACCCCTCCTAAACTGTGTAACACCACTAATGGTCTTATTTCAAAATAGTTATGTTCTATCTCATGAAGAAAAAGAATTGATGGAACAAGTAATAAAAACATTAAGTTGGTATATATGATTGACAGGCAATAGAGGAAATATGTTATATATAGCACATTTGTAGGACATTATGTTGTTCAACTGTGTGCGTATTACATTTCCCCTTAGTAGACCCTTGTTTTCTTCCTTTTGCCTTCCAATCCTATATGCCATCAATTTTCTCATAAAGAATGTCTTTATTACTTGTATGCAAGGCTTCCATCTCTAGGTGAGCAGATCTAGAAGTAGCTTGTCAACACATCACAAAAAATAAATTGCAAAAGAAAGATTCCAATGCTACGTAGACATACACCATACACTCACATACACAAATACACACACACACACACACACACACACACACACACACACACACACACACACACACACACGGAAATTTCAATGCTCCTTAGGATTAGTGGTCCTTATGAGGATGGCTGTCAAATTTGCTACACATACGACCAAATGCAAAAGCCTATGTAAGTCACCTGTAACATCTTTGGGAGCAGCACTGCCACAGATCCAAAAACAGACGTAAAATATGATAACAAGTGCTGTGATCCTCAGGTGGGTTTGTGACAGTATGTCTCATTAATTGCAGAGTCCTAAACATAGCCTATCTATTTGCCACAATCTCATGTAAATCAACATTCCATGGGTGACTTCCATGGGTGGCTTTGCATCTGGTCATAGCAAACTGACAGTCATACCCACCAGAACCACTAATTCTAAGTAGCACTGGTTTGTGTGTGTATGTGTAGTGAGTGTGTGTGTGTGTGTGTGTGTGTGTGTGTGTGTGTGTGTGTGTGTGTGTGTGTGTGTGTGTGCATGTGCGTGTGTATGTATAGCATTATACATGGGCCCCTTCTAGGAATCTGTGCTGTTTATCTTTTGTGATATTACTTGTAGATCTACCACTCTGTAAGAGGGACTTTAGTAGACCTACTTTGGTATATACGCCCGCGGCAGGAATATTATTCCTGCTTTATCCCAAAAGACAAAGATCAGGGCCCTGGTATAACAAAGGATGGTAATAAATAGTAAGACCTAAGTCTTTTTAAACCTCTCAATGGTACACACTCAGAGCATCAGCATATATAGTGATTGGCATGGGATACATGTAGTTGTGAGTGTGTAAATGGATGCATGTAATGGAATATGAGACATGAGGCATGGTACGTCATGATGTGGCAGGTACGGTGAGACAGGAACAAATAGTCCAGTACATACAACACATTTATCCAGCACATACAACCAATGGGGGGAGGGGTTGGGAGGTGGGCCTTCCTCTGAAAAAATTGTTGGGACTTTGCCCCCATAGCCTCCATGCTCCTATACCACTGTGTATAGAACACACAATCCAGTTACACACGTGAAAAACACATCAGTCAGAATACAAATAGTTGAGAAAGAGGGTTGTATAGTAGGCCAGTGAAAGCACTGTAACCGAAAGACATAGAAAAAAAGTTCAACTAGACAAAGCTTATAAGTGAATCCATGTAGCGCATAACAATTTACAGGGTGTACAGCAAAGGGAAAAGAATAGTGGAAAGAGTGTGTATAAGTGTGACGTGAGACGTGTGTATGTGTTGGTTCATGGGTGTGTGTGTGCCAGCCATGCAGATGAAATGAAAAACGGTGGGTGTTTAAAATATATGTGCCAGCAGAACGCAAATCCCGACAATAAGGAAGGGTTACACGTGTTCCAGCCTAGCTGCGCTGCATGTGTCTTTAACTCGACCACGCCTCTCCCATAGTCTAGCTGATACACCATGCACTATATATCATGGCTCTGACGTACTGTTATAGGTTGTGAGCCTATAAATGGCCACGCAATGAGTGGCACCCAAAGTGCATGACCAAATCAACAGGGAGACGATTTCTACATGATGTTGTGAGCAAGTATCGGTACTGGTAGTACATACTGTACAATCCTTGTCAACACATTACAAAAATAAATTGCACATCCTCCAAGAAAGAAAGGTTCCAATTTCCAATGCTACACACACAAACACTCTCACACACACACACACACACACACACACACACACACACACACACACACACACGGAAATTCCAATGCTACTTAGGATTAGTGGTTCTGGCGAGGATGACTGTCAAGTTTGCTACACATATGACCAAATGCAAAAGCCTATGGAACTCACAGGTCTGTAACATGTTTGGAAGTAGCACTGCCCCAGATCCAAAAAAAAAATGACACCAACTGCTCTGATCCTCAGGTGGGTATGTGACCATATGTCTCTTAATGGCAGAGTCCTAAACACAAAGGCATTATCCTATCTATTTGCCACCATCACATGAGAGTCAACATTCCATGGGTGACTTCCATGGGTGGCTTTGCATCTGGTCATAGCAAACTGACAGTCATACCCACCAGAACCACTATTTCTAAGTAGCACTGGTTTGTGTGTGTGTGTGTGTGTGTGTGTGTGTGTGTGTGTGTGTGTGTGTGTGTGTGTGTGTGTGTGTGTGTGCGCGCACGCGTACGTGTGTATGTATAGCATTATACATGGGCCCCTTCTAGGAATCTGTGCTATTGTGATATTACATGTAGATCTACCACTCTGTAAACATACTTTTGTACCTAAGCCTGGCAGGAATATTATTCCTGCTTTATCCCTAAAGATAAAGATCAGGGCCCTGGAAATTTTATATAACAAAGGAAGGTAATAAATAGTAAGTCCTAAGTCTTTTTAAACCTCTCAATGGTACACACTCATAGCTTCAGCATTTATAGTGATTGGCATGTGAGTGTTGTGTCTGTATGAGTGTGTGAGTGTGTAAATGGATGCATTTAATGGAATATGGGACATGAGGCATGGTACGTCATGATGTGGCAGGTACTGTGAGACAGGAACAAATAGTCCAGTACGTACAACACATTAATCCAGTACATACAACCAATGGGGGGAGAGGTTGGGAGGGGGGCCTTTGCCCCCATGCTCCTATACCACTGTGTATAAAACTTACACACGTGAAAAACACATCAGTCAGAATATAAATATTTGAGAAAGAGGGTTGGATAGTAAGCCAGTCAAAGCACTGTACATAACCAAAATAGACAAAGCTTATGTGTGAATCCATGTAGCACATAACTATTCACAGGGTGTACAGCAAGGGGAAAGAATACTGGTAGTGGAAAGAGTGTGTATAAGTGTGACGTGAGACGTGTGTATGTGTTGGTTCATGGGTGTGTGTGTGCCAGCCATGCAGATGAAATGAAAAACGGTGGGCGTTTAAAACATATGTGCCAGCAGAACGCAAATCCCGACAATAAGGAAGGGTTACATGTTCCAGCATAGCTGCGCTGCATGTGTCTTTAACTCGACCACGTCTCTCCCATAGCCTAGCTGATACACCGTGCACTTTACCTCATGGCTCTGACGTACTATCATAGGTTGTGAGCCTATAAATGGCCACGCAATGAGTGACACCCAAAGAGTATGACCGAATCGACAGGGACACATATTGTTGTGCGCGCGTATCGGTACTGGTAGTACGTACCGTGTTTTGTATGGTGATGGTAGCTGAATCCCACGCATTTTGATCGCTTAACGAATCCTGTTTGTTATAGAAGAGAACCACTGACGTTTGTAAGAACAACGGTGGCACTTCAGTTGTACATGTAGTGGCATGGGCACGGGAGGTTATTGTATATTCATGTGCTCGGAACCAGGTTGTAGTAGGTTAATGGCGCGAAATGAACGAGAAATGTGCAATTACTTTGCACAGCTGTATCTCCGTAACGGATCAAGTAAAAATTAACGAACAGGACAAATCGATAGGTACAGGACCCCTCTACGTATAAACCGAATTTGAAGTTAATTGAAATGTCCTGCCGAAAGATATGGCCAGTTTGAACCCCAAGGGGTATCGGACGTTGCAACACTGGCACGAAGCTAATGCAAGAGCCCAAAAATTATTTTACCAGAGAGAAATGATGTAGTATGAAGTGTTGAAAATAGGAAGTCAATAGCATTTACGGTTCGGGAGATGTAGCGATTTCAAAGTGAATCATTTTTATAACTTTATATATAAAAACGTGATACGCCAGTTTCGCGTGAACTGTCCCATATATATACAAGTAAAGAAAAACATTCTCTAACGAGAAAGTTGGTGGGATATAGGAATTGGAGGCAATGGTGGTGTTAAAAGGAAGGGAACAAGGTTTTGAGAAAAGGGTAATGAGACAAAAATCCTATATTTAGCACTTCTTTTGGTTCTATTACATTTACACGTGCTCAATATAGGATTTTTGTCTCATTACCCTTTTCTCAAAACCTTGTTCCCTTCCTTTTAACACCACCATTGCCTCCAATTCCTATATCCCACCAACTTTCTCGTTAGAGAATGTTTTTCTTTACTTGTTTCCTCTATTTTTTAATTATCATTTTTTTTATCGATTATACTGGCAAGTTGCCCACCCCCACCCCACCACCCACCCCCCCCCCCCCCCCCCCCCTCCGCTTCAATTACCGTCACGAGCAGACGCCCGCTTTGTTTGGGATCACTGTAAGGAACGCGGGAGAATTCTAACTCGTCGTCTGCTCTCCTCTTTGTTTGCACAATTCTAAATATACGTAAATGTCGCCATGGGAACGCTTCTATTTAACACTACGCATTACGTAATGATTACGTATGTACGTTTTAAGCTTTATTCATATCTCTGATACTTGAAGATGGCCTTCCAGGAGATTCTAAAGCGATTGGTATAATTGGCGCTCTTTAAAACCATTCCTATCCCGAGTTATACTCACCCGAGAAGACGACGACGACGACGACGACGACGACGACGACGGAGAAGATTTGGGCTGGGGACGAGGTAAAACACGAACTTTTTTGTTCTCTTAAAGCAAACAGTTTGAAGACTGGAATAAAGCATTAAAATGACCGTCTTTGCCTTCTGGTTCGATAGCAACAAAGAGCTAAACTATCCGTTTCTCGGTACGCGAGTTGTACGCTGGTTGCGTTTTTTTAATGATATTCACGACCCGGGTCAATTCCTATATAGGAACTACTATCGTAGTTCCTGATAGCAGGTTAATTTTTATATTAAAGTCATGCCGTTTAATTTAAACATAATTAGGCTTAATTTATTGGCAAGCTAAGTACGGCTGCTGTATGCTAGTCTCGTACCCAGACCCACATCGCAGCTGCGGATGGATACATCACCGCCTACGCGAGTAGTGGTGTATTCCATTCGCAGCTGCGATGTGGGTCTGGGTACGAGACTAGCTGTATGCACGGTTCGAGCTGGGCCTAGTTAGGTTCCATTATTAAGGCTAAGGGCGGACGCAGCCCCCCCTCCCCCCCCTCCCCCCCCCCCCCCCCCCCCCCACAATCAATATAATTAACGCATAGGGTTACGGCAACAATAAATAACAAGTAAGTAAAAACATTCTCTACGAGAAAGTTGGTGGGATATAGGATTTGATTATGACATTGGTGGTATAAAAAGCAAGGAAACAAGGTCTTATCAGAAGGGAAAATGTCATAGTCCTATATTTAGCACATTTCTAGGGCATGTGTTGTTTGTGTGCTAAATATAGGACTATGACATTTTCCCTTCTGATAAGACCTTGTTTCCTTGCTTTTTATACCACCAATGTCATAATCAAATCCTATATCCCACCAACTTTCTCGTAGAGAATGTTTTTACTTACTTGTTTTCTTAATTTTTTATTCATGTATTATATAAAAGCGAGTCCTCCAGCCGATTCTGAAGCTATTGGTGAAATTTTCATCGCTTAGAAATGTTCCTGTCCTGAGTTATGCGTTGCCAAGAAGGAGAAGAAGAAGAATAAGAATGAGAAGACGACCCGCCCCTTGTTCCGAGACTGGGTACGAGGACGGGCAGTACACTCTTGTTCTCAACAACCACGCGGTTCAGCGACATGAAACAAAAACGAAACTTCTCATTTTTGACTTCTAGATCGATTGCTAAAACATGCTACACGATCCGATCGTCGGGAGTGTTGTTACAGACGGGTCGCGTTTTTTTAATGACATTCATAGTCGTGGTCAAATCCTATATGGAAGTTTCTAACGAAACTTCCGATAAATACAATCAAATGTGTAATTTTTATCGCAAGCAACGCATACATAATAGTAATCAGTTGACATCTGCAAACACAGTTTTCTTTTGTGCACCACTTCTGGTTCAAACCTTGAAGCTGTCTCCTGTTCTGCCAAGACACATTGGCTGTTCCACTAATGTGCAACAGAGACTGCAGCTGACAAGGACAACCCCACACATTGGGGATGGGCTCAGTACCACTCAGCCCAGGCTTCATGTAACGAACCAAATAAAATGTTGCATGCTCTGTCAACCAACAATCCAGTGGTTATGGTCACTGCTTGATGTCGTCCTTTTTGTAGATAGATGGTTTTAAAAAATGCAATCATTCAATCATTACCTCCGTACATTGCAGTATAGGAGGCACACATTTGCTCAGTAACTGCGAGGCCTCGCTATAGTTTCTGAAGGTAGCTCATGAAATAGTCAGTTAGCCATATACCTGTGATCCGTAAGTAGCCTGACAAGGAAGAAATGCAAGCTAGAGTGGTGCTTACTTCTTCTGAATCACTTTTCGAAATATAGTACTAAACAACATCCTAATTACAGCCCATCTGCACAAAGCATAGCTGCAAAATCATTTCAATAAATCCCCTTGCAGACTCCATTTTGAAGGCAGATATTCCGCCTGGCAAAATTTCGCATTCTATACAAGTCTATAAATAGAAGGATAAATGTATTTCAGCTTCTGTCATTAGCTCACAAATAGTATTTCAACTTCTTAAACACGTTAGACATTACTTATTAAGTGAAGCGGTTGGCTAAAGGGTGTGTTTCAGCATAGGTATTCTACAAAAAGTTTTAAAGCTATAATTAGCTGCCATCATTGCCTATTAGACAAAACGAATAAAACTATCATCAAATAAGATTAGATGATATGATTAAAAATAGGGTAACTAACTTAGTATAAATATGGTTTGAAAACATAAGAATGTAACAATATCACAGTAGTAATGGTCCACGGGGAAGCAAAAGTGCAAATGCAATATAAATGTAAACCAATCCCTTAAGTAAACAACACGTATAGCATGCACAAAACCTACCTCATAGCTGTATTATATGTCATCGCTGAATTTAAAAACAATAAACCACAATGTATACACATCGAAACAATGACTGTTATGTCACAATAGTAGTGTGATCTCATAATATTGTCATCAACAATGTTAATACACTTGGTGTAGCATTTATGAAATGTGTTACCAAATTAGAAGGATTTAATAGTAATATCATGTTCTTGGCATTTTCAACACATTGCACGTGAGGTCTGTTTTTTTTTCTTCTAATGGTGGCTCAAGGTATTTCAGTGAATCAGTCAGTGCAACTGTACAAAACCCTTGCAGGGCAAGGAAAGGCATAACACAGAGATTCCTGAAGCAACCTAACCTCTTGGCCAATTTCTATCCATTGTCTTGCAGAGTAATGTTCATATATGCATGATAGCTAGAATACCTGGAACTTGCAAAGCTTGTTGTCCACGCAGAAGAACCTGGCATTTATTTTCTTGTATAGAGCACATTCAGATTTTATTTGCTGTTGATTGTACAGAAATCTGTACTGCTGACAGCTCCACCCAAAGCATTATCTGCAATACAGGGAAGAGACATGTATCGTATAAAACTAATATGTTTATTACACAACACATACTTGTTTAACTCTTAAATGCATGGGGCAGTATTAAATACCACTTAACCTCATATTCCATTGTGCCATACACTTTTGATTGCTGACAACAGCAATACATATTATTGACAAAATCGTTAATGTATAAGTTTTTAAAAATAGTCTTGTTTGCATCAACTGCTGAAAGAAACACACCAACAGGATTTTTTGAAACAAGGGTGCAAAGCAGTTTGTATTGCTCACTGATTATTAATGAGAATAAACCAATTTTCGATAATATCTTTACCATTGAGCTAATCTATGGACTTCATGCCGTATCCACTGCTTCTCTGATCAGTCATGTTAATGCAAAAGGCATCTTGCACTCATCTGTTGCAACTCAAAGTACTTGTCCATTCTGCTTTATTTTGGTAATAATCTCTTCATCTCTTCATATTTCAATTGCAGTAGTTCTTTATTTCGAAACAAAATCTATGAATTGAATCATTCTTGCCATAGGTATGAATTAGATTCAGATTTTTGTTATGATCACAATATGCAATGATTTCACTAACGATCTGAATCACAAACTTGTCGACCTTTCTGACTAAATCATTGCATAATGTTCCACCATGCTTAAGCTGTTGAGGATCCAGTGCTTCATTTAATACCCACTGTGTCGTGGGTCCTCTCTTTATTTCAGTACTTCTTATATGTGTTTAATAAGTGCTGCATAGAATCCTGTGGGCTCTAAATTGAAATAACAGTGTTGAATTCTGAGGTGCCCTTCCATCAATGCCTTTAAGTTTCAGCCTTGCGACCATACTCTCCCCGGAACCCAAAGACTTTGATTTCTCATAAGGTTGTCACAATACATTTTGATCAGTACCCATTTGGATATCACTTAGGATGAGATCTAGTAGTATTGGAGCACATTGAATTCCTCTTGCTGCATCCAAACATTTCAGCCAGGATATAAAATGTAATTGTACTTGCAACTTCCATGGCAAAAAGATGTGATGCTAGATTTATACTTAGGTGGTGTGGTCCTGGCACATGAATGTCATCTACATGTGTACAGATCCAGGGATCGCCTTGGAAATCTTCAGACGATGCTCCAACTGCATGCTTGTGGAGGTAGCTTAATAGTGAAATGAATATGTGTGCTTCCATAATTAGTGCTGTCTTCGAATAGCCTCAGCCCCCTCATCATAGATACGGTACCTTGCACATGCAATAAGATCTCCATACCATTGACCAGATTCACACTTAATGATTAGAAGGGAGACATGTGGTTTTTCTGTTTGTCTCATAAATGAGGGTGTATTGAGGAAAAAGGTCAAATACTAGAAGGTTTGAGTAATAATATGTTACCATATTACTAGTTACTTCAATTGTGGCATGGGGTACCATGTGTTAGAATGGGCTAGTAGAGACCCATACTTTTATATGCCACACTGCTTTTTAAATATAGCTATCAGTATATATAGAGGAGAGCTATTTATTGCAGGATATGATTGATTAATTCACAATTTCTGCAATACTGTAAAAGGTTGAGGGATTGGTGTGATCATCATGGAACAACACTGCAGGCAAAGTCTCGGTGAATCATGGTATTATGGGTGATGGTTGACAAGCATGATGCTTAATCCACTGCAAGGAAGTTTCATACATAGAAGCTCGATTTGACTAACTACAATTGAAGCAAATAGAATGCTTCTTCAGCTCATCCAGGATGGGTCATTGCTGTTGTCCGATAGTGTGCAGGACCTGGACAGTCGTAACTGTTGAGTAGACAAAAATGGCTATATTTGGGGTTTTGTCATCCCCTTCTATCAGACATTTTCCCACCCTTTCGTATCCCTTTTCTTCCAAAATGATCAGGTACATTCACTGTAATAGACCGTGATATGCATTGTCTAACCAAAATCCCTTATCCACTTAGTCAGTTAGAGCCAACAACAAAAATTCTTCCAGAGTGCTCCTAAATGGCAATTTGCACAGGTTTGACACATACACATTTGCCACACCCTCATGATATATAATATTACAATGTATAGAAGTGTATCAGAAAGTGAAACTCTGCATAATAACTAATCTCTATAAGCCCTATTAGATTACTGGAAAATAAAAAAGATTTGAGAAGGTCGTGGCAAAAGTTTTGATGCTCTACCATGGATTGTCTCAATAGCATGCCGTGAAAATAAAAGTGATGCCTGTCCTAATGCCAGATGATGAAGTAAAGGACATCTAGTCTCGAGAGATTGTTCCGGTTGTAGCCAGTGTCAATCACCTTTGACGTGCTTTCGAAATTGAACATTGCAGGCTTGTGGTAATTTCATTTGGCACTACATTGTAGCTCAAAATGCTGAAGTCGTGCATCTCATGCTCACTGGCGGATATGGGTACACAAGAGGTTGGGGATGACTCCCAACGTCATACACTCTGCCCATATCATATGCCCATATCACATATCAATCAGTTCAATAATGGTGCAGCGTTTGTTGTGCACAACTCAAGCACTGGCTCATCACATCCATGCATTCAGTACACAATGTACTACGCATCCTGCAAACATATGAGCAGGGGTCAACTATGTTTTTATTTTCACTATATTTAGAGGAAGTGGGCCCACCCTGCTCCTGGAAAAACCCATTAAAAAGGGAAAAACCAAGTTCAAACTGCTAAATTTGTACATGAATTGCAGCAAGCAGACTTTTACTGCCATAGCCAGTACCACCGCGATCAGCCTTGAGCTGTTACGCGTCAACACGGTAACATGACAACACATACATGTAGGCTATACACCTCCAGATTCTGCAGCAGTCTGCTGGGATCATATTTGTCTAATTCATTCCTCAAACGACAGAATCGAAAAATGTATCTGGTTTAGGGGGCTTGTCCAAACTATGTTTGGAAAAATTAGCGTCATTGTGACGTTAGGGCCGGGGGGGGGGGGGGGGGGGGGGGAGGCTGTGACGTTAAGAAAAATTTTATTGTCTGCAAGTATTGTTTTATAATATGGAACATCTAGTTAGCTGCAGCGTTGACTCCAGTGGCAGCAGTTATGTCTATTCAGACTACACTGCACATTGAGTAATGTTTCATGCTACTAATCTAACAAAAACGCTATGACGCTTAGAGGGGGGGGTGTTAATATGTTAACGTCACAATGACGTTAATTTTTCCAAACATAGTTTGGACAAGCCCCCTTATAGTTGAGACGACCAAGCACTTATTGATGAATAAGGATTATCAAAACATTATATTCAATTTCCAATTTAATTAATATAGTACTATTATAGTTTAACCTATTATTTTTAAAGGATGATGCGTTCTGTCTCGTTCGTTCGGAGATTAGAGCTGGAGTTTTCTGGCAACCACTTCTCGCATGCGTTGTCCCTCGGTGATGTTGACAACGACGGGGTAATGTCGCATGCAATTTAATATATAATGACAGTTCAACTGGTTATTTGTCTAGGCCGATGAGTTGATAATAGGCAATGTTGACGGATTGCTTGCTGTCTTCAAGGGAGAGCTTTCTTCTAAGCCGTGGAGGGCGTTCACTGGACTAGGGACGGTGAGCTAGCATTCATTTCGTTCATTTCATCCTTGCACGCTGCGTACATATTGCGCTATTCCATTTAATGACCGTACAGGGGTACTGATGACACTACAATAGCTCCCTCCCATCCATTGTCCACAGCACGCCCGCCACCCTCACCTCCCCCTCCCATGACACTGAATTGGTTTAGCGTCGTTGTGCACGCCTGCAAACACTTACAGCCACATAGACATACAACATCCACCTCAACACATCCCAACCACATCCATGACCTCCTTCCACCACAACTGCAACATACACACACACAGAGCGGGGGCCAAAACACATAGTTAATTTAGCTGAGTGGGCCCATACACCTGCATGGAAAAAAACCTCTGTGGGAAAACCCAGTGGGAAAAATCCACACAGTAGGAAAAAGACCAACAAGCACCGCTCACAAACAAAACAACACAATGTTCCGCCGCCACCCCCCTCCAGTGCCAAGACTTCATGATCTGCTCTCTGGTTAAGGAACATCTTTTCCAGCTTCCGTGCCTGCGTTATGTGAAACATACAACACTCTTGGGGAAAAGTTCTCAGTCGTGCACATACGCTTAGATTGAACTGTTACGCCCTTCCACCCTATAAATACCATACCCACGTGGCCGCCACATGCTGTCTGACCAATCGCATTGGGAGGGAGCTTAGTTTCTGTCTAATTTAACTCCGTACAAACGACAGAAACGTATATCTCCCTCCCATCCATTGTCCACAGCACGCCTGCCACCCTCATCTCTCCCTCCCATGACACTGAATTGGTTTAGCGTCGTTGTGCACGCCTGCAAACACTTACAGCCAGATAGAGAACCAAAGAACGGGTCAAGGTTAAATGCCCAGACCTTTAGACACTTTTAAACGGCGATCAAGAGAGTCTTTCACGTAATCATCTTTGGCTGATTCAGACTTCCAATGGCCATGCCTCGTGAAAAGTCTATCTTCCACACCGGCGTTGGCTTCTGCTGTACTACTGCCCACAAAGTCAATACGCACTGCAAGCATAGTACTATTGGGAAACTTCCCTTTAAACAACTGCTCACCTGATCTACCAGGTTTGGCAAACCACTCTGACAGTGGCAATGACCGTGTGTCCACAATAAAAGGTGCCCAACCTTCGCCTTCTGACTACAGTAACGGCCAGAAGGGGGCTGATTCTCAACATGGAACTACTGGTGTCCCATGGGCTTTACATGTCTCCATATGCCTTATAACTCTTGGTACAAGGGTAGGTGGTGGACACCACCAGTTGTTCTCCCCTTGCCAGTCTACCGTAAATGTATCCACTGCCTCAGTCCCAGGAGATGCAAACGTGAATTGAACCGCACAAGTTGTGTGTTTTACGATGATGCAAATCTGTCCACAGAATGTGGTCCCCATAACACATTCAACACCGCAAACACCGAAGGATCTAGTTGCCAATCATCATAGTCTTCAATACGACTGACATAGTCGGCAAGTTTATTCTTTTCCCTGGGTATCCATTCAGGCTCTAGCTGAATGTTGTATTGGATACAAGCTTTAAACACTTTTAAAGCCTCTACTTGAATGTGTGACTTAGCACTACCCACTTGCAAAATGCGCACCACATTTTGATTATCAGTGAACCAACGCACCCTTAAATTTCTCAGCTTGTGTGCCACGGCTTCTAGTACCCTCCCTACTGCCACTAGCTCCCTCCATGTAGAGCTCTGCACAGCTTCATCAGATTACCCTGTGCAACCTGCATACCATGTTCTACTGTGTACCCACCATACCCAGTGTCACTAGCATCAGAGTAAACACATCTCACTGCTGCTGGGCTATGCCATATTGGTTGTGAATTAAACTGATCAAAACACTCAACCCAAAACCTCAACTCTTCGCCTGCTTCTTGTGTGATGAGTAAAACATCACACCATGCCTGTCTAGATTCCAACAGGGCATACAATGCCCATGTCTTGAGCCTGGTTATGGGCCCAATGCTAAACTCATGGATACAATTCTGCCTATCAGGCTAGCGATTGCCTTAGCTACCAGGCTAGACATCTTAATTGCCACCTTAAGGCTATGCTTGCAGTGCCCTAACTTTTTCCTCTGGCACCGAAATGCTCTCTTTACACCTTCAGGTTAAACCCCAGCCAACAGAGCTCTTGAGTTGGCACCCATACTGACTTAGTCTCATTGCAAACCCAACCCGCCTTATCTAGGGTGTCCCTTACCCATGCAGTAGATGCTTTTGCACTGCTCTCATTCTGAGAGGAAACAATACCATCGTCTAGATACACGATTGCTTTAATGCCCTTGCTTCGCCATAAGCACACTGAAGGACGCATCATCTTGGTGAAGACATATGGTGCAGACGATAAGCCAAATGGTAGCACCACAGACGTGAAAGTGACCCCACCCCATTCAAAACCAAGGTACTTACGATGATGCTGGGCCACATCAACATGGTGATATCCCAACTTAAGATCAAATGAAAACATCCACTCACCTTTCACAAACATCATTATCGCCACACGCAGATCTTCATATTTGTTTCCAGAGGAATCCATTAACATGTCTCAGGTTCACCACTAGCCGCTTCTTGCCTACCCCATTAGGGACTACGGATAAAGGGCTGCCTACTACAGGGGTGTCCTTTGCCTCTGATTGTCTGATTTGCTGCTGTTGCTCTTTCTACGCGCGCTGCCGTCGACACCACCCGCTCCGTCACTCTGTCAATAAACGCGGACTGTATCTCGTTCCCTTTCTTCTTGAAAGTGTACATCGGCTTCTTCCCTTTAGCCAAAATCCGCGCGGACTCAATTTGGCTCTCCCGCACCATCCGCGCCGTCTCATCCTGACCCTGACGTACACTCTGCAGCTCTTCCTGATTCTGACGCGCTAACAGGGCAGCGTCATCTTGGCTCCGCCTAACAGATACTAGCTCACTCTGCATGGCCTGTAACCCCAGAAGTATTTGGGAGGTGATGTCGCTGCTGGATCTACTGGCACTTGACGTGCTTGCTGAAGTACATGTACCTGCTGCAGTATCCATAGTACAGTACACTGAAAGTTCTCAGTCATGCACATACGCTTAGACTGAACTGTTATGCCCCTTCCACCCTATAAATACCACACCCACGTGCTATCTGACCAATCACATTGGGAGGGAGCTTAGTTTCTGTCTAATTTAACTCCGTATAAACGACAGAAATGTATATATTTAATCACCCCGGACAGTTAATACATGTAAATTCCCCTGGATATTACGAATATCAAAGCTAACCACCGTTAATAACTATTTATCCATCAGTACCCCTGTACTATAATTGAATGGAATAGCCCATATTTCCTTTTTTCATGTGTCATGTGACTGTTAAACTCGTTCGCTACACTCAACAACCATGATGAACTTGGATATATCCCATTCCGACAAGCACAGAACCGCTTGCATACATTGTACCTAACCATGACCCTATTTAATAATCAGTGTTGATGTGATCACACTCTAAGCAGTATTCCCCCTCCTGCCGCATGCCCTCCATGGTTATCGTTATTCACCCACACCCAATGACCAACATTGATGCCAGCATCACTGGATGCACGCCATGACAACACAACAACATAGACATACACATCAACACACAACATCCTCACACTGAACAGACACTCCAAGTGTCTCTCAAATCCGATTATCACAATACACAGGCTTGAGCAGGGGACATTCTCTAGCTAAGCTACATTTAAAGAGAGTGAGCCCACACTCCCTTATGGAAAAACCCTGTGGAAAAACCATCTAAGGGAAAAAATCCACTTTTATAGGGCAAAAACCGCTAGCTATCCTGCTCCAAATGACATACATCACACACGCACATTCAATAGTGTTTCCAACAGCATGGTTCCACCACCAGTTCATCAGCTGACCACAGGTTAAGGATCAATCCTGCATGATCTCATGAGAAATATATACAACAATATATATGCCACAGCGTGCACGTATCAGACGCCTAGACTGCTATTGCAACATCCTTCACACCTCTTTATACCCACCCCGCACGTGGTACTCTATTTAACCAATCACCATGTTGTCAGTACATTCTGGCGGGAGCTTATTTCCCGTCTAATTCAGTACCTTCAAACGACAGGAAATATATCTCCCACCGCATGCCCTCCATGGTTATTGTTATTCACCCACACCCAATGACCAACATTGGTGCCAGCATCACTGGATGCATGCCATGACAACACAACAACATAGACATACAAAGGAAAGGGTACACTTATATCCCCAAACTCTTAGAGACAGCTAGTCGTTTGTCAACTGAATCTTTCACGTAGACATCCTTGGCTGACTCAGACCTCCAGCGGCCATGTCTCTTAAACAGTCTATCGGGTACACCTGCATTAGCAGCTGCTGTAGCACCCCCCGCCCGCAGACTATGCAAGCCAAACAACTCGGGGTCCATACCCAGCTGGGCAATCTTAGCCAGCAAAAGTCCCTCAGCCTTGAATAACTCAATTCCCCTGTCTGCCGTAACGTATCACCTGACTTGGCGTGAACAATTGCCCTAAACACCTTATCGTGTGAACCAATGCAAAGCTTACCCAACTGAAAATAATGCTCCATCATTGCTACTGGGCAAGTACATGTACTTAATCCTGTCCGTGCAATAACTAATGATGCACCCTCCCTAAACTGATCAGTCTTACTGGATGTAATGTTCAAGAGTAGACCTTGCGCATTAAACTCAACATCCGCACATTCCAATTTTAACAGCTCCTCACAATGCAAAAATCCCGCAAATGCCAACAGGCACACTGCCAGCAACCTGACCTCCGACAGAGACGGCTCAGGTCCTGCAGCATCCACCATAGCCTTCAGCATATCAGCTGTCACAGGCTCCTTACGCACCTTTGGTTGCGCCAACATGCGCCTGAACCCAGCCAGAGCGCTGCCTGCACCAAAGGTGCACCACTTACAGGCTGTAATCCTGCTGCTGGTGCAGCCAGGACAGTGCATTAACTGCCTCCTCTATAGCTGGCACCCCCTGTCTCGCCTCTGCCCATTGTTTCCATCATCTGAAGGCACCCAGGTACTTTTTGGTAGTGCTATCTGTTTTCCCTCTAAGAATGGTGTCAGGTAGCGCCTCTGCCAGCCGTCGCAGCTCCGGGTCATCTAAGTTACTCAGTAGAGGTCAGACACCAGCTAAAAGGATGTCTACGAGGAAAACAAAAAAGGTTATATTAACAGCTCTAACCAGCCCAACCGAAAGTGGCTGGACTCCTCCAGTCAACCTCCAGTTGACCACAACCCTCCTGGGCCACACGGTCCAACCTCGTTGACCTGGCCCCCTGGGTTTTCTGTTTGACTCACAGGTCAAACGCTGGCCTCACATAGACCAACATGCCCCATGGCAATGTGACCCCATGGTCAACAAGCATGACCCACTGGTCAAATAACCTGACCCGCTGGTCAGCAAATACATGACCCACTGGTCAACAAAAATGACCTCCACTGGTCAACAAACATGAACCTCTCCGGTCAACAACATGACCTACGCTGGTCAACAACATGATCGACCTACTGGTCACTAAAACTGCCCCACTAGTCAACAAGCACGACCTACACTGGTCAATGAGCATGACCTACACTGGTCAAAAAATACCTGACCCACAATGGTGGCCAACATGACTCCTACAAGTCAACACATCTCTAACGCCTGAGCTATTATAGATAGGACTGAAACATATTCTTAATGCCAACAATGATGATGTGTCTGGAAGGGTACCCCTTGATCTCCCCGGGAAAACCTCTCCTGGCAACATCTCAGATGCCACAACAAAAGGAGCAAACGTCATACCATCTGGGCACAATAACGGCCAAAATGGTGCCGACTTCCAGTGCGGCACTACAAGGGTACCATTAGCTTTACAAGCCTCTGCATGCCGGACCACCCTTACTACCAAAGCAGGTGGAGGGCACCACCAATTGTTTTCTCCATAGCCCCAATGCACTGTAAAAGCATCTACTGCTTCAGTTCCCAGACAAGCAAAACGTGAGTTAAACCTATCCAGTTGTGCATTGTGCAAACCTGTCACAGAATAGGGACCCCATGCATTTTCCAGGTAACAGAATAATTTTGGGTTGACCTGCCAGCCATTGTAATCAACAATGCGACTAAAATAATCAGCTAACTCATTTTCCCCATGGGGCACCCATTCAGGCTCCAGCCTGATTTGATAAGCGATGCAAGTCTGAAACACTTTCAAGGCCTGCTCATGCAAAATAGGTTTCTTACTACCTACTTGAAGAATGCGCACTACATTTTGATTATCTGAGAACCATCTAACACGAAAAGTTTACATGTATCTGCCATAGAATCAAGCACTCTACCCACAGCAACTACATGTAGTTCTCTCCACGTGGGCTTTGCACAGCCCCTTCTGAGGACCACAATCCTTGAGCTCTACTGTATACTCTAACAGCAGATGGGGTATGCCAAATAGGTTGGGAATTATATTTCTGAAGGCAGCCTGCCCAAAACTCCAACTTCATGCGCACTGGTGGAGATAACTCCAAGCTATCGCACCATGCATACCGGAACTCAAGTAATGCATATAAATTTCTGGTCATGAATCTTGCAACCGGACCCAAAGCTAAACTCATGGATAAAATTTTTCCAACAATGCTAGCAATACACCTAGCTTGTAGACTGTGGAAGGTTAAAGCATCCTGTAATGTGGCCTGTAAGGCATGTATTTTTATCATAGGAACTGTTACTTGACCTTTCTGCAAGTTTATCTCGAAACCCAACCATGTTAAAGAGTGTGACGGTGTCCAAACAGATTTATCATTGTTAACCACAAAGCCTGACTTTTGCAAGTTGTCCCGTACCCATCCACTGGCCTTCTTGGCTTCTTCCTCATCCTGCACAGATACAATGCCATCATTAACGGCCTTCAGGCTACCTGCCCGCCATAACCTCACAGGGGGCCGCAGCAACTTTGTAAATACATACGGTGCTGATGCTAGCCCAAATGGTAGCACCGCAAACACGTAAAAATGGAATTCCCAACACCTCTCACCCACACCTCCAGTATCTACCACTGGAAACACCCCTGGTAACAACTCCCCACATGGTAACACCTTAGGTGACAACTCAGGCTGCTTATTTGGTAACAATTGCTCACATGCTTCTCCCTCGTGCTCTAGCACGTGGCTATCCCCATTCATACCAAGCCCAAACTCTTTAGGCAAAGGATACACACTGGTGCTGCGAGGTTGCGTCGGACAGCTGCGCCTAAAATGACCGCTTTCTCCACAGCCATAACATACCGGCAGCCCACTTGGCCTCACGGGTTGTGGCACTTGCATCTTCGGAACATGCACCGCCGCAGAAGATGCTGACTCTCTCTCTCTCCAGCCTCTCTTCTGGCGCAGGCACGACCCTCTTCTGCTTGGCTGCAGCATCCAGCTTCCTTTTCCTCACCAACATCTTCCTCTCTGCAGCTATCTTGGCATTTTCTAACCTGTGCTCGTTGTCCGGGTTTTTGGTTAGCTCGTCCACCTCATACTCCACGACGACTGCCCACCCCAACTCAGAGCGATCTGCCACCTTTATAAGCTTCTGCTGGTGTAGAAGCTGTCCCTTACCTTCTTTGACGGCTGCCCTGGCTTTTTCTAAGGCATCCTTCACTGGACCATCCACAATAGTACGGGCCGCTCGCTCCAGATGACTCTCGGCCTCCTCGAGATTGTCCGCCACTACTTCATTAAATGAGAACTGTTCCTCATGGCCTTATTTCTGGAAGTGGAATGGCTTCTCTTTCCTCTTCATGGCTGCCTCCCAGCTGCTTCTTCTTGAGCCGCTCTCACCTCTTCCCGCAGATTCCTCATTTCTGCCTGGGAGCCTCTGATGGCCGCTAGCAGGACTTGAATGACGTCCTGACCACTGCCGCTTGATCCGGAACCGCCTGCTTGCGACGATCCGCTCGTCCCATCGTTTCCGTCCTCTTGCATAGAAAAATATACAACAATATGTATGCCACAGCGTGCACGTATCAGATGCTTAGACTGCTTTTGAAACATCCTTCACACCTATTTATACGGGTCCACCCCGCACGTGGCACTATATTTAACCAATCACCATGTCGTCACTACATTCCGGCGGGAGCTTATTTCCCGTCTAATTCAGAACCTTCAAACGACAGGAAATATATCTTCCTGAATGTTCAGTGCTTGATACAGTGTTGATACAGTCTTGGATCTCAGACTATTCACCCAGAACGTGTCTGCCTTGGCAAGGGCGAGCCATTTCATGGTACCTGTAGAGTGTTTCCTTGAGCATTAGTGATACCTGAGATTCCCTGGAGGTTGATAAAATGGTCTCCCAGCAGCTGAGTAGTTCAGATCCTTCCTGTTGAGCTTGCACTGTCCTCTCCATGCTTTTCCGCATTGCGTCCAGCCACTGCAGTCACTCTACTATCTGCAACGGAAGTGGGATGAAGGATCACTTGATTCCTCGATTTCTTCTCAATGGGATATGTGAGCGTTGTGATAACTGTCCTCTATTCCACTGTGTCTTCTGTGCTAGCATGTCCTAAACCAAACCAGGCTGCCCTATACGCAAAGGTGGCAGAACTCTGCTGACTAGCCAGCATCTGCCTATGCTTTCTCCCACACATTCTGTTGCAGCTCTGGTTGTTACTCCCATACATGTACACAAGTAAATAAAAAACATTCTCTATGAGAAAGTTGGTGGCATATAGGATTTGAAGGCAATGGTGGTGTAAAAAGGAAGGAAACAAGGGTCTAATAATAAGGGAAAATGGAATAGTCCTATATTTAGCACATTTCTATATGTAGGATATAGTATGTTGTTCGTGTGCTAAATATAGGA
This sequence comes from Eunapius fragilis, assembly GCA_963681505.1. Lineage (NCBI taxonomy): Eukaryota > Metazoa > Porifera > Demospongiae > Spongillida > Spongillidae > Eunapius > Eunapius fragilis. The sequence goes on along the minus strand of OY811975.1, from coordinate 5,910,807 downwards.
CTATTCCATTTTCCCTTATTATTAGACCCTTGTTTCCTTTTTACACCACCATTGCCTTCAAATCCTATATGCCACCAACTTTCTCATAGAGAATGTTTTTTATTTACTTGTTTCATTGATTTTTATTCATACCCGATTATGAGCCATAGCATGTTAAGTAATCCATCTTGATATGAGAGGGAGGTTGTAAACGTACAACATACCTTTGAGTGACCTTAACTCTTTTCGCCGAGCGAGATGCACGTTCAGCACTATGGCAATATCGCTGTCTTTTAGCAGCCCGTTCCTTTTCAGGATCTGCTCAATACCTTGCACGCTGAGAGGTCTGTTCCTTTTCGGGATCTGCTTGATACCTTGCACGTCGAGAGGTCCGTTTCTTTTCAGGCTCTGCTCGATAGTTTTCACGTTGAGAAGCCCGTTTCTTTTCAGGCTCTGCTTTGTAGTTCCGCTCGAGCTGAATCTAATACGTCGTCTCGAGTTTTGAGGTACTTTGCTCGTCGTCTGGCTTTCTTCTTTTCCTGACGTGAAGGCATTTTGAGAAAAACAACTTCACTAAGCATCAAACCTACAATGATCGAAACACAAGAATGATTATAGTATGCACGTGCACGTTATTGGTGCCCAATTTGCAAAACTGGTTAATCACCACTACGTGTAGTGCCCAGACCGTACACATTTGATTACGTCATGTATACTACTACTACAGTACTACTTCGTATAAAGAGCGAAGTATGACCTATCCGAGTCGTGTCAGTGCAGTAAGCTTAACCATACATTGATCAATGATAACCCCAGTTATCGTACGATAACCGGGGTTATCAATTTTAGTTTTCGATTTGTCTTTCGTGGAGCTAGAGTGATTTGCGTTAAAAACCTATTGGCATTGATCTTTAGCGTACTAATGATCGTATTCAGGAGGTATTTTGCCAATTTCATTACCTGGAGTTGGGATGTGAATAAAAATAGGGCAGCAGTTATACTGAAAATCTACGCTTCGGTACAATGAAAGCGCCAAAGGTTGGGGACAGAGTACAGCCAACTGCAGCAGCGGCAATGGGCAAAAAGCTAGCTACACAACGCTACGGGGCTAATGCAAAGGCCAAAAAGCTTTCAGGTGAAGTTATAGCTTCAGAGGGTAGTGGACGTGGGTGCAAATGGAGGGTACACTGGGACGATGTCAAAATCGGCGAATCTGCTCACAGTTCTAAGGTACTGGTGAATGCGGGGACTGTTGAGGAGATCGAAGATGATGTAGTCATGGCTGAACATGATTCAGACGAAGAGCTGCCGGCAGAAGAGCTAGCGGAGGCGGAACCAGAAATGGGAAAAGGCGGGGAACCACCATCAATCGACCCGTTAGTTGTCAAAGGCATCAAATGGACCATAATCGATAATAGATGTAGAGGAATCATTGGCTCATGATATTGTTCTGCTTGCTGAACACCCCAAGTATGTTAGAAGTAAGAAGACACCAGTGGTAGCAAGAAGGCCTTATTTAGATGTCATGCATGCAGGAATATGGCTGCGATGTACTGCAAAACATGAACACTGTGTATACCACACAACACCAACGAATGGTGATTGCTGTGTGCAGCACCACATCTGCACGCAAGTCAAGGTGCATCAATTATCACCATGCATGGAGCAAGTATGTAATGCTTGTGCCAAGGGAATTGACACGTACATGTACCCAGACCAATAAATGGTTCCTTTCAATATTGCTTTCTGCTGTATCATTGATCACCCTGACGACAATACTCTTAGAAAAGACATAATATAGGTGTAATACAAGTATAGTAACATGAATATTGTGCACAATGAGGCTAAGATTGCATTGCTTTTTTCTAGCTGTACCTAAGAGGTAACCACAATAAGGTCGTTGTTAACGTGCATGCATTAATCATAATTCTCATAAGGTAATTACAACTAATGACTATTTATATTTCATAAGATCATGGATACACCTTTTAGTGCAATTGTAATTATTAGATCTAGCTCTGAAGACTCAAAAAGTAGTGCTGAAGTTTGATAACTGGAGTTATCAAATCTTGATCAATCTATGATTAACTATACGTGATTTGCTAACACAACCACTGATATGTCATGTAGCCTCGAGGCATTTTGACCATAGAAGCGAGAATGCCAACGAATTCTGAAGCCATTGGTGTGATTTTCATTTCTTAAACGTGTTCCTATCCCGAGTTATGCGTGGTCAAGAACAAGAACAAGAACGAGAAATACGTGGGACTGGGTACGAGTTTGGAAAATAGTTATGTTCTCTACAACCATGCGGTTTTGTGACATGAAACAAACACGAAACTGCTTGTTGTTGCCTTCTTGTACGATGACGGCAACAAGGTAAGCCATCCGCTCGTCAGGAGTCTTGTTAGAAGTGGGTCGCGTTTTTTTAATGACATTCATAATCGGGGTCAAATCCTATATGAGAGTTACTAACTCTCGATATCCATCTCTGATCACTTATGGGAACAAATTCATTCTGCTCTACACTCTGTTCTGAAATCAGAGCTTCTTTGAAGGTTGTGTGGAAGCCTCATCCTTCCTTTAGAGATGATTCAACCGGGATTACTACAGGTTTTTGTACGTCAAAAAATCTCAGCAGCTGGACAGCACTTTTTAACTGCTTCAACTGATTGAATGCTTTTATCTCAGCCTCTGCCCATTAAAACTCTGCTCCTTCTTCAATCATTGTTTTGGCAGGGTCGGCATGAAGCGGGACAAGTTATTACACATGCCTATGAACAGGTATACTTCCTGTGCAGTCTTTGGCTTGGGCATTTTTCACACTGCTGCTACCTTATTCAGATCTGGCTTTTGACGGGTGATGACCAATATAGGCCCTTCGTCAGATGCAGATGAAGCTTCTCCTTGCTAAACTTCAGATTGACTTCTCTTGGTTTGCTCTAATATTTATCAGTCTTGCATCGTGGCTGTATATTGTCTCTTCCTCGATGTTTCCAGTACCGATCACCAGAATGTCATATGCAACCCCATCGCAATGCCCTCCACATCATCTAACACTGCTTGCAGTCTTCGTTGGATTTCCTCCGGAGCTGATGACAATGCAAATGGAAGCCGCAATCATCTGTAATGACAGTTAGGACCCCAAAAACTAGTCAGAAAACTGCTGTGCTCAGACTGTTTGATGTTAAGGAAATGATCCTTAGCTTCCAGCAAACTGAAAATCCTTGCTTTAGTGAGTGAGCTGAAGAAGTACATAATCCACTGTGGGCAGTTTTGACACAAATTTCTAGTTTCCAAGTTGACTGTGTGCCTGCTTCTTGTCCGCCTTCCATATGGTAGTCAGGTTGTTGATCCATGGAGTAGATGTTGTGTCAACTCAAGCAATGGCTCCATTTTCCTCCAATGTCTTCAGTTGCTGCCATCATGACATGGGGAATCTTCCTTGGACGATAACAGGAAAGAGCATGTTGTATTCTACTGTTATGCATAGCTTATATGTAGCTGGATGAAACTAGATTCCGTTCAAATGCCATATAGAAATGAGTGAGTCTTCTAAAATGTTAATGATCTATGAATGTGCTTATCAACACCTTGGAGGAGTGCCTATCCATTGTGATATTTGCATCGGTAAAGTTATTGCCCACAATTTTAAGTCAGTGGTGGTGGCTTCTATTGTCTGACACATCTAAATGGCTTATGGAACGCCAACTTGTCTGTCGCAAACAAATGCCGTCACATCCTTTCGCTGTCCCACCCTCGATTGAGCCTGCAGGTCATCCTTTTATACCCTGGCCTTCACGTTCTTTCTCAGTTCAGATACAAACTGATCAACATGCTTCTCCCCTTCTGTTTCGTCTGAAAGAACTGGTCTCTGAGGACTTGTTTACTTCTCCTCCGCGCACTATTGATATCTAACTTAATAGACACTGTGCCAAAATCCTTCCCATTTTCTGTCTCTGCAAACATTATGGAATCATAGAGGTTGTTAATACGCAAACCTACCAAGATTGCCTACTTCATCGCCCTGCTCAAATCACATTTTCCCACTGCCAATAGAAACTGTTCAAACTCTTTATTGAAGTGAACAGATCCCCTTTTCCGATTGGCTCAGGTGCTAAAACTCCATAATCGCAGCACCAAAAATTACTGTGATCCCACTTCTGACACCAGTTTTAATTTGACTGCTACACTCAACAACCAGGATGAACTGATATATCCAACAACCACACAATCCCAAAACAACCGCTTGCATGCCTAACCGTAATCCTATTTAATACTCGATGTTCACGTGATCACACTCTAAACATGTGACCACTCCGTGTTTAATACACGATCCCAAGGGCGGACACAGGAATAATAAAAAGGGGGGGCTAGAATTTTAGAGCTTTTTGTTCCTGGTTTTGATACCATTTTCACACCTTTAATATGCTTTGGTAAATTATGCAGCACTACAAATACAGCACAAATTATGCAGCACAATGTGGCACTACTAATCCGTATATATGTTTAAAATTGCAGCTTTCGTGTATGTAGTATCCACAGCGTCTTCTAAATCTATTTCTATGTTTCTATGGACAAGTAATAAAGTTAGGCTACTAAGTTAGTTCTCTCCCATTGTCGTCTTCAAGAAAGGCTTAAGCCGACGTAGACCTGAGAATGTACTTTCGGCCTCACAAGATGTTACAGGAATTGTACTCATTATTCTCAACAAAGTAGAAATGTTAGGAAACAGCCTACTATCACACTTATTTAAGGCTTCAATAGGTCTGTCTGGCATGTCATCAGTTTTAACGTGAATCCATTTGTTTCCAACAGTGCAGCTCAGTTTGCATTGAAAGAGGAGCAGGTAAATCATCCTGATAGAATGATGCAAGATTGCTGACATGAGTCTGCCAATCATCCTTCTTGCAAATAGTAATAGGTACCAAACACAGCCCAAGAGTTGCTACTTTCGCATTTGTGGAAAATCTATCCTCCATCTCCCGCAAAAGACGATCAAGGAAGGGAGCAGCCATTGATCTTCGGTAATTTACTTCAGGAACATCTGCCTCGACATTCGATCTCTGGGTTTGCCCGTTACACATCTGTGGAATAGAGGGTTTTTCTGTTCCTACAATGTACCTCTTCTGAAATCTCCATCGCAAACTGGAACCAGATTTTATTCCAGTCATCTAATTCTTCCTCAGTTCCTTGAGCTGGCCTTGAACATCCTGAACCAACGTCATCCACTGTACAATATCAATAGATCGTTGCTGAAGCAACACTGTTAAACCTTTGATATCGCTGAGGATATTGAATACAACTACCAATATTAGCAGAAATGAAAACTTTTCTATTGCTGAAAGCAAACCATTTGCATCACTTACAGTTTCTCTGTTCCGAGAGACACAATCGTTTCCATAAGCTATATCACTTAGGGCTCCTGGATACATTTCAACAGATACCTGCAGAGAATCATGCCTTTCTACCCATCTGGTTCTACAAAGTGGCTTTACACGTTTCTTCCTTACTTTTGGTAATTCACGCTCAATCACTTCACTTCCTCTAGTTTATCCTGCCTCTTGCCATGTTCAAAAAACACGGACAGTTCACTAACAGTTCCCATCATGTTATCGACAAGCACTACAGAACATGAACTGGCAATAGACAGGTTCAGTATATGGCTGCAGCAATGTATATATGTTGCCAAAGGATACTTCTGTAATAGTACTATACTGCTTACACCTTTTCTTTTACCCGCCATGGAGTCGCTTCCATCATACCCTTACCCACGTACATTTTCACAGTTCAGACCAAGCTCATCCAGTTTCTGAAGGATAGTTGATGCCACAGCCTCCCTTGTCATTTCTCTATGTTGCTCTTTAATTACAGCAAAACTTTCTTTCACAACATATGACTCACCTTCCTGATGCACATACCTCAGTACAAATGTGAGTTGCTCAGTTGAAACCGTAGCCTGGACTTCATCTGAAATTACAGAAAAAAATTTAGCCTCATTGACTTTCTCTGTAATCATACCGCCCAGAATATCAATGATATCATTTCGAGTCATCTTTGAACGGTAAGGTGCATTTTTAGCACATTTGCTTAAATGCTCAGCTAAAACAGTGTCACCAGCATCACACCTGAATTTTAGCAGGGGTAGTTACCAGGATTAAAGTCAGTGTCTTCAAGGTACTTAGCATCATTTCGGTGACCTCTTAGAGCAATTCTGTGATTACCGCAAAATTCGACTTCAGATATGATCGACTTCAAAATTAAATTTTTTAAAAGTATGTGCTGCTTGCATCGTATTCAATTGGGCTACTACACTCTGACCTTTGGATGCACTCTCAAGGAAAGCTACCATTTTAGCATAGGAATCCTTATGATGCTCAGTTTTATCATGAGATGCTAGAGTCCCAAGGCTTTCTTGAATTTAGTTAGTGGAGATTCTCACAGAGCACTAAATTCCGCCCCCCTCGTACGAATTGATGATGCAAATGCTATGCAACATGCACAATGTCCACCATTTTCTGATTTGCTATAAGCTAACCAGGGTAATTCAAAAACCAAGAGGCTTGAAATCATCTGAACTGCCCACCTTCCGAAACTGCAGGGAACTTATACCCTTATGGTTGGTCAAATTGCTTAAGAATTTTGTATTTATCTTCATCTGACAGTGCAGTGGCGGTCTGGCCAGGGGTGGAGTGGGGGGGGGGCAAATGCCTCCCAGCGGACCCCAAAAATGGGGGCACCAAAATACCTACCAGCACAATTTCAGACCTCTCTGACTGATATGGGGTTGGGGGGGGGGGGCCATTTAAGTGTTTTGCCCCCCCCCCCCCCAGATAATTAATGCCCAGACCGCCACTGTGATAGTGTACCACTTAAAAAGCTAGTTCTTAAGGCTCCCAGGTCATAGGGTCCCATTGCTGGCAAACTGCTAGACTCGGCACATGCATTAGAAGTACTATGTTCACTGTTACATGTAGACTCACTCAGTAGCTCGTTGGTGTTGACAGCAATTAGCGATTCCTCAGATTCACGGTTCTCTGGCACAAGCACAAGCTGATTGGATCGATAGCTTTGTTGCAAGGGTTGTGGTTCAGCCAAGGATATGTCATCTTCAATGATTGTGACTTCTTGTCCTACATGTGAGGATTCATCGTTGCTATCACACGTGGATTCATCGTCACAAGTATGGAAAAAGTGCAAAGATCGAGGCACTTCCTTTCTGCTAGTTTTGGGAGTGTTCCACCATTATGTACAGCTGCGTTATCACGTGCGTGCATGCGCAAGTCTCATGTATTTAATTATCGTATATGTGAGGGGTGGGGATCAAATGAAATCAGGGGTAGGTTCTAAAGGAGCCCACCCCCCCTCCCCCAGATCCACCCTTGGATCCACCATATTGGTACACTGCATTTTAAAACACAAAGCTGTATAGAAAGGCTATTATTGGATTTGATTTATGCAGATCTCTTGTGTTGCAGTTGGCGACATTATGAACAGTGGCAAGGTGGGCTGATAATTGCTATGGCATGCTTTTGTTTGCATTTTACTGTAATGTTTTACATGTTTGTGGCTCTCACTATTAGCATAGATAGTTTAGAGAGGATTCAAACACTGATTATTACCTAGACTCTGTTATCTGCTCCACTTCTCAAGCAGATAGTGTATTCAAGCCTTAGCATAGACCTTTATTATCAATGACTACACAAATACCGGATGGAATATGAAACACATGTTTTCAAAGGGCTGCACCAAGAGAGATAATCTCTCTGCCCAATTCAGGCTTCATGTCTTCTCGTTCCCATGATATAAAGACCAGTATACACTGAACTCAATAGGTGCACGTATACATCTATCCTTCTGCATCAAACTTTAACTTTTTATATTCCTTATCAACTTGTGTTGAATGTCAAATATCAAGTGCACGCTATACAAATGAATAATCGCAACAAAATCAGCGCAAATCACAGTAGTGTTTTAGGGGACCAATTAAGAAAAACTCTTGGAGCATTCACTGATCACTCGGGACTCATACAAGTATATAGGATTGCTTTTTAAAATGGCACATAAACAGTATGTACTGTGAAATGGGTTCTGTTTACTGTCATTCTGTATCAATTCCATGCATTCCTGCATTTGTTAGTAGTGGTGTATGATATTGTATTTGCACCCTGGCTTCAGAATGTGTTGTTGACAGTAAACACGGCTGGAGTCTGTTGCATCTTTACAGCTGAATTACGTCAATCTCCTGTGAGCTTATGTGTGGTTTACTTAAATGTGGATTGTGTAGGAAAAAAACTTCATGTGTTTGGGTGTACAGTACAATATATCAATTGTAGTGGTATCATGGTATTTTTATACTATTGTATCAAACTGTTTCCTGACTCAACATTGGTTGATTTCGCGTACTCTTTCATTTATAACCTAACCTAACCATACCATTCCTAGTTTTATTGAAGCATAAATGTATTACAATTTTCTAATCCAAGATTAATGTCCTGTAGTCTGGTGGTTTAGTAGTAGAATTAAGGGGTTAACCACAAATAGTTAAAACTTGAAATTTTAACAAATAAACTTTAATCAGTGAAAGATTACCGATTACATGTATGAAAAAAACAACGTAATTGCGCGCAAAAAACTGCCATAAAACCCATCAAATCGCACGGTCTTCAAAATATTGTATCTCCTTGATTGTGCAATATAGTAGAGTCACACTTTGCATATTTACATGGCAGTCCTGTGTCTAAGAAGTCAAAGATGGTTTAATTTGCAATACATCATTCCGAAGATATTCACATTCAAGTAAGAGGCAAGATTTCGCGGGCTTCTAGTACAAAACCCCGCGAAATCAACCCTCTTATGATTGCGTCGTTTTTTTTCCCCCGGGACCTTTTGCCTAATGTACATGTACATCCCTATTTTGAGAAATACCAGGTATGCGTACATTGTTGCATGTTTACTCTGGTTAGCACCAAAATTTGATTTTAACCCCAGGCTCATAACGTGTAAGCATACTGCAATGATCAGTGCCAAATAGTTTGATTTAGTTGTTCTAACAATTAATTTTTTTCTGTAATGTGTACATGAATTATGAATTCTGACATCAAAAAACAACGGGTTAACCTCTATGTTTTGGGTTTAATGCTGTAACAGACCACGAGACATTAAGCAATCATGATTTTCTAGTTGTGGATACAAAATTCTAGAGTATTTGTTTTTTAACAATTCATGTTATACCTGAGTATATTTCCCTATCCATCACCATCAGCCCTTTGATGCAGGTTTATCTTTTTAATACCTATTTAATTAACCATGATGTACATGTGCGCATTGTATGTGCCAATGCTGTAAAATATGTATGAAGACATGTCCAATTAATTTGAACTTATTTTCATGTTGCACAGCACTCCTCTCCCAAAGGTTTAGGTTCAACTGTGAGTACTACAGGTAGTGAAACACAAAAAGCCTCACCTACGCCTACCCTAAAGAAACTTCATTCACAAGAGCTCCTTCCCAATGTGAAAGTTGCTATTGTGGCATCACTCTGTGAGAATTCTATTTTGCATCTCTTTGTTAAAATAGGATTCTCCATGCCAGGCAGTACACTGAATCTAAATCTATCACTCCTGTAGAGGCGGATACAGGTCGGGGGGGGGGTTGAGATGATATTCACAATCAATTTTCACCATAAATGGACTCAACAATACCATATATGGTCAAAATTGACCGTAAATATAATCTCAACCCCCCCCCTATATCCGCCACTGACATGTGCAGTTGTTTTTTTTTCGTTGCTTCCATGTACGATTGTTTTTGCAACAAACATATGTAACCAAAGTTAAATTGTGCATGTTCAATGCGTACGTACTACAGATTTGGATTTTTAAGAAATATGTATGGTAGACCCTTGTTTTATTGCCAACAAGTGCAGTTAGGGATCTAGAGCTAAATGGATTTGATAGACAACCAGTTATTGGGACTTCAAAGTAGAACGGTTTTTGTTAGATTACCATGTATGTCAACATATACATGTACCATGCAGAGTTAAATTAGTTTGCTGTCTACTCAAGCAGAGTTGAAGAGACCATTCACAAATAGGTGTTCATTCGAGCTGGCTGTATTGTGTTTGAATTGAGTGGTTTTGACATGATGATCAGTTATATTATTATGTTGGTAAAAAGATTTTATGTAGTGCAAATGACTATATCAAGAAACAATTTCTTTACTACATGTGGATTTCTGGAAGGAGTGAACACAAAACATAACGATTCATTATTGTAGCGTTTGTTGGTTGGCACTGCATGCATGCACACATTGCTGACAAGTGCTTTACAGTGGTGTTGTATTTTAGCGTGCACTGAACTGAGATTAGTGAAATACTCACTTTCAGGCCCTGATGGCACCCACGAGCTCTTTGTTGGCTTAACAGACCGTGTTGTTGGTGTGTTTAGGTGGAATGGAGACACACTGGAATTGCATCACAAATGGATTCTGAGTGGGCAGGTAATTAATTATGTACATTTACATGTATTACAGTATCGTTTTCAAAGCTTGTCTTTATATTGGCATGATTAGTATTCATGTAATACTGTAGGCTAACATTTGTACATGCGCATACTCACTTACTGTAATCATGATGTTAAGATAGAGCCACCGTATATTGAAGGGCACTCTATTGAATCACAAGTACTCGCTGTCCATGCAGCTCATTGATCTTAGCATCCCTTATGTCAGTTTACAATGGTCATTTCACCACTTGCATGCTAAATTATCCTTTTTACCTACCATTTACATGTAACAAAGGCATAAATTACCAGTAGGGATCTACAGTTGGCAAAACCACAATTGTTTTGATCTGTGATTGCCGAATTGATTACATGTAAAAACATCAACACTCCAGCTACATGTAATTGTGATGGATGTAGTAGTATCACACTTGTACCTGTAGCTGTAAGCGTCTTGTCACTGGAAATTTGGTCTGCGATAATTGTGGTCCCGGACCAAAATTATCGCTGAAATGTTTGGTCCGGGCGAACCAATGGACCAGTTGCGCGTAAGCAATGGAATGTTGATTAAACATTTGATTGAACGTGACGTCACGTCCGGACTGCTAGTCTCTATGTCTTAAAGTTGTCAGCCCAAGGAACTGTGACGTTTAGTCATGATATTTGCCTTAGCTTCACCAAACCCATAAACAGTTGATTTTCTGGATCTATTTTTCGTTTTTCAATTCCGTACAGGAATTGACTCTCAGTACTGCAGATCAATAACAACTGGACCAAGGAAGCTGTAGAAGGCCAAAAAAATATGAACCCAGTTAGACTCTAACTCGGCAATCATCGTGTTCGATCCTAAATTTAATCTTTGTAGGTGCATATTCGTTTCTGGAAGTATTTTGAGTTTCTAGACGGGGAGTTACTCTGGAGCATTCACTAATGATTCAGTCTAAAGGGAGCTAGATTGAACCCATCGATGGGTAATGCGCCAGACTGTGAGGCATCGTCAACATTGTTGGGCAACTCATGCACTTGATAGTCGCTCACTAGTTGTTCTCTGACATCAGCTACAGAAAGTGGAGGTTGTTTAAAGGTGGATGTTGTCTTAGAATTGCTGCATGTTTGATGGTGCCGATGTTACTGACGTTGACAATAGAGAATCTATAGTCGAAATAGCTGCTTATTGGCCTCTCGGTTTTTAGCCCTCTTTCTCGAGGGGGGGGGGGGGGGGGGGGCAGGATAACCTTTTCCCCGAGGGTAGTTTCGGGGTTGTTATTCGCTTCGCTATTTGGAAAATGTCTGATGGAGCAAACGCGATGATAAGGCTTTATATCCTTTAAATGGCTGTACGTTAAACACAGTAAGCTGGATAGATAGCCGCCTTTCTAGTTTTGTAGGGAATCTGTGAAAGGGCATTTGGATCGCCGGACTTGCTGTTGTCACACACTCGGCACCATGTGCCAGGCATAGCAGCTGTTTATTCCTCAAGGTTTCCCAAGGATGGCGGTATGCACGTTGAGCTCCGTTCAAACAGTAGCAGTCCGGATGTAATTAAGGATGATTAAATTCTTTGTACCTTACGCGCAACTCGTCCATTTTATCGATTATTTTGGTCCGGTTTGAAAAAAATGGTCTGAGTCTTTATTTTTCAGTGTGTGCTGCAGTTTGTAGTTTATTATGAATATAACAAGTAATTGCATGATAAGATACACAGAATGAAACTATTCACACTGTTTGTGACCTGCAACACTGGGTCTTGAAATCCTGATAAATGAGGGAAAGCAGCTTTAAGAAGTTTCATCCCAGCATTAATGACTTTGTCATTCAGCCATCCACCATACATCTTTATCTTCCTCCAACAGTGTTGTCTCTCTTATTGTAGTCCACACCTTTTCACCACTATAAATAGCTGTTTCTTCTTCTGTACTGAGGCAAATGAGTTCTGCTTCAGAAGCTTCCTGATGTTTGTTCACACATGTTCGGTTAGGGTGGCAGTACTTCCTGCAAAAAGAACCCATCAGCTTACATGGACACCGTCTTGTCGCACGCCTGGTCTTGAGCATTGGTGCTGTCTTCATCAGAGGTATGGACTCCAAAGGTGCAAGATTCTGGAGGCGCCTCCTTTAAATCTTCATGAACAGAATGAGTTGATTCATCATTATCTAATGACAGATTTTGGAGGAAAGCTCTTTGGATCCTCATGAATGGAGTGACTTGATTCATCTTCTTCTGATGGTGGGTCATCCACAGAGATGCCAGATTTCAGAGATGTGTCCTTTGAATCGTCATGAACAGAGTGACTTTTTAAAATCATCTTCTGACGGTGGGTCATCCACAAAGATGCCAGATTTCGCAGGAGACCATTTTGAATCCTCATGAACAGATTGATTACTTAAACTATCCTTTTCAGAAGGACGATCATCAACAGACCTTGTTTTGCAACTGTTTGAAATGGAAGCTGAGAGGTCAGGTGGAAGATTTTGAGATGGCTGCCTGTGGCACGAATTTTAATGCCTTTACTATCCTGCACTTTGTAGACTCCATGAGGAAGGCAATTGAATATTTTGTATGGACGCACGAATCTATTATTTAATTTGCCTCCCTTTTTTTTTTTCCCGTTTGAAATCCAATTTTAGGTATAATGCATTGACTTTAAACTTTCCAGGTTTTGAGTTTTTAAAATCATATTTTGTTTCATTTGAGCTTCTAAGATGTTTTGTTTTGCTTCTTCCACGACTAACCCATACAAGATGTGTATTATAAACAAATGAAAAAGTGTCCAGATATAAGCTCCATTTAAAAATCTTCATCAAGTCCATTAGCCTGCAATAAGAGAAAATGTGGGGATATTTATGATGTACGACGTCATTAATACAATCTTGAAAGAGTACTTGTTCATTTTCAAGCCCTCATGTACCTCAAATAACTATAAACTCACTTGTGGGTGATACGGTGTTGTGAGCCTTTTCTTGATACCAAGCAGCTTTGTAACGTCGCCATTTTGAGTTATTAGCAAATGAATACAATTATATTACTCGTAAACATTAATAACTATCGATGCTATCATGGCTGAGGGCGGTGCCGAGGACGTTGTTTTGGACGATCGAAACGGTTCTTTTCAGAACCAATCAGAGGAAGCATCAACTAGCAAGCGAAGCACCTGGCGCGCTAGCATGGAAGCTGTATCTGTGTGGGCAGAACTTAAACAAAAAAGGAAATCTCCACGAGGTAATCTAATTACTGAACACCAGCAGGCAGAGAAAAGAAAGAAGAGGAGCAAGCTCACTATAAAAGATGCATCTGCAGAACATCTGGATGCCTTATCTGAATTCATGCCTGATCTTACTGCTTTGCGTATGTATTACCTGGAGTTGAGCGATGGTGTTTCATCAATTCAAGCTCAGGACAAAGAATTATCTCAGAAGATTCATGACTAGAACATTATGCACTGACATGTGGATGTACATAGTGTATATGCGTGTGTGTGTGTGTGTCCTAATCATCATTGCACAGGTTGTGGTACTGTTGTATATACACCTTTTTGGTGTTGGTGATGTTCCTTCCGAAGTACATTTAATGCTTCATATACAGCAATCCCATTTGATTCATTTTCATAAGCTTCAATGCATTTCCAGGTTTGTTCTGAAAAAGGAGTCTGCAATCCAACTGTAAGATACTGTGGAGATAGGGCATATTGCAGACTTTTTCTCAAAGTTATTATACTGTTCCCACAATGCTGTCTGCAATAATGTTCACATATGCCCAGCACATTTCCACAAACATACATTCTGGATGGCACCTTGGGCCAAAAAGAAGAATGTGTCCCCTACGTTCCACTTCTTCTTGTCGCTCGGGTTTAACATTTTAGAAATCAGGTTGCTCTGACAACAATGCCCTTAGTTCTTCATGTCTCATGTTTGACATTCCAGGCAATTTGCTTTCTGAACAAATCCTCAAGGCTCCTTTTGCAATTTGGGTTCCATTATCAGATTGATACCACATTTGTTGAGTTATCCTGGTAACTGTTCGGTCATTTTAGGTGATCTTTTGATGAGCACAATTTAACAATAACTTTGAAACGATTCGTGTTATCGATGTTCTCTTCAGTACTTCACATCAGACTGTTTTCTATCGTATAACATATACTTGGATTTTGCACTAACTCCTTGCCATCATGCACTCCGAGGTCTGACACCATATTGGATTCAAACTGTCAAATCTTTTGATGAGCACACTAATCGCTTCAAATTAGGTTGGTACGTATTAACATCCTGCAGCTATTGAAATGTTGTGTTAGTAAAATTTTAATCGATCCGTTACAGATTTGTAGGGGAACGAAGTATGTGCACATCTCCCTCCCATCCATTGTCCACAGCACCCCTGCCACCCTCACCTCTCCCTCCCATGACACTGAATTGGTTTAGCGTCGTTGTGCACGCCTGCAAACACCCACAACCATTGACTTACAACTTCCACCTCAACACATCCCAACCACATATAACATCCATGAACCTCCCCAACTACACATACACACATACAGAGCGGGGCCAAACACATAGTGATTTAGCAGGGTGGGCCCACACACCTGCATGGAAAAAACCTCTGTGGGAAAAACCCATTGGGAAAAATCCACACAGTAGGAAAATAACCAAACAAAAACCGCTCACAAACAACAAACACAACGTTCTGCTGCCACCTTCCTCCAGTGAAGAGACTCATGATCTGCTGTCTGGTTAAGGAAGCTCTTTTCCTGCTTCTTGCCTGCATTATGTGAAACATACAAACCTCCCGGGGAAAGTTCTCGGTGTGCACAAACGCTTAGACTGAATTGTTACGCCCCCTCCACCCTACATATACCCCCCACGTGGCCACCACGTGCTGTCTGACCAATCGCATTGGGAGGGAGCTTAGTTTCTGTCTAATTTAACTCCGTACAAACGACAGAAACGTATATCTCCCTCCCATCCATTGTCCACAGCACCCCTGCCACCCTCACCTCTCCCTCCCATGACACTGAATTGGTTTAACGTCGTTGTGCACGCCTGCAAACACCCACAACCACATAGAGCACCAAAGAACGGGCCCAGGTTAAATACCCAGACCCTTAGACACCTTTAAACGGCGCTCTAGGGAGTCTTTCACGTAACCATCTTTGGCTGATTCAGACTTCCAACGGCCATGCCTCTTGAAAAGTCTATCTTCCACACCGGCATTGGCTGCTGCCGTAGCACCCCCTGCCCGCAAACTATGCATACCAAATAAGGACGGATCAAAACCCAACTGAGCCAATTTATCTAGCAAAAGCTTCCTTAATTTGGTGTAACTGAGGCCACCATTCTTTCGCAGACGCTCCCCCCCTTTCGTGTTCACTATCCCACGAAATAACTTTGCCTGGGATGTGTGGTCTATCTCACCCATGCGACAGTATCGTTCCATCATGGCAACTGGGCATGTCACCTGCCCAGTACGTGCAATAACTAGGGACGCTCCCTCCCTGTACTGGTCTGTCTTACTAGACTCAATCCTAACCACCATGCTCTCGGCATTAAAGGTAACATCGGAGCCTTTGAGCTTCACAAGCTCATCGCACCGCATGAACCCTGCGTACGCCACCAAACACACTGCCAACAGCCTGACCTCTGTCAGGGCTGGAGCTGGCCCAGCAGCCTCCACCATGGCCTTCAACATATCAGCCGTCACTGGTTCCTTCCAAACCTTAGGCTTCGTCAATATGCGTCGTAACCCCTCTAATGTAGTTTTCACTAAGGGTGACCCTCCTAACGGTTGGAGCCCTGCTAGACCGTGCAACCATGATAATGCATGCACTGCCTCCTCTACTGCGGCTTTACTCTCTGTGGACTCACTGAGGTGCTGCATGTACAGCACCAGGTGAAGCTCTTGGACTGGAAAACTTGGCACTCCTTGTCTTGCATCCGCCCATGACTTCCAACGCTGGTATGCTCCCAGGTACTTTTTGGTGGTGTTATCAGCCCTGCTTCTAAGCACTGTTGCCGGTAGGGCTTGTGCCAGTCTCCTCAGCTCGGGATCTTCCAGATTGCCCAGTAATGGCCAAGCTCCTGCTGAGAACACACCTGTGTTGAAGAAAAAATGGAAACAAGAGGTCAGAAGTGCACCATTCCTACAAAGCCCAGGTTGGCCTGCCAACATCCAATGCTGGTTATCCAACCGTCGAGGCTCGCAGTCGATCTCGGCGATCGGCATAGCCATCAAAGGCTCACACAGTCAATCTCGGCGATCGACTTGGCCATCAAAGGCTCACACAGTCAATCTCGGCGATCGACATAGCCATCAAAGGCTCACACAGTCAATCTCGGCGATCGACAAAGCCATCAAAGGCTCACACAGTCGATCTCGGCGATCGACATAACCATCAAAAGCTCACACAGTCGATCTCGGCAATCGACATATCCATAACGCATGTGCACAGCCGCAATACTTTTACACCAGGCACTAACCATTGAGGTCTGCATACCCTGCACTACTGTCCCCAAAATACAAGTGCACTGCCAGCATAGCAGTATTGGGAAACTTCCTTTTAAACAACTGCCCACCTGATCTACCTGGTCTGACCAACCACTCTGACAGTGGCAATGATCGAATGTTCGCAATAAAAGGTGCCCACCCTTCACCTTCTGACCACAGTAACGGCCAGAAGGGGGCTGATTCCCAACATGGAACTACTAGTGTCCCATGAGCTTTACATGTCTCCATATGCCTTATCACTCTTGGTACAAGATAAGGGGGTGGACAACACCAGTTGTTCTCCCCATGCCAGTCTACTGTAAATGCATCCACTGCCTCTGTCCCATGGGATGCAAAACGTGAGTTGAACTGCACCAGTTGTGCATTATAAGATGATGCAAATCTGTCCACAGAATATGGTCCCCACAATGTATTTAACATTGCAAACACCACAGGGTCTAGTTGCCAATCATCGTAGTCTACAATACGACTGACATAGTCGGCAAGTTGATTCTTTTCCCTGGGTATCCATTCTGGCTCTAGCCGAATGTTGTATTGTATACAAGTTTTAAACACTTTACAAGCCTCTACTTGTATGTGCGACTTAGCACTACCCACTTGTAGAATGCGCACCACATTTTGATTATCAGTGAACCAACGTATCCTCAAATTGCTCAGCTTTTGTGCTATGGCTTCCAGTACCCTCCCCACTGCCACTAACTCCCTCCACGTGGAGCTTTGCACTGCTTCATCAGGTAACCAATTACCCTGGACCACATGCATACCATGCTCTACAGTGTACCCGCCATATCCAGTGTCACTAGCATCAGAGTACACACATCTCACCGCTGCTGGGCTATGCCATATAGGTTGTGAATTAAACTGATCGAAACACTCGGCCCAAAACCTTAACTCTTCCCCTGCATCTTGCGTGACGAGTAACACATCACACCATGCCTGTCTAGATTCTAACAGGGCATACAATGCACGCGTTCTAAACCTGGCTACATGGCCTAATGCCAGACTCATGGATACAATTTTGCCTATCAGGCTAGCCACTGTCTTAGCTACCAGGCTAGATGTACCAATTGCTACCTTAAGGCTATGCTGCAATGCTTTCACTTTTCTTTCTGGGACAGAAATACTCCCTTCGCTCAAGTTCAAATTGAACCCTAGCCAAACAAGCTCGTGAGTTGGCACCCATACTGACTTGGACTCGTTACAAACCCAACCTGCCTTATCTAAAGTGTCCCTTACCCATTCACTAGATGCTTTCGCACTGCGCTCATTCCGAGAGGAAAAAATACCATCATCTAGATACACAATTGCTTTAATGCCCTTACTTCGCCATAAGCGAACTAAAAGATGCATCATCTTAGTGAACACATATGGAGCAGATGACAAGCCAAATGGTAACACCACAAATGTGTACGTAACTCCGCCTCATTCAAATCCATGGTACTTACGATGATGCTGGGCTACATCAGCATGGTGATATCCCGACGTGAGATCAAATGAAAACATCCACTCACCTTTCTCAAACATTGCCATTGCCACACGCAGATCTTCATATTTGAACTTTTGCTTCCACAAGAATCCATTAACATGTCTCAGGTTCACCACTAGTCGCTTCTTTCCTACCCCATTTGTGACTACTGATAGGGGGCTGAGCACTACAGGGGTTTCCTTAGCCACTTCTATATATCCTCCTTTTTGTAACTCCCACACTGCCCCATTAACAAATTCCCTTTCCAGTAGTGCTGTACGCTGGTTAGGCCTGGTATATGGTGTAGGCAGCGAATAAAAGGGGATTATATAACCATTTCTAACCGTATCTAATACCCATGGAGGTGCATGCAGCACCTGGTCCCAATACTCCACACAATTACACAGTCTTCCCCTAACAGAAAATGAACCTGCCTCCCCCTCTTGCACCTCCCAACACCTGCCACACTGTCCCTCATCCACACCAGCAACGATACCAGGTGTTAATTCTTTTTCACATTCCCCACTGCTATGTGTCACATTCCCCATTACCTCACCCCTACCACACATGCTCTCACTAGCCATGTGCTCACTAACATTGGGCAAAGGATACGGCACACTGGCCAATGCCTTAGGGCACTCCCTACGGAAATGCCCCAGCTCCCCACAGTGGAAGCACCCTCCTGAGGGTTTCGGCGCCATCGGTTTACGAGCCATGGGGGGCTTCACCGGTGCAAAAGCCATCACTGGTTGCATACTAGGCCGCAACCCACCCTTCTTGGCAGCCTCCTCCCTTGTCTTACTTTCCTTCAACCTCCTTTTCTTTGCCACTTTCCTCTCAGCCGCCCTCTCGGCCTTCTCCATCTTTCGCTCGTCTTCAGAGTTCGACGCCAGTGCATCGTCCTCGTACTCCTCTACGACTGCCCATCCGGAGTCCGACCGATCGGCGAATTTAATCATTTTCTGCCTGCAGGAAAGAAGTTTGATACCTTCTTGCAGATCTTCCTTAGCTCTATCCAGATGGGCTGCCCCGCTCTCGTCCGCTGCCGTCACTCCCTCAATCCACGCTGTTGCCGAAGCCACCTGTTCCGACACCTTGTCAATGAAGGCGGACTGGATTTCATTTCCCTTCTTCCTGAAGGTGTACGCCGGCTTCTTCCCCTTCGCGCTGATCCGTGCGGACTCAATTTGGCTCTCTCTCACCATCCGCGCAGTCTCGTCCTGGCCCTGCCGAACACTTTTTAATTCACTTTGCATGGCCTGAAGCCCAAGAAGAATACGCGAGACGACGTCCGAGCTGGTGCCTGACGTGCTGGTGCCTGACGTGTTGGTGCCTGACGTGCCCGCTTGAGTACCGTTTCCTTGCTCCATAGTGCAGAAAGTTCTCGGTGTGCACAAACGCTTAGACTGAATTGTTACGCCCCTTCCACCCTACATATACCCCCCACGTGGCCACCACGTGCTGTCTGACCAATCGCATTGGGAGGGAGCTTAGTTTCTTTCTAATTTAACTCCGTACAAACGACAGAAACGTATATTTTCCCGCTTAATTCGCGGCGATATGATTGCCAAGGGGCGGTTCGCTTAGCTGTGGTGAAAGTTTTTGAATATCATTCTTCAACCAGTGCAGTTGGTTTTATTGTCACCTTTATGTAATCACAAAGCTATACATGTTGATAACAACTATAAAGGAAGCCTCATGGCATAGAAACAAGGTGCCATTTCCCCGCCATTTTTACCTGGTTCCACCTCTAGGATCCAATGAATCATACCACCCATTTTGGGTGAGTATGGGCTGTTTTCCTCCATCTGAGAGGTTTATTGATGTGGTTGATAAGGCCCCCTTTCGTTTTGCAACATGTGATGGTGCATTGTCGTATGTCAAAAGTAACTGATACCCTGGGTTTCCCGGGGGGAAAAAACGACGTAATAGCGCGCAATTGTGTGCGAAAAACGGCCATAAACGTGCCAAATTGCGCTGTCTTCAAAACGCTGTATCTTCTTGATTGTGCAATACAGTAGAGCTGCATTTTGCATATTTACAAAGCGGTCCTGTGTCTATATATGTCCAAAGATGGTTTAGTTTGTGGTGCATCGTTCCGAAGATATTCACAATCAACTTAGAGCAAGATTTCGCGCGTTTCAAGTACAAAACCCCGCAAAATCAAGCCCTTTACTTGAATGTGAATATCTTCGGAACGATGCATCACAAATTAAACCATCTTTGGACTTCTATAGACACAGGACCGCTTTGTAAATATGTAAAATGTAGCTCCACTATATTGCACAATCAACGAGATACAGCGTTTTGAAGACCGCGCAATTTGGCGCGTTTATGGCCGTTCTTCGCGCACAATTGCGCGCGATTACGTTCTTTTTTTTTTTGTTGTCACATTGCTCATTATGTTGTCATGCTTCCATGTGCCATCAGTTTTAGGTTCAACCATTTCAAGCCCCTTCAACCATGATATACCACTGAAACCCCACTAACCATTATGGTAGCACTATCACCTTTGGGTTTCATGTAGTAACTATCACTACTTACCCAAGCATAGCGATTGCCTTCATTGTACGAAAGGTATCTCAGGCAACGATATCAACGCACTATCTTTCTGCCAAATTACTAATAATAATCATGTGCACACACACTAAATTACCCGCTCAATTTGCTAGTTCTAACACTCCCTTGCGTTGACTAGTGTTAACTAGTCAACGACAGGTAAATCAATATTCAGTTCAGACAAAATCTAATCTCTCTGGTGAGACTTGCGGCTTTCCTAAGCTGACCTCTTCGATTCTGCTCCATACTGGAATCTTCGGCATCGACTGGTTCTGCCACATCATGTGTGACATAACTAGATGCTGAACCTTGTGCAGAGATTTTCAGTGGGTAGAGAAGTTGGAGTGGGCGCCTCAAAGTTACAGGACCCTTTGCAGATGATAGCGGACAACTGCTCCTCGTGCAACTCCATCCTGTTCAGTTATCAGCTTCTGTGTGACAACACTAGATGCTGAACTATGTGCAAACATTTTCATTGGGTAGAGAAGTTGGAGTGGGCGCCTCAAAGTTACAGGACCCCTTGTAGATGACAGGCGGACAACTGCTCCTCGTGCAACTCCATCCTGTCCAGTTATCAGCTTCTCCACAATACCAGTCTTCCAGAGTACTCGGGAATGGTTAGTGTCATGTACTAGCACCATATCACCAACTCCAATGCAGCCAGATCCCGAGATTGTTTCGCATAACGATGAGCATCTCTCAACTCTTTCAGATATTCATTCAGTCATTAATGCTCCGTCACTAGTTTCATGTGTCTCATACATTGAGTGATCACCATTGGGGTAGATGTTAGGCTAAAATCAGGATCACTCTGGTCTCTCTCACATTCAGGTAGGCTCAGTAATCTATACCCAACCAATAAGTGTGATGGAGTGATTGGCCCTTCCAAGTCTTCAGACAACACGTAGGTCAGTGGTCGTGATTTGAGCGTGGCTTCTTCTTGGGTGGTCACAGTCAACAGCTCATCATATGAGAATCTGGCCCCACCTATCGCCTTCTTCAAGCACATTTTCATCGAGCGAATCATCCTCTCAAACATCCCGCCCCACCAGGGGGCCTTCTCAAGATTGTAGTTCCAGGTCAAATGCATGTCGCCAAAGTACTTCCTTACTTCTGAAGACTCCAACAGCTTGAAGATGAGCTGACTGGCTGATGTAAATGTCTTGCTGTTATCTGAAATCACTCTAGAAGGGACTCCTCAGCGTGCCGTGAACCTCTTAAACACCGTAAGAAGGCACCAGCTGTCATGTCTGGGACGAGTTCCAGATGAATGGCTCGTGTTACACAGCAGGTGATAGGCTGATCCAAACCTTGCTAGTGTCAACTATGGTATGGTATGACATGAATGTGTACAATCTTTTTTGTTTCAATGGATGGCATGCTAGTGTAGAAGGATTGACATTGTTAACTGCTTTCATTGTTTTGCGATCAATGATGGGCTACAATGTTCACCAAGAATATTTTCGGTCACATCTAGCTCTCTCTCTTACTCCACTCATCCATGGTACAAATGTTTTTAAAGAATTAATTAACCACAAATAATGCAATGTACAAACATCGTTTTTTTTGTTTCCATGCAGAATTCTGTACAAGTACAAACAATATCTACACTTGCTGCATGTGCTGATGCAGAAAGTCAAATAATGAGTGATACCAAAATTATTGTCATCACTACCAGGCACGTCCCCTTGGAATAGAGGTGACCTTCGACGAAAGTAGAACCACGTTTCGTGTGAAATTTTTTACTAGTTTTGCACTGGCAGATGAACTCTTGGGAATGGACCTGGAGTACGGAGTTGAACGATGCTTGCTTTTTGTGTACATTCCAGGAAAACATTACCTCATTTCTTCCGCTGTAAAGTTACTTGGGATGCACTGAGACGAGGTAGATGGACTAGCGAAAGAAGTTGATCCACATGATGCAGAGCATGAAGAGTTGACAGATGCGCATGGGTCGGTTGAGCTAGTGGACGATTCAAGGGAAGATGAAGCCGACACAACGTAACTGGAAGAACTGGACTGATGCGGCCATTGTGGGCCAGACACAGTTGTCGGATCAGTTATCCGATTGCATTTTTTTCAAGGAAAAAGACAAAAACAATTGTGAAACTGAACTGTGAATGAAGCAACAAAGTATGCATACAAGATGAATTACATAACAAATGTGAGAGTGCATTGAAAATCAAAAGATACATGACTGCTGATGGACAACAAATACTCATACAAAACGTATAAAACCATCACACACAAACACAACATCTGCAGTTTCTTGTAACATCAGTAACAGAAATAGCACTATGGTTTCAGATAATAGCTTACTATAACACTTGATAACTTCAAATGTTGGCTTCTCAGTTGAAGAAGAATATTGAGTTGCTAGTACAATGTAGCTCCAATTGAGCTTCTAGACGTGAGTTGACAAAGTCATCCTTGGTAGTGCTGCAAAACAAATGCCATTTCTGCATCATATTTCTCTTTTCTTGCAGCTTTCAACAAAAGGTCTTCTAATTTTTGCAATACAGCATACCACCCAAATATTGCTGGCAGTAGTAATCTTTTGGTGTACTATGGTGAAGACCTTTGCTAGATCCAACCTCTAAATGACTAGTGGCTTTCCTCTTCCTATGCAAAGCAGGTTCGTTTACACCATACTTCTCTTGAAGGCCTTTTAGTCTATCCCAGAAGAGATCAAACATTTCTGATGAGCGCAACTTACAGAAGATTTCACAAGTGCAGCACACTGCTGAGCCTCTGTAGCAGTAAAACCTGGACATTGTAAGGTTTTACTCAGGTTATCCGTATGCTTTAGAATGCATTCTCCTAAGACTAAACTAAACAAGAAATCAAAGTTCCCAGTCATAGCCTCCACTCCAACAAGTCGAGCCCTTATCTCTGAGTTGGTGAGTACATCTCTCAGTTCCTCCCATAATGCTTGAAATACCATGTAATTATCTATTATACTCTGCAACGAAACAGCACACACAGTCCAACGTGTTGGACACATGGTGCGGAATCCAGGTGTTGCAGGTGCAATATCCGTTTTGAGACACTCAAATATAGCATCTCGTCTTGGAGAATATTTCAATAGCTTTGATATTTCAAATGCTGGATCCAGTGTGTCTCGAAGAATTCTGTTCATTTTCACTGTGTCTGAAGCCGCAAGGTTCAAAGCATGCCCATAGCAATGGGTATAAGTAGCTCTCGACTCTTCAGACAATATCTGTGTTGCTACTTCTGTGTCTACCAGCCATATTAGATGCTCCGTCGTAGCATTGGCCTCTGCAGCTGGTGATAGGCAAATTCATTCGGACCATAGTGTCTTTTTAAATGTGAACCAGCATATCACTCTCAATACTCTCCACAACATAAAGCCCAACAAAATCTTTGTGGCACATAAACTGATCGTCAACACTACGAAAACAAATAACAACTTGCTCCTTATTTGACAAATCAGCCAGTATTTGGCCTTTTCAATGGAATAACTAATGTCACGAACAATGTTCAATGCCATTATTGATAACATTTCATTTTGCACTTGAGGGCTCGTGGTACTTATCAGTTTTGCGAGCTAGCCAGTTCAGCAGTTGAGGTTGATGAATTGCTCTTAGTTTCATAAGCTGCATGAAGTTGCTGTCACTTTCATCGTCATCTCCACGCAGAGCAAGGCCTTGTCTCCACCACATTCTTGATGCCAAACTCACACATCAGAAAATGGAAGCCAGAAGGTTGATTTGGCTCATTTCCAATAGCTAGCTTCATAGTTTCCTGTATGGAGACTGAATAAACACCCAAATGCATTAGCCACTAACGCAATGACATATGATGTATTCCTTTTGTAGTGGCTGTGTGAAGTAGTTATAGTTGCTACAGTACCATTCATGATTGTTGTGAGCAGTTATTGGTTATGAGATTGGTAGCAATAACGTTTAATAATTTTCCGTTCGGGGAAAAATCTGATCCAGCCATGGCCTGACCGGCCGGACTGGCTGCTACGGCCCTGCAATCCAGACTTATCCATGAACATCTTGAACTGCTGCTTCCATGTGATGAATCTCGCATTGCTCTCTAGACTGTCTTGATCCTGTATTATTCAGACTTGGCCATGTCAGTAGCGGTGATGTTAAGTTCAACATCTCGGGCTTCCTTGCCAATCTTAGCTTTCAATACTTCAAAAACCTCAACACACTGTTCTCCTTTTTGATATCCTTGATTGCCACTAAGAGCAAAGTGACCTGACTCTTGGCTGTCTCGCTAGACGCGAGTGATGTTTTTAATGACATTCATGATACTCTAGTTTTCCTATATGGAACCTACTTGCGTAGGTTCTGATACGTATTAACTATTAATCAAATTGGGCAAATGTATTAGTAAAACTGAAATATGTTGTATGTGACATCATCACTTAATATATGAAGAAAGCCATCACACACCATAGGCGTCCGCTCGAGTTTTTCATGCATAAATATATCAGTGCACCGAAAGCTTCCGTGTTTTGCGTGGGTGGGCGGCACAGCCCCCTATTGCACCCTCCCCCAGGAACGGTTCTTGTCTTAATCCCCCCCCCCCCCTGTCCCCCCTGGAAATAAATGAGCGGACGCCTTTGCACCCACTGACACTCTGCCACCACACACCAAAAACATGCTATCCGATGCACACGCCAACCCACAACCTTGCAAACCATGCCACCCCCATCTATATGGTGGCTCTAAAAAGAATTATTAATTTTACCCCAATGACAGAGCTTGAACAAGGCACTCTTCCAAACAACCTGCATGTACAGAAAGTTTGTCTCATGGTTATTGCCACTCAAATACTTTGCAATAGAACATCCTCAGCTTCAATAAGCCCGCGTCATAGCATCTGCGCCAGCCGATGTGTCTTGTTGGAATATCTTGATCAAGACGTTAGTCACCTTTCATAGGTTGTATCATTGATCGGCTTGCATTAGCGTATAGCTGATTAACTAATCTTAACGATTTCAAAAAGTTGCACATACAAAGTCGTTTCGTTCGAAAGTTATCACACACAAGTCACACGATAGCCACAATTAATTTCATGCACTAAGTTAATTCCGCTGTAACTTAGATATAGCGTCATTGAATACCTGCACGTAAACCGTTAAGTTACCTTCTGTTTCATTTTATGCTTGTACTCCATTGTCAGAAATCATAAACTTCGTGGCTTTCTTATCACTCTTTTTGCCTTCTGAAACTCCATCAGGGTACCGCTTTGCAGTCAAATAAGTATAGACCTCCTGAACTAGATCGTCTTCTGCCTTTTCGTCTTCCATGTTACGAATAGATGCACGTGGCATATAAATTTAGCCAGACCAATTTTTTCTTACCTGGACTATTTTTTCAAAAACAAATTGGTCCGGGCGGACCAATTTCTCAGATTATTTTGATCTGGGACCAAATTTACCGCTGGACCATAATTCTCGTGACAGCGTCTTCGTTAGTCATTCAACTGAAATTAGGGATGACATACATGTAGTAATTCAAGGAATGTGGCAATCATTATTAGGCTTACATGTACACATGTAGATGTAATGTACAACACTGATGCTCCTTGTTTTCATCACATCGTGGCCACCATGCTCATTCTCTGCTGGAGAAGAGAAGTACATTTAGAATGGCTCACTCCAGAATCTTGTTCACAGGAAACCTCTGCACGATGTTTAAAAAATTTCTGCACTTGTGCATTTGTGCTGAGAAGCCTCATTTTTCATAAGCACCTTTCATATGACCAATGTAGTCGGATAAACACTTTATGGCTAAGGGCAGGGGCACTTGCAATGGATATGGGTCACAGATATTTACCTTAGTGGATTGCAGACCAATTGAAGTAATGAAATGTGCACAAAGTCAAAGTAGGTTGGTGCATGCATGGTTACAACCCGTCTCATGATTTGACTTGCGTATTTAATTTAATACATGCTTTTGCATTTGCATTAACTGTAATCGAAATTTGAACTTACAGTTCATGTGTATGTTTGTTTTTTTAATCAGTTTAGAATCCAATTCAATTACTATTTCTGTCAGTTTTGAGGCCATACTGGATCTGTTTACAAAGTGCTCATATCATTCCAGATCGGCTGTCTTAGTACAACAATTGGCAGCAGTGGAATGAATCAATTACTTGTTTCCCAGCCCGGGGGAACCTATATTCCATTTGCCTATGAAGAACATTCCTCTGATGCTGACAAGGATAGGTTGGTTAAACGTGTTGCATATGTAAACAGGGTTAGGATGAGAGCAATTGGGCACATGCATACATTGCATAGGGAGTTAGTTAAAGGTGGGTTGTAGTCACTACTCTTAACCTTCCTCATTATGGGCATGTTGTGGGCATGTCCAGTGGGGTCCCCGGTGCACCTCAGCATTTGGGTGTGGTGCATGAAGTCACTTATCACATTGTCCCCAATACTGGGCAATTAAAGAAAGAAAATTTGCTGTGCTCGGGTTAGTCCAATGTTTTCATCACTATAGATGAATTCCACAGCAAATCTATAACATCCTTAGGCACTCGAGGATGTGTTTTGATGAATTGTTGGATACTCACCTAAACGAGCCTCCATTTATGGGAGGGGGTGGGGGGGCAACCGATTTTTTAAAATGTATTGCTGTCTATTGGAAAATTAGAGGTGATATGATAATCACATTGCTTACTGTACAGGGTTTTATAACTTTTGAGATGCTCATGACATTCTGGTGTTAACTTGGACAAAGTGAACCACCTTTCTCTTTGGCATGGGAAACAAACAATTGTCACTGACTTGGCACACTGTTCTAGAGCAAGAAAGCTAAGACCAATAGAGGTGTTTAGTATGGTTGCGACTATATCTTCAAGTTACAGGCCTCGCTACTAGATTCTCTGGGCCTAGTACAACAGTATCTAGAATTTTCACTACTTGCATTTACTTTCTTTATTTGGAATTTAAAGCAATAGATAACCAACTAGAGAACAGATAGATCGAGACATGCCTACTTTTTTTAAGAAAAAGTATTCTACAATTCATATGATTATTAATGTAACTGAAATACCTTCATCATTGCAAACGCAGTCAACCGCCTTGAAGGGTTTGATAGGCATCACACTTTTTCCATTTAGATATGGTCGTGGCCAACTAAGTGCAAGTAAGTGTTAACAACGCGACGCATTGCATCATTAAGAATTCATGTGGAAAGAGCTATCAATGAGATACAATGTTATCGCATTCTAGATTCTCCTATTCCTATAAGTATAACCAGGTGTTTTATGTTTGTTGCATGCTTACAAAGTTTCACTCACCATTGATAACATGACATGTTTTAAACCATACAATAATGTACCCAATGTATTTTGTGGTATGATTATAATAAAAAGTAAGTGCACACATGAAATACAAGGAATAATAAGAATTTATGCACACCCACACGCATTTGCAACCTTGTTTGCAAGTTCAGACAGTTTTGTTTCTGAGTGATGACACTTTCTGAGTGATGACACTACATGTGTACCTTTAGAGTGAACAAACTACAGTTTAAGTAACCTTGATTCAACTTGTGACCAGAAAGCTTGATTCAACTTGTGACCAGAAAGCATTATCAAATGGTATTTTATTCAACAGTGGTGCATAAAGTCACACCACAACCTTACCGTTACTGCAAGTTGGCCTTGAACCTGATAGGAGTACCCATCACTCCACTTCAGCCTTTGTCTACGATTCTCTGCAGAATGATGCATCATGGCAAGCATTTATACACTATTAACCCTGAATTTCTGTGGACATGTGATTTCCAGAAGGTCTTCAGGTGGAGAATGACTAAGATCTGTCTGGTGTTGTACCCAATAATTTGTGGACAGGATGGAGAAAGAGCCCACAGGATTCTACCATAATATCTTTCTTGCTACCGTGTTAAATAACATGCAGCACCTGTGGCTTCATGATCAATACCCCATCGCATAGGAGGGAGTGGAGTCTTGAACTGCACTGGTGATATCAAATCTCTTAAGAGAGACAAAATACTATTTATGTTTCAGGATTTAAGCTGCACTTGGAAACACGATCAAAATTTGATGCTGTGATCCTTCCCGAGCAAGGTTGATGCCATACTGAGGTTTCGGATTGTCTCTTTGTCTCCTGTTGTAGTTTTGCAGCAGTTGCATCTGACATGAATTAACTAGTGTAAGTAAATTAGGGTATTTGTGTATAAACTAAGCTACAGTTTTATCTGAGACATAAAGTAATGGAATGGCGCATCCAGAATATTACAAATGGGCCCATTTAAAAGGTGCGTTTTTCCACTCAAGACAACTGAGATTTTGCAAACCATGTCTCTTCTAACGAATGCAGCTTACAGCATACTATAAACGGGTAGCATCACAGGACTCAGGGAGAGTTGGGCTATTGGAATTTGAATCTTAAACAACACTTTTCTGACAAAAAGATGTTCCCACAAAAAATGATCTACGTGTATCTGGTATTAATACAGAACTGCCAGTTTGGCTGTCACTGCTGCTAACTGTGAAAAGAGCACTATGCCATCTCCTGAGAGTCTGGGTAAGCAAGTGAGTCCTCCAAACCTGCCAAGGTTGTGACCTTCGCAGCCTGCCGGAGCACTATTATGAACCATGATTTGGAAATCGTTTTCTCCTGGGCAATCCATGAAAAAATAGCCGGGTGTGTTCCTACGGACGTTGACGTTGCTATATGCCAATATTATGGTGACAGTGCATAACTGGGAACCTGACCGGTTTGCAATATTGCAACTAAGAACCTGCTCTTGCCATAGGTGTTTTGCAAACGCAAGAGTTAAATGATTCACCCCTATTGGTAATATCAAAAGTATACTTGGAACATGTACATGTGCATACCGTTTAGGGCTAAAGGCGGAGGACTGACCATAATGTTTCATACATTCAACAAGATGGAGAAGGTAATGGATCTTGTGTTAGCGCAACAGAGTGGGCATACATTCTCTCACAGAATGCACAAAACTGTTGCCCATGCATTTACCTTAGTAGGGTCACAATATGCAATGCCAAAAACCTACCAAAAAGTGAAGCATCACTTTGGACTACATGTACATATGAATATACCTGTGTACACAAAGCCAGTAACATTTTCCATCCTATGTATGGACTTAGATAAAGAAAGCCATCTGAAACCAGGCCTCATGGCCTCTCCTGACAAATGATTTGTAATGGTAGCACACATTACCATGAACCTTAACCCGAAAAATTGAAAAGCAGAATGCACTGATCTGAGCTAGTTTTTTGTTTTTTGCCTTTTGGACAAGCTGGGCATTATGTGCTCCAAAAACTGCTTGCAAGCACCAAGTAGTATGATACATGTATGTGATACCTCAATTGGTATGCGCCTAGATGTGCATGATGAAATACTGCTTTGCAGAATTACCTCATCTGTGTATATCACCTGGTATAAGCAACATTGAATTGGTGTCCTCTCTTACACCAAAGAACGTATGGTGATCTTCTTTCGATTGTTGTGTTGGTTGTGAATGAATCACTGCCATCTGCTGTAGAGAGTTTTGTATGATCCTTTCAGCACAGATTGGGTGTGGAGACTCAACTCTGTCAGCCTACATTTAAGACTATAGAATACATAAGCAAACACATAAAAATAATATCATTATGTACCATACACAATATACAATACTTGTTAGCAGAGCCACCCGAATGGTTGAGCAGGATACCATTGTATTGTCACAAATGATGCATACCAGTGGAGCAATCACTAAAACTGATAAGCATCATTGACAACCACACCACTGTTCTCTAGCTGCATCAACTCATCAGCAATGGGGGTTGTAATGTCCAACGCAGACATGCTGTCAGAGCTGCATAAAAAATGTCTGCATTCTCATGATGTGGAAGGCCAGAAAGGAGGAGATACCAGCTTTCGAACTTGTGCCATTTATTACTCTTATTCCCACTGGTGTCATCAGCATAAAGGATAGTCTGGGGTCCCTAGCATGATGTAGGTTCTGGAACCACACGTACACCAAACTTGTTCTGATTAGTTTTTGTTCATATTGTATGTTTATATGATATTCATAATCTGCAAAACCACACTCTCACGTGAACTAGTCACACGATTTTGGCTAATCTGGGGACCATTACCACTGCCCAAAAGTGAAACGTGTACAAAACAAGTCAAGAAAGCTGTAACAACGCTCTATATGTCGTATGGATGATCGAGCTCATGTAATTTATCAGCATCCTACTGTGACTGAACCTGGAGAAACTATAGAGTTTCTGATCATCCAGGCTCAGAGATGCTAGTGCTCATGCTTACAGCTTTCTTGACTTGTCTTGTACACGATTCACTTTTGGGCAGTGGTACTGGTCCCCAGATTAGCCAAAATCATGTGATTGGGTGTTGATTAGTTCACGCGAGTGTGGTTTTGTGGATTATGAAATCATATGAACATACAATATGAACAAAACTAATCAGAACAAGTTTGGTATATGTGTGATTGCAGACCCTACATCATGCTAGGATTCCCAGACTACATAAAGGATCAGTGGCAGCATCACAACCTTTCTCCCTGCAGCCTTTGCTTTAGCAGAAGACCCCTTTAGAAGGATAGAAAAGTGACCCATGCATGGTACACTATTATACAATGACATACCGCGGGGCAACGCTTTGACACGAACCAGAAAGTGGATTCCATCTCTCTATATCCAGCAGTTTTGTTGAAGTAATATTATTGCCATACAGCCTGCTACTAAAACCACAGGTGTTGAATTCCCCGCACTTGGGCCTGGATTTCCCTCTTCTGCTGTGCTGTCATTTTTTTTTCAGGCAGTGCTTGTATGAACCATGTAAAACATATGCAAAACTTCTACAGGTAAATCCCCATGAGAAGGATAACAAAATCTGTATTAATATTGTTTTGTTACTAATTGGTAGATGTCAACTGCAACAGGTAACACATTTAGCATAGGGTTGTAATCCTCCCGCAATCCAAATGATTTCCTCATAGACACCCTTTCAGTGTCTGTAGGCAGTGCTTTGATTTGAGCACTCTGCTGCAGCATCGTAGCCTTTCTTCTCAATGCGCACGCTATGTAATGGATTTTCGATTCTAGCAGTCTGGTTAATAACCCAGAGTTTGAGCTTGCCAATAAAATATATCAATCGTTTTGACTCACTATGCACAGATTGCAATACTTTATAGCCTGACTGCCCAGATGGTTTAGCAGCTCTGAAGTCCTTGGGTTATCATGCAGTATGCACATGAATGGAGCCAC
The DNA here is from genome assembly GCA_963681505.1 of Eunapius fragilis. Taxonomy (NCBI): domain Eukaryota; kingdom Metazoa; phylum Porifera; class Demospongiae; order Spongillida; family Spongillidae; genus Eunapius; species Eunapius fragilis. Next base: position 5,878,548 of record OY811975.1, on the reverse strand, counting down.
CACTAGGACCGTTTCTTGGTACAATGCATCAAATGGAAATACCCCTTCAGTCCACAACGTTGCCAGCTGTTGGGTGGTTCAGCTAGATCAAAAGGAGCGACACTGTCAGGGTTTCAATCCTGGTGTTAAGATCACGTGGAAAAACCAGCAAAAGGGAGATACTATGATTCTAATTTGTGCCACTTTTTGGGGATCAGTTACCACTGGTATCATCAGAAATAAGGATTAATGGTTACATTACAACTCTTTTCCCATCTGCTCTCGTTTTGAGAGAGTGTAGTGCAAGATGATTAGCAGTTTCCTAAAATCTGCTATAAAACATATTGACACATTGATTATGCACATGCACCTGTACCTGCTTGTCCATTCTAGCAAAACCAGAACCAGACGACACTCGCTCTACAGTATAACAGGAGGCCAACTATATCGGACTCATTTTAGTATAGGAAATGAAACTGTGTGATGACAAATGTGTTACAGTTTTGTCTGGTACCATGTGCTGGAACTGTACGACAAACACTTTCAGCAGCTAATCCAATGATTGAATTTCTCGACAACTCTGGTAATAGTTCCCAGTTCATGGTGTTTGATACGAATACAGTCCTTCAAAAACAAGGGATCATTACGCCAAGCGTCTCCATGGTACTTTCTTTAAAATGAATCAAACAGTTAACCAACACCACAAAGGATCAGTACACATTATTTCTGTGTACGTGTTAAGACCACTCACCTCTCTGAGCTGCTGCCATCAAACCAATCTCCAGCTCATCGTTATGCAATGGTGTATATTCTTTAGGTCTAACAGGTATAATAAGTATGCAGTCTGAATTGTCTGTTTAAATTGACTCCTGACATATGGATTCTACAAATACACCCACACACCAGTGCTGCTCCACACAGACGACTGACACCCAGGGAGTCACATTACAATTGCACAACGTAGCATAACATAATACATATGAAACAAGACAGCAAAAGAGTTTTTACAAGAGCAGTGAGTGGGTGGTACTCCATAAGGGTAAGTTCTTTACAACAGGTGGAGCAGGCATGTTGCAATGTGATTGAGGTTCCAATACACACATTACAAAATATATGGCCGCACACGTTGTCACTAGCCTCCTGCCAGATTTCTCAAACTGCACAAGAATAGAATGGGGGTGAACACACACACACACCGGTAAACTCAAATACCATATGCACATACTTGTTCTGCTGTTTTCAAACAAGAGACACTTGTCTGAGGTCCGTGATTATGCACCTTGGCTGCTACCACCAAGTGAGACTCTTGGACGCTTAAGAGTTGGGGGTCTGCACGTGTGTACAACTGATGCCAGCTAGACATTTATACTAAACGTCTCACCCTTCAAAAGTATTCACCTCTTGAATCTCTTCATCTGATTCTGATTTAACCTCAACAGGAGCTGAGCGGCTATTGTGACCGTAGTCCTGTTGGAATGGAGAGGCAGCAGTTGTAGTCAACCGGTGTCAATGTAGCTGGTTATGGGGGAGTAAACATACATGCAACAATTCCAGCCTGTTTAGCTCCCCCCTCTCTCCCCACCCCACCTACCACACACAATGCCTGAAAGAACAAATACAACAACATTTCTCACCTGAATGGGTGAGGTAAGGTCTATCACCCCTTCATCCTCCACATCACTTTCATTCATAAGATTCACCACCACTGGGGATGCCCAGAAAGCAGTTTGGGGAGAAAAAAAAAGTCGCGTACCCATATCAAGTTATTAGACAATGAGGCTTGGACACATATTGAGAAAGTATGGACTCCATGGTATAGAATAGAAAGGTATCGTTTACTGTTAACATGAACTGGGATGCCCATCTCTTTCAGAATGAACCATACAAATGATAGATGCCTTTCACTCTTTTGTATTTTACAAAAGGAATGAATAAAACAAAACTCATAGCAGTCCAACAACATACCATTGTATGTAGTGCGTTAACCAGGAAATAAAGGAGTGCAAGTATCTTTGACGGAAATGGATGATAACTGCCTGTGCTGGTATGTGTGAGTTCATCAAACAATTCTTCTATATCTGGGTCTGCATCAACTACATACCCATCTCATTCGGAATGAACCATACGAATGATTGATTCTTTAGTATTTAAAAAAAAAGAAATATCTGGGTCAGCATCAGCTATATCATCACAAATATCATTGCACACAGTATCATCTTCTCAAGCTTGCTCAGCATGGAAACTTCCTCGCCTGCAGTGGCTGCTCATCATGAATGTCAACCTGCATTGATTGTTATTTTTTTGTGCTTAGATTCTTTACAAACATACCTCATCACATTCGCCCATCTGCATGAAGGACAAGTCTTCAAGGAACGTGACATGAGATCGACTTGCAACATGGTGCATGTGTACTTGCGGTAGTGCTTGAAACTTTAACCACAATGTTTGCAATGAAATCCTGTGCATATTAATATGCATATTAAAATATTTGTGAGCATACTTAAAAGCATTCCTATATATAAGCAAGTTTATTGGTACGGATGGTTCCTAGCACTGAGCATATAATCAACCAGCAACACAAGCTTTAATACTGTGAGTCGTAGCACTTGTATGCCTGGGACCCACATCGCTGCATGGTCCTCGCTCAACTAGACCATTTTAACAACCAGTTAAATACCAGGTCTGGATTCTCACTCTTTTCGTTGTACCCTTTTAGCTACCAAAAGTATGGTGCACGCACTTCAGAATCGAGTAATATTAATATACTCAGTCGGGATAGTCAGTGCAGATTATAATTCTCTCTACAGGTTGGACAAATGTCAGACCAACAACGATTTTGTTTGGACATGGCTGGACATCACAAACTATATATAAGTAATGTATGTGTGTGCATGCATTGCCTTTTTATGATGATATTCAAGTTCTTTGATACATGGGAACAGTAAGCATACATAATATCAGACATTAGTCATCACTAGCAAGAAAGCTGTCCTAAAAACATCTTCAGTCATGGTATCAGACCTAGGATCTGATAACCCTCCAGCCTCTAGATGATGGCTACACTGTGATAACCGTTTAGTTTAGCTCCGTCCAAGGTTCACACCATGCCTTTCTTCCACCTCATGGAAAGCAGTGTATTTTGCAAAGGAATACAAACTTCTTGTTAATGCGCTCTTGAATTTCCTTATCCATGATGAGGAGGCTTCATGCAATAGGTGAGTATTCTGTGATGGATGTTAAAGACGTTTTCTCATTTGGATCATAGCTACGTTGTGTTGGTAGCTTTTAGCGTGGTCAATAACACAATTATTCTTCTGATTAGTTGATCCACTTACCCGAGCACTTGAGTAGTCTTCAGACCTATTATTTTATCTTCGTTTCCCCTACACGCGTGGCACCACAATGTTTTTATCGTCAGTGTCACAGTGTAGCCATGAAATCGTCTGGTAATCATGCTCATACTGCATTTGCCACTTCCTGAATGTGCTGGGGCTAACTTTGCATTGCTTTGGCGCTGTTTCAGCAGAATCCTTGCCTGAAACACTGTCCTCTTCACAGCCATGCTTCATTGTCCTTGCACACAAAAAAAGTAGATATGGTCACTTAGTTTGCACATGCGATAATAATACTATTCGTGGAAGCATCGCAAGCCGCACACCTTCCAGGATTTGTGGAATATATAGAAGGGAAAAACTGCCCGGACATTCTGTCTGGGTAATGTTAGAAATGACCGGACATTTGTGACCTGTTTGCCTGGACAAATGTCCCATGTCCGACCGTTATAATCTGCACTGGCCCGGTAGTGACATGGGGACCCAGCTTGATGTCATTTTAAAGTCACAATTCTTAGTGGGAGGGTACAGCTGCAGGAAAAGAATGATCCTTGTTGTGTGGACCTATTTGAGAAATCTACTCTGCAGCCATATTGGACATTGTAGAGTAGTGTAATTTGCGTTCGTACTATATAAACTGCCTGGCTATTATTGTGCAAACCGCACCGCGACGTGGAGACCGAGAACCATTTACATCTTTTGAATCTATGTGAAATGTCATCATCTGGAAAGGATTTTTTTTGAATCATTCTGTCGGAATGCAACCATTTCATGTACCCAGTGCATCACCTGCAGCTGGTAGAAACAATAATACAACTGTTCATCCATCTCTATCCACACAACACCCTGTTCAGAGGCCTTCAGGTGCTGCAACATGGGACAAGAATTATGCAGGCATCAGTGACATTTCGACCGCCGTAAGTGCTATCAAAACACAGAGCAAGAGAGACAGGCCACACAACTCAGTCATTTAATTCATTCCTCCTTTACTATTGAGAAAAGTGGATATAAAGTACTGCAACAATGAATACCGGCTTGAAAAAAATCTAGTATTACCAATCCGTGCATGCACAAGATGAGTTGGTTCTAGAAACAACTGTACTCTTTTGCAAGACGGTAAATTGGCAGTTGGACCAACAATCAACTCTGGTATGACCCTATGTGTAACTGATGCATGAAGATCAACAATTTCATGCATACTAGATCAATATAGAAAATTGTTGCAGAGGTTCTGAAATCTGATTCTATGAAACAGTATTAAAAAGGTGCTGCTTGTGTATTATTGTCTGGGTGAGCTGCAAGTGAAAGTGCAACGCAGAGTAAGACATGCATGTACCGACATTCTGCATCACATTAAGTGAGTTAATTTTGAAGGAACTCAATCAATAACCCGTGGCAAAGTTTCAGATTCTATTGATGGTAGAAATCCCACATTCCTCACGCTGCTCATGACCTGATTAGGACACCATACAGGCTAATTCTCTTAGTTATGTACAGCCAACTTTCAACGATGAACTGGTAGTCACTTTACTGTAATGCCGGTCATACATAATATAGGCCTATTTATCTATGTGATTCAGCTACTAAATGTATGCTCTATCAATTTTAACGTTACATCGTAACCCTTGCGTAGGCGCGGGGGGGCACTTGCCAGTATTAATCGATAAAAAATGATAATTAAAAAATGTATTGAGCACGTGTAAATGTAACAGAACCAAAAGAAGTGCTAAATATAGGATTTTTGTCTCATTACCCTTTTCTCAAAACCTTGTTCCCTTCCTTTTAACACCACCACTGCCTCCAATTCCTATATCCCACCAACTTTCTTGTTAGAGAATGTTTTTCTTTACTTGTAATACTATGAACCAAATGTGATAGAACAAAGGAACCTATTAAAGAACAACCAACTTCCCTTGACTATGCAGGCAGACTATGCATGCTAGAGAGGTAATTTTAACACTGTTGGATAGAGAATTTAACAGAGATTACAATATCAATCATAGCAAAGAACAGGTCGCAGACTATCAGCCACAACCGGCAACACTAGAAGCTACAGCTACCTGCTCCAGCACCTTTCAGTGCCTGTACAAAGGGGCAATGTAGCCTCCATCCGAGAAACACTTATTTCTTCTTATGGCTTAGGGGGTTTTGCATTAGGGTTTTATAATTATAAGTAAATTGTGTGTTGTATATTTTAATCAATAATTGGAACAGTGTCCAGCAAAATCACCCTTGTGATACTTCTGTACAAGCAAAAGAAAAGTAACCCTCGCATTGAAATGTATGGCTAATTATAAATTCAGTGCCTAATAACTTTATGATGGATAGTCCAATTAAGGATGCGTAAGGACCATTTGATAGAAGCTCTTTGGAGTTCACGGAAAATGAAAAAATTTGAAAACTTGAAAAACTACCCAGAAGGGTGATTTTGCTGGACACTGTCCCATCTATAGCTATTTTTCCCTTCCTTACAACAACAGTTTGTTTCTTTAGAGCAGTAAATATGACACAGTGATGCTGTCACAACACAGCTACCACAATCAATGAAAAAATGATAGTCATATTGTGTATTGTATTGTTTTGACAGCTGCCTTAGCTGCCTTAACTGCCCCAAAAAAGAAACAAACTGTTATAAGGAGGGGGAAATGGCTACCAATGATTTTATGAGCTGTCTCAGCCCAGAGAATATGCTGATGTTCAGTTACATGTAAATAAAAGTTTTGATCATAATTGTATTTTAATACGTGCTAAGAAGTTACATAAATGAATCTTTTTTGTGTTCTACTCTATACTTACTATGATGTACTGACAAGAATGTTGCAGGGCTAAAGATATGCTAAACTGAAATGAGCGAGGTCACATAGAAAATGAAATTTTTAATTCCTTGCATTTTAAAACCTGTATACTATAGGCTACATAGGGAAAGAAGCATGTCCGAACTAGACTACAATGCTAAAAGGGTGGCAAATATATATCACTGGGTTTGGGGGTGGGAGGTGATGTTATCTACTGAAATAAAATCTCTTCTCAATTGTCTGTCAATTGCATGGAGTCCATTTATGGCCGATTAGCATATATATTCCCCTGAGGCAATTTTTTCACATCAGTTAAGCAAAATTGCCGAAACGTGTTATTAAATTCTTATTGTGATGCCAACATTGAGAAGGCCCCCCCCCCCCCCCCCCCCCCCCCCCGGGAGCGCGGCGCATGCGACTATCGGCAGCAAAGGTGTGGGGTCAGCTACAAAACCAAAAAATACCATGGAAGAAACCACAGACCAGAAACAGGGTGGTGAGCTGGAGGGGAAGCATATGGGCAGTAACTCCCAAGTGGAAGTGGGCGAACAGGTAGAAGATTGTGATGGTGGGGAGATAGAGCACTGTATTAAGAGTGAGATGGCTGTTAATGTGAATAAGGGTGGAGATATGGACGTGGTGCAGTGAGGAACCTGAGAGGCGACCACTGGAGATGTTAGAGAGGGGAGGAGGAGCATAACACGAAGACGAAAATGCGGGGTGTTAGGATCAGGAATGAGTGTTGAAACTGGGCCTATTGAGGCCCAAACTCTAACCCTAACCCTAAACCATTGTTTCTGTAGCGTAGTTTAAATGGCATCCAACTAGTTGACACATTTATGGTGCTATTTATACAAAATAAAGTTTGGCCAAAGTTAGACCAATACTGATCTAAAATTCTATGATTGTAATACTTGTATGAATACGGAACGAGACCTTGTTTCTGTCTGCTAAGTGCTGCCAGCTATTTACATGCACACCATGACCACACAGCCTACCACATACATGTACAAAAACCGTGAGTAAAATTTAGTGTGCATCACCTACACCCTTTCTAGGGAAACACCCCCCCCCCCCCCCCACATTGAAAATCCCTCTGAGACAAAATCCACATTGAGGGGCATTAAACTAACCCAGAACATAATTAGGTTCTCCACCAGTCCACCAGAGACTCCACTGCCATCTTCTATATGGTGCCACCCTTCCTATTCCTTTCTCCTCTCCTCCATCATGTGTATAATCGGAGGAGCATGGGCAAATGCACAATTTATATTGCATATTTTAATTGAAACCATGCAACTACCTCTGCAGGATATCTATGGCTAACTGGTTATTTCAGTAGATAATCTGCATACATTTTGATCTGGGCAGCAGTCCCCAGGATATTATTAAAGAAATATGTATACATGTACGTTGTATGGTAATGGCAAAGAATTTATATCTCCACCAGTTGACTTCATACTCCCGTAAATAAAGTTTGTGAAAGCCACTTAACACCACTTTATGTAATGACGCCATACCTAAGCATTCCAGAGTTTTCTTACGGGGGAGTAACATACACAGGAGACATATGCATTGTAAAAATGGAGATTCATTTGTTTTATATGCTCCTGTACGTGACTGATGATCAGTGACCGACATCTGTTAATTTTTTTTTTTGCAGCAATCCTCATCTTGTTCAATTGCCAGTAGTTGGTCAAACACAGAAAAGCAATCCCTCTTCATCCACAGAAGTTGTGGGCAACATTATCAGCAACTCTGCAGTTGAAAATGGCCATCTTGTGGCACTTTGTACACTCGATGGTATGTGATGTACACTGTATGTGTACTAATGCATGGGAGTACTACATGTAGAACAAGTGACACGTTAAGATACACTAGTGAATGTCAAAGCCAGTGTACAGACCTCTCATGCTATACATGTAATTCTTTTCTGGGTGTAGCTCTGCATGTATGTTGAGGAAAGGTTATCTATGCATAAAAATTCCGTACTCATTGCACGCTTCATACCCTGCTGTCTGTCCAAGGACATTCTTCGTATTTATTTTCTGAAGAGTGTCCAAGGAATCGGATTGCTATAACACCTCACCAGGAATATTTGAGTCCATTTCATATGATAAGCATGTTCCCAAACCCTTACGCCACCCTATTTTTCCCTGGCGACATACTGATTTGCCGTGGTAACTGGTTAGTATTGCCGTTACACTCTCTCTAGTGGTACTTCACTAAACTCACAGTCTATAGAGGCTTTTAAACACCACCACCCCACCCCCCATGCACCACAGCACCTTTTAGGGGTTACCATTGTACACACATGTACAGTATATAGCAACTTAGAAGGTTGGTCAAGGTAGTTTTTGTTTTCAACTCCTTATGAGAAATGGTTGTCACCTCTGCCCCTGTATCAGTAATTGAACACATAATGATATCGTAGTTAACAACCAACCTTTCTCCCCAGAAAAGCCATCTCAACCTGCTCAATCTCTCCTGATGGCCATCTGCTTCCCTTTCTTAAAGGACATTGATACTTATAATGTTCCTTACTATAACAACTGTAACATGTTGCTTGGTATACAAGGCATTTTTCATAGTCATGGAGGTTCCCACATCTCCAGCAAGGTGGTTTGGCTGTTGGCTCTTTAGGTTTGTGGATCTTCATCCTGTCTATGTACACTTACTTCACCGTTTTAAGGCTACTTTTTGCTCCTTAACAACCACTTCCTGATGCACAAGTCTCGTTGCCTTTCTCAGTGTAAGCTTTTAGTCCATCTGACGTTGTCTGGAGATAACGTCATCCCGAACTTCAATTACCACTCTGTCCTCAATGAGATCATCTTTAAGAGCACCATATTCAGAGTGCTCATCTAGTGAATGTAAGGTAATGATATATTATCCTGCTCATGCACCTTCATGCTAAACTCGGTTAATTGTTCAAGTGCTCTTTCATAAATAACATTCTTTCGCACATTGAAATAGGAGTTCAAATTGTCAGCAATAGCAACAAGACCAGACTCTACACGAAACTGTTCACATCAGCAAACCCAACATGGCCACTCATCCGGATTCCAAAAGTCAAACGATGAGGAGGTTCTAATCAAAAATTCAATGTTGCCCATGTTCCATAAACAGCCATCGCTGCCACCATGTGAGATAGCTTGCGGTTCAAATATATATTTCTCTATGTGCATGTGCATGCAACGCAAGTAATCATTAATAAATACGAACACACTAATAATTATATCATAATAGTATCAAATTAACAGTTGTGTGGCCCAAGAAATCTACCTGTCAGTTTTCCACCCTTGATCTTCTTATGGGTAACGTTCTAGCAGTACCAACTGGTCACACTGAAATTGGCCTGGTTTGCAGTGCTTTTGTCATATATTTCTTTCTGCTTCATTTGCGACAATAATTTTGCCTTTGGCCTCTTCCAATATGCATGCATATCATTAAATGATAGGGCGGGTCTCCAAGTTCATAATATGGCTTGCTCAGTTCTTCAGAACATTGCCGTTCAAGCTCAACGTCGATTGGCAGAGTTGCTTGGTGATCAAACATCAACATGAATAGTGTGTATTTTTAGAATCATGTTGAGAAGTGTAACATGGTATATGCAATGTACACGTCTCGAGGTAGTAACTCCCTATATCCTTCTTTGAAGCCTCGTATTTTACCAAACATGTTTTTGAAGGATCTAGTTGAAGTGCTCATTGACCTACATATAGAGAGAGATTGGATGAAATTTGGATTGTACATATTGTGACATGAAGTAAACAATATCATTCATGCTACAAACCTGAGGGTGATATGGTGTAGTCCTCAAATCCCATTCCCTTAGCTAAGACTGTTGTGTTTTTATATAATGTTTTAGAAGAGATATTTAGTACACAATTCTGGCAGATTTCTGCCATCCTCTCCCTCTTGTTCCATCCTCTTCCCCTCATGTCTCCTCCTGTGTGATGTCTCCATGAGGTCCGTATTTTGGGCCATATCCCCCTCGTCCAAAAATAATCCAATCCTCCTCCAAGTTACAGTTGCTATTATTATCCCCAGGTGTTATATGTGTTTGTGGGTTATCTTTTCTCTGAGTTGGTGCTCCTTGATTCTGATGTTAATTTCCTTTTGTTCTTGTTCCATCCTAGATCGGAATCTACATACTGGTCATTGGGTTCCAGTTGTGCCTCTGTGTTTTGAGTTTCCTCCATCATGGTTTTTTCCTTTCCGGTGTTTTCAAAGTCACAGGTGGACATCTCTTCTCTGCAGTAATTTTCTACCATCCTTCAATTTCTTCTACTAGCTTCTCTACCTTTTTTGTCCTTCTTTCCTGCTTAAGTTTACTGCCGAAGTTCCCACTCATTTCTTTAACAAACTCTTTGACTTTTTAGCCTCCCCTATAACTGTTTGTTGAATTACTCGCCTAGTTTGTGCGTAGTTGTTCTACTGGCGGTGGTTGGGTGAGTTGGTTGTGTTGGTACGGTTAGCGTTAGGGACCCTGTGGTCCCTGGGTTCAACCCCACGCCCGATCCCCATTTTAGGTTAATTGTCTATAATTTCCTCAATCTTTGTCATCACAGAACACCGAACTTGCATTTCAAATACAAAATTGATTCTGTTGACAGCGTGGGTATTGTCACACATACACATGCCTAAAGCTGTAAATGCCGATAATTGTTCTGGCCTCATAATCTGCATCACCTTCTTGGTAATTGAGATGTACACTGTGGATGGATTTTCCATGTGTTGAAAAACTGCAGATTACAAACACACTGCTGGAGTGGTCTGATGTGTATGACTGTTCGAGAAGAGAGATAGATATTTGGTGGGCCTACTCAACCATGCATAATCCATTCTTAAATGCATGCTCAACCTGTCGCCCATTACATGCCATGTAGACTGTCACTTGGGTTATCACCATATCAGGCTTAACAGCCGACCTGGCCTGGTGGAAGGTATATCTCAGCCCAGAACAAAACTGGCTTCTTCACTATCCATGTAGGGCTTGACTCTCATGCTAGTCTGCACCTTTTCACCAATACCGCAGGATTATGGGGTTGCAAAGTTTACTCCAGTTCCAGAGCTGCATTGACTACAGCATCAGATTGGTCATTTCCTATTAGTAAATCATTATTATCACTTTTGAACAATTGGAAACCGCTATTCCTGAACTTGCATTCTTTCTCAGGGTATGCAACAATTGGCGAGCACACTATGGAAAATCGATGTTATGCAGTGCCATGTAACGCGTGGATTCTTTGGTTATACACATGCAATACACTGGTATACAAACGTTACACACACAATCTGCATGTATCACGCATTGTATGGATTACCATAGAAATACACATTCAGTATAACAGTATGTATAACGTGAGTGTGATGTGTATAGGTGTATGTTTAAAACAAGCTAGTGTAACAGTATGTATTCAGTTGCGGTACGGCCAACCCATCCCCCACACATCACACGTTTACATATTGCATACTTGCCCAAATATCGCATATCTGTTGCGTACCGCTTCCTTCGCTTAGCTGATACTCGTTTATGTAAGCCTCATTTAACTGGATCATTGTATGATTACCATATGCCGCTTTTTTCATCCACTTGATTCGCATATGCCAGGATATTTTTTAATCAAATTACCAAAAAAACGACACGTACTAAATTTCTATTCATTACACACCATTCACAGCAGGAGCCTTTCAGGAGTCGGCAGAGGAACCAGAGAACCTTGCGTTGGTTCCTTGCTTTCTTAGATGAACTGCAAACCCTTTTTATCAAAATTATCTATTAAGCTATTCAGTTCATCAGATCTCCAATTTGGCCTCCTACATTGAATTGCAGTGCCTCCATCTTCATCCTCTTCGGACATTACAGTGGGGTTCAATATAGTCCAAAACTGCTTCTATGCCTCTGTTACATGTTTATATCGTCACTCCCAAAGCTACAGGAAGGAATACCTGCATGACATGTGCACATAATACTTGGGGGTTGTTTTCCAATTATATAAATTTTTTGCAGGAGATCCCAAAGTTAGCTGAATTACAGATCAGTTGTTATGATATTGCGAATCCAAATTATGTTACTGATTTTTTCATTCATGTAGGATGTATTCGTGCTGTGATGAAAGGGGAAAAGCAGTGGGAACTTCAAGTTGACCATAGCCTGTTTGCAATATCTAAGTTGGATTTGACTGTGAGCACAAATACTGTCCCTTGCACACATTGCTACTACAATTTGTGAATTAATTGATGTGACAAATATGGAAGTCCCTTAATTGCCAACTTGTGATTTACATTAAAAAGACAGTTGTCATTTTATTAAGTATTGTATTAGTTTGCTGTGGTGTATCATTTCAACCCAAACTATGACTAATGCTTTTACTACCATCTCTATTCGAATGTTGCATTTATTGCTCATCCATACAACTAATGTAATGTTAATATTGCATAATATCTCCCTTGTCTGCTATGTCTAGGTTGCATTCATAGAGAACACTCCCAAGGATACTTCTTTAGACCATTCCATTATCATGATGGGATGATTATGTTTCCAGACATGGGCCATGTATGTAATTCAATTGCTTCTTACCTCAACTTTGTTGTATTAGCCTTGGCAGAATTAAGGATTGTGGACTTCCAGTCTTCAATATTACTTAACTGTTTCAACCTAACCATGAAGTTGCATTATATTATTAGATCTAAGTTTGTGCCTAATAAGTTGGCCTTCATAGCTTGAGAGTAAAGCTAAGCTGATACAGGCGTATTTTGTTTTAATTATATGGTCACATGTAATAAAAGTACTTGATGTTTCAACTAATGTCAGTTGGTTGTTTTGAATATATTAAAAAACCATAGTGTCTTGCATTATCTTGTTTCAGGGTAATGGAGAAGAAGAAATCATTGGATGTGCATGGGATGGAATGACATACATTGTAGACCAAAAGAAGAATGTAGTCAGATATCGGTTTGAGGAAGCTGTTGCATCATTTTGTGCAGGTGTGTACATTGGAAGTTATGAAATATCTTTGCCACTTTGTTCATTGTTGTACCTGTATATGTATCCATAGGATATTTGGTTGAAATCAGAAAGTGATCTATATTTTAAAGCAGATTTGCCCATGCATAAACTACCTCAATTTCAACACAGGACAACTGGTTGCCCTGGCCAAATAATAATTTACTGGCACAACATAATGCTAGCAAGCTATGCAAGCACATGTATATCAAGGGGAACATCATGGTTTCAGTTGATGCAAATGCACAATGGCTTGATTCATTCTGTACATATTATAACTGCACCATTTTCTGGTAGAGTCTTTTTGGAACAGCTATGATGACAATGTATTGCGTATTCACGTAACACTAGATATCCCATACCTTGTACATATTGGTTTTAGCCACCATTGAGGCACGTTCTCACATTTTTAAAGAAGAAATTATTTATGTCAATATCATAAATCTAAATGTAAGGTATAGTCAGCTTGCAGCATGCCACCTAGTTTCATTGCATTTTACATGTATGCCAGTCTTGAAACTAATAGCTTGCAATACGTATGAAAGTTTGTTGTGTCATTTTGATGCATGTAAGTATCAATTAAATACATTAGGGGCTTTACATATGCTGTATCTAAAATGGTGAATGCATTTTGATATCAATATCATCCCAGAGCATTTAAAGCCATTAGCTGGAATATATATATACTGCTCAAGGTAGTAGTAGATTCGTGCATTATTCATGTGCAGTTGGTTACAGTGCAGCAGCATGAGGTACATACCGCAAATTCCATCTTGTATCGTAGAGACTTTAAAGCTGCAGATTACACTTCAATGATATCTTTCTTAAAGGATGTCAATTGGCAAATGCTTGATCAATCTTGTTCGGTGGATGTTTATTGGGATGTTTTATCTATGAAGTTAAATGAATGCATTGAAACGTTTGTTCCTTTACGAAGGGTTGTTTTATTTAGTAAACCACAATGTTTAAAACATATTCGTAAATTGTTGCTTTTAAAAAAGAAGTGGTTTCATAAAAATAGAGTGAAATACAAGAAAATTGCTAAGGAGTATGAACTGGCGGTGAAATCCATTTATGATTATCATGAGTCATATGTCATCAACAGTAACGATTTATCTAAACTATATTCATATGTGAATATGAAATTTTGTCACACATTGTCTATCCCACCTTTAATGAAGTCAGACGGTTCCCTTGCTACAATGGATTGTGACAAATGCAATGTTTTCAATGATTATTTTTCTTCTGTATTTACAACTGATAATGGTGTTCTACCCATCTTCCATCCTGCGGTATCTAGTATACAAGTTTCTCAACAAGTTGAATTTACTTATGATAATGTTATATGTGCCCTTAATCGTCTTCCTTTCAAATACTCTAGAACACCAGATGGTTTTCCTGCTGGGTTTTTAAAATCAGTCGCCCCTGGTATTGCAATACCGTTGTCCAGGCTTTTTAGACTGTCTATGGATTGTGGGGATATACCTCTAAGTTGGAAAAAGGCGATGGTCTGTCCTATTTTCAAGAAAGGTTCGCGTAAATTACCCAGCAATTATCGTCCAGTCTCTCTTACTAGTGTTTGTTGTAAAGTAATGGAGTCTATTGTGTGTGAATCAATGGTTACCTTTCTACGTTCAAACAGTCTTATCTCGAAAGACCAGTTTGGCTTTCTTGCCAGGCGTTCCACTTGTACTCAATTGTTAATGACACTTAATGAATGGACTCTACATACTGATTTTGGCGATAAAGTTGATTCTGTGTATATAGACTTTGCAAAAGCGTTTGATTCTATATCTCACACTAAGCTTCTGCATAAAGTGGAATGTTATGGATTTAGTTCCTCCTTGGTAAAGTGGTTATCTTCTTTTCTTACGAATCGTTCCCAGCAAGTCTATATTGGTCAGTCCTTATCTTCTTCCCTGCCTGTATCCAGTGGTGTTCCTCAAGGATCAGTACTTGGACCTCTATTGTTCCTCATTTATATCAATGACCTTCCTGAATGTTTAGAGCCACCAGTTCAAGCAAAAATTTTTGCAGATGATACCAAACTTTATGCTACTCATTCATCCAACTCATCTTCACCTTTGACTTTATCTTTACTAAATTTTAGTGTGTGGTCTCAAACCTGGCTGCTTAATAATGCATTTCAGAAGTGCAGCATGATATCCTTTGGGCATTTCATTCATATGTGAGACCCATTCTGGAATATAATGCTCCAGTATGGAATCCTTGGCTTGTAAAAGATATTAAAACTGTTGAAAGAGTTCAACGTTACTTTACCAGATCACTCTTTAAAAGAATAAAGATACCTATGACTAGTTATGCTGATAGGCTTCCTATGCTTGGATTTCATTCATTGGAGTATAGAAGAGTGTTTCTGGATCTAGTTATGTGCTTTAAAATAGTGAAAAAACTTGTTGACCTTGATGCATCAGATTTTTTCCACATAAACTTGTCACCTTATACAACAAGAGGGAACTCCATCAAACTTAGTCATCTAACAACACCACATCACAATTACCGTGCAAATTTCTTTTCAGTTAGAATCATACCGATTTGGAACTCACTGTCTGACACCGTTGTTAAATCATCCTCAGAAAGAACGTTTAGGTTAATGCTGAACAATGTTGATTTATCTATTTTTTGTAAATGCTACGCATTTTAGGGGCAGTATACAAGTGCATATCTAATTTATGCCACTACTTGCCTATGTGTATACTACATGCACATGAAATTATTATTATTATTATTATTATTACTTATGTTAAGGAAAATTGCTACACTAAATTTAAATGACAGCAAAGGGAGGCATGTTGTTCCCCCTTACACAAACATTGCTATTTACCTTGTGGAATGTTTAATTTCAATTTCATTACCACAGATACTTGCTACAGTTTGTATTTTGAATACCATGTTACTTAATGTATAGAAAACGCATGTATATATATATATACATTAGCATCCTGTAAATGTATACAATTTTATGGGTTCTTCAATATAGAAAACCATCCCGTAAGTTCCTATGTTTTATTTGATACATTAAATGGTGGTAGGACTATATAATATTCAGACATTAAGATGTTCAAATTATATTTGCTTGGTATTGTGTTTGGCAGGTCACTATGGGATGACTACTGATAAAGCCAAGCCATGTTTGATATACACAACATTTTCTGGTAAAATCTACATCTATTTGGATATTACCTTGCCTTCCATTCTTCCATCAAATCTTTTGTTGACAATGGAGAAAATGGTATTTTTTAAATGTTTGTCAGTACTGTTTACATACATGGAACTATTTCCGATTAAATGGCACTTTGATATACATATTATACGTAATGTGCCTTATATCTGGGCTAATTATTGCAAAATGCATGTATTTTTTTCTGCTCATTTCACACCAATGCTGTGGGCAAACTGCATCCTTTCAATGTATGGGAGGCAGGTTGATTAATCATTGGCGTGAAGCTAGCTGGAAAATGTGCACACACTTAGCATAGATATATCTTCATAACAAGTAAAGTAAAACTAACAGAGCTAAATAATAATTAGACACTGAAACCGATGGGTCTACGTGATTCAGAATTCCCGAGGGCCCTGGGCTTTAGCATCCCAAGTGGTAGCGAATGTGCTACTAAGGGCCCAAGGGTATTCTAAATCATGTAAATCCGTAAGGTTTCAATGTCTAACCAATTTAGGCTATAGCAATATGCATGTTTATGCTTAGTAACTAATGCCATTTGTTAATATATTGCACACGCGCAGTTTGCTATAGCCAAAAAAAAAAAACAAGTCACTTCTGCTAATGTCTAATATAGGGTCATTAAGGTGGATTGCATCATTTGTATTAAAATACCAAACTATCACTTTCAATTTCAAGTACTTCAATACATAAATGAATTTGTATTATGAGCTTCCTCATATTATTTTTACAGCCAGTCGCAAATGCTGTGTCTAAGAAGCTAAAAAGTATGACAGGTAAGTATCTATAAACTATCAGTAAACTAGTGAGCTGCAGTGTATATATGAGGTACATTATGATACCATTTAAAAGAAAGGAATCTTGGTGTTATGCATGATTTCAAATAGTTCGAGAGTTTCTACATGGCAGGTCAATGTGTTGAATTAGCTTTTTTTTATCTCATGAGATTTGTCAGTTTCTACCACATTCTCTTGCATAACCTTGTATTGACACCTATATGGTTTGGCCCATCATGGCTATTAATCCAGTATTCATGATTTGTCTGAACAGTATAGCAAATTCAATTTTAAACACAATCATCTCACTTCGGTAGTCTTGATAATATCACCCCCTTTTTACAAGGAGGGGTGCCAGTTAGCAAATAGAGCCTTTGTAGTAAGCACTGTGGATTTAGTGTGACTGGCCCCAGCTTTTAAATCTCCATACATTTATACTTATATGTAACAATCAAAGACTTCAGCGTGGAGAAGGATTGGACTGCAAAATGGTGAACGGTTAGCAGTTGCACAGTTCTGTTTGGAAAGAGTTGAGCATGTTGGGTACAATCAATGACTTCACAGAGGAATCTGAGAGTGGTAGGTAGAGAGCTTGAATGTGGCTATATTAAAATGGTTGAAATATGTTTTAAAAAAACGTGTTGCTGCAATCAGTCATAAGGAAACTACAGTGGAGATGGAGTAATGAGGTCATTATACTTGAAGGCAAGGACCGCAACACATTTGGTGTCTGGCAGAATTGAAATCGTGAGTCATGATAAAATCCAGGACAGGAAACGTCTTTTCAGTATCAGACTAAGGACCAGGCATTTCATTTCATCCAATTTAAATATGCCACAATGAACTTGGCCACTGTTGGAATTCATTAATGCGAGTAATGAGCACCTAATAGCTCTAGGTGTCATAAGCCAAATCCCACTCTAACAGGCAGTAACCCAACATGTTCAATTTGTTTCCACAATTTCTAACCATTTAGCAATTGATTCCTCCAATTTTCCAATTTTTGTACATGTAGGGATATAGTTTTATTCAGGAGGGAGAACTTTCATGTATAAGGAAGTAAATAACCTGCCAACTTTGATATATACGCATATTAAAACATGCCGGCTTGGGCATGAAGATAGATAATGTAAAATATATAAACAGTCGTGGAGTAAATTCTCATGGTGAGATGCTTGGAAGTGAATCACTGTTTGGTTTCATTCTTTCATTCAATGATATTTTTTCACTCATGCTTTATTATACAAATTCAGTACCGGTACATGCAATTTGTATCGGCCTTGAGTACATGGAACACATGAGGGCAGCCATTGCCATTTTTTCACCTTCTCACAAAGTGCTTATATGGGTATACTATAGTGTATACATTTAAATATTGCTTACTATTAGTGGTTTGATAATCAAAACAAGACGGGAATTTGCTCCATGACTCTCAAGATATTGTGTACTATCTATCTTCATGCCCAGGTTTGGCAACTTGTTTTAATGTGGTTTTGCTGTTCCATTCCATGTAAACATTCTTTTTATAATGCACAAGTATAGTACATGTTACATAAATGTGCAACTTGTGCTGAAACTACTTTTTTTTGCATTTATTTCTCCTATACATACAGAGAGTGAAAAACGAGCATTGTTTCATCAGTGCCTCTACCAGTATTGTGAACATTAGTACTTGTAAGATTACCCTTGCATCCTTTGTGTCTGTCCTATTTGTAAGTTTTGATTGTTCTTGATTTCCCTTTGTGATATATATATAGTGGCCTGTTATATATTGTTGTAATAAGGGACCTTCATATGATCTGAACATGTCATTTAATTTTATCATGCGTAGCATGCCCATGCAAACAAGTGATTCAGTGAAATGCATCAATGTAAATGCTTTGAACAATATTATGCTCGAATAAAATTTAATTTCACAATATCTTGATCAAGTAATGACCATCCTGTATAGCATTACGATTGATGACTAAGCAAAGTAGATTCGGTTTGTTCATCCTTTTCCCATGTAACTACATGAGCATATATCTTCGAATATTAATTGCATCGTTGATTTATGAACAATTAATTCATTATGAATACCTGCTTATATGCATTTGTACGCAATACTTTTTCTTCACCAAAATTGATCAGTTACACATAACACGTAAAACTCTGCAACAGAAGGTTCTATTCTGTTCATTACATATTATGTTCTAAAGACTGTACAATTGAAAAATCCTGCAGAATGTAAATCCCATAATTTGACATGTATCTAACTTACAGTATTTCATGCTAAATAATATGCGGGACATAATTGCATACTCATTTATATTTTAGAAAAGCTGTGCGTTTGAATTGCAGTAGCGGATCTAGGGGAGGGAGGGAGGGGGGTTTAAACCTCCCCTTCCAGCCCTTCAATAATATTATTCATAGCAGGAAACTAGGAATCTGCATTGACAGTTGTGAATAAATTGTGAATAAATCAATTAAACCCACCACCACCACCCCGTCTTTAACTGCCACGCCCCCTTCGTACATATGCGCCTGAAATGCTATATTTTTCAAGTGATAAACGCTATTGACCTCATCATATCCTACCGCTTTTATTATTTTCACTCCATTAACTCCCGCTGCATGCCCTCCATGTTTATTGCTATCCACCCACACCCAATGACTAACATTGGTGCCAGCATCACTGGATGTATGGCATGACTACACACAACATAAGCGAGTAATTCCATATATATATTTGCCACCCTTTTAGCATCATAGTCTAGTTTGGTCATGCTACTTTCCATATGTGCTCTCCCCATAGGAACATGCAAAATAACGGTACATTTGTATACCCTATAGTGTATGGTTTTTAAAATGCAAGGAATTAAAATTTTCACTTTCTTTGTGACCTCGCTCATTTCGGTTTAGCATAACTTTAGCCTGCAACATTGTCGTCACATCAATTTGTACTAAAACATTGCCAATAAAGAGGAGAACACAAAAATGATTCATTTTAATAACTTTTAAGCACGTACCATGAATGGGGTCATGAATTTGTAATGAAGTATGATGTATCCAAAAATATTAAAATACAATCCTTACCAAACTTTCACCATAGTTAGCTAATCATACCACAAACATGTTTAGCTAAACATCTTTCTGGGCTGCATATTCGCCAGACTGGGACAGCTCATAAAATGGTTGGTAGCCATTTTTCCCCTCCTTACAACAGTTTGTTTGTTTAGGTAGCCAAGGGTGCTGTCAAAACACTACTATATGATTATCATTAATTGCTTTGATTATGGTAGCTTTGTTGTGACATCATGGCCACTGCCTTAAAGGAACAAGCTGTTGTAAGGAGGGGAAAAATGGCTACCAACCATTTTATGAGCTGTCCCAGTCTGGCGAATATGCAGCCCAGAAAGATGTTTAGCTAAACATGTTTGTGGTATGATTAGCTAACTATGGTAAAAGTTTGGTAAGGATTGTATTTTAATATTTTTGGATACATCATACTTCATTACAAATTCATGACCCCATTCATGGTACGTGCTTAAAAGTTATTAAAATGAATCATTTTTGTGTTCTCCTCTTTATTGGCAATGTTTTAGTACAAATTGATGTGACGACAATGTTGCAGGCTAAAGTTATGCTAAACCGAAATGAGCGAGGTCACAAAGAAAGTGAAAATTTTAATTCCTTGCATTTTAAAAACCATACACTATAGGGTATACAAATGTACCGTTATTTTGCATGTTCCTATGGGGAGAGCACATATGGAAAGTAGCATGTCCAAACTAGACTATGATGCTAAAAGGGTGGCAAATATATATATGGAATTACTCAAGCATAGATTTTCACCCCATGCAGATTCTTCCTACAGAACATTACAAAAGGCATTACCCCTAGGGGTTCAAAGCTCATACACAGAAGTGTCCAAATCACATTGAATATATCGAGGAGACATGTTCTATTGATAAGCGCGGTTCGTTAATTTTTACTTTACCAGTTACAATGATGTAGCTGAACGAAGTGCGTGCACATTTTCCTGGTTGTTTTGATTTTAGGACGCTCCATCCGAATTAATGTATGGAAGGTGGGTGTCTCAATCATTGGTGCAAAACAAGTGGGGAAACTGCACACACTTTGCACAACTATATCTTATTAACTTGTGAAGTAGAAATTAACAAACTGGCCACATCAGTTGTGACAGGACTCCCACTGTAAGTGATTTGGACACTCCAGCAAAGAGATATTTGCACTTTGTACCTCGGGGGGGGGGGGGGGGGGGGAGGGGTATGCCCCTTTAGGGAGAAAATATATAGAGACAAATATAAGTTATAACGTACTGAAGTTTGCCACAGTGTTGGAACTGAGCCTGGTCTATAACCTTTATCTGGTGAGTTTCTCAAGTACAAGACAGCAAATGATGCCGATGATGCTCGTGTAGACATTCTTGCAGAGAACTTTTGGTGTCGTAACAGACAGAAGAGCATATTGATGTCAAGTGTTCAATCCTTTTGCGAAGTCTTATGTGAAAGAATCATTGACTCAATGCTATCGTCGTTTAGAAATGGACAAGAAATGTGCCTATGAAGCCAGAGTTTGTGAAGAAGAACTTGGATGTTTCACACCACTGGTGTTTTCTACTTCTGGTGGATTAGGTCCTGCTGCCAAAGCCTTCTATAAGAGGCTTGCATCACTTATTGCAGAAATGCACGATCAGCCATACAGCCTAACCCTTTTTTGGCTTTGTGCCAAATTGAGCTTTTCATTGCTACATTCTGCAATCATGTCATCGTGGCTCTAGATCGTCATACCATCGAGGCACATGCTCCCCACTAGACTCTGCCATTGATATGTCCTGCTCAGCAGGCAGAAATGATTAATGTCTTGTTTGTTTTGCCTAATGTTTGTGTATGTTAATATATCTTGTATATTTATGTTGTAGTTTATTTACACGTATGCGTACATTTGTTTTGATTAATAGTTATAACCTATCAATAGCAGGTTGATGATGTTTATTGTTAGCATTTATACAGAGCAATTTCATTGTATGAATTTAAAATGTGTTTCAACCAAAATGTTTATATGACAAGTTATATTACTTCCAAATGTTACTGTACATGAAATAGTGAGTAAATATTGATCAATTGATATAGTATTCCCTGCTTTTGTCACTGCTTGATACAGTTTTGTTTCATATATCAGCCTCCACATTTGGAAGGCTGTAACTAGTGGCAATACTGCTCGCACTAGGCAATATAGTTTTTGTCAGGTGTTACAATGTGATTAAAAATTGATATTTGATATGATAGAAGGTTATAGGCATAGGTTCATACTCTTTTGTCACCAGAAATAGTCACAGGACAGTACACTAGTTTGTGATTTGATACTGGTTCAGAGCACTCAAAAACCATTGCAGATGTGCCTTTTGCTTTCCCTACTTCAACCCAGATGTTGTCATATATCCGTGGAAGGGACGAGAAGTTTGTTGGCTGACCATTTAATGCATTGTACTTCTGCCGCATGTCTGTAAACCCTGACAAAACAATTTACGATAATTTACATCAGCTGTTGTTATGTCTTACATGGATGGTGTGGCTCAAGGTTAAAATCACCGATTAGTATTGTTGTGATGGGTGTTCCTAAAGAAGAAGAAAAGGTGTGTTTATAATCCTCTCAGAACCATTAAAGCCACTAAAATACATCTTTCTCATGTGTCTGTGTAAAGCAAGGGTTACTACTTGACTCCTTAATACTTTAAGAATGCAGGTGTTACAATAATAGTTTGTTTATATATTCCACTGCATGCTCAACAGTGTCCATTACGGTACAAAGAGTTGCTCTTAATCAAAAGCATGTTCGTGTGTGGCAGTTTGTTGCTTTATAATGTCACTCCTTTTCACTACAAAAATATCACACTGCTATTTATGGTCATAAAAGGAAATGACGTCTAATTAGCATCTATACATGTATGTAATATCTTTTATTGTGCACTTTTTGATATGCATAGCTTTGTTCTGTCTGCTGTAGCTTTATATTTATTTATTTATCATTCTTACTCTAACACTGACTTAAATCATTCAGGTTACATGCCATACAATTCGCAACATAATTTTACTTGTCCCATGTACATGTACTCATATGTTTTCTCATACAGAGAATACATTACCTTTTGTTTGGCCTTTAGCAATTTCTGCCACTATTGGAAGGTTTTTTATTTCATTCTGCCGTCATGCATTGGAAGAAAATGAGTATGATGCACGTTGTCAAATATAGAAGCCTTACTTTCAATCTAAAACAGGAATAGCAGGAACAGTCTTCCCCAGCAGATAACCTTGTTGCATGATTTTTCCATTCAAAAGGAACTCCAGGATACTTTAGGTGAACATTTATCACTGCTACAAGCTTTCCCTACATTGATTTCATTTTTTAACCACTCTTGTCCACTTAAATAAGGCATTACCTTCCCAACTTCAAGAATATTTACTGATGGCTGACGTGTATATGTGTTTCTCAGCTTCTTCAAGTCCAATTGAAAAGATTCATGGTGCTTCACTTTGCTTGTCCTCCATAACAGTCCAAAGTATTCCTTTCCCTGAAAGGGAACCTGTAACAACACATCTTGTGCAGCTTGGCATATTTTTGCAAAGCCAGTGCAGTGAGAACTCGCTGTGCATTTTTATTTGTCAGAACCACCCAAACAGGGCAATCATTATAAGTCCTTTGGGTTGCCAAATGTTTTCAGCCAGAGTGCATACATGACCAACAATGTTCCAATCTTTGTGCATTGATACATTCTAACATCAAATCACAAATTTATTATAATCTCAATTGACCATGTAGTAGTTGTTTAATTATTGATCTATCCAAGATATCATTTACATGCAGTTGCTCTTTAAATCAATACTTAATTCACTGCAGCTCTTTTGTAGAAAGTCACTGGCCACCTTTATATACCTTTTTGCATTTCAATTACTAACCATATTGTTGATATACATGAGTATGTGTATACCCTGTTCATAAAATTAAATTGTCAGTATACACTTCTTAAATTTTGTGTATCAATACACTTAACCCGAACTAGTCATCATTCAGTGTCCTTTCACACGTCTTTAAAATGACTGGCATCATATCCGGTTATTCGAACATTTGACAGTCTCTCCTATTTAAAATGTTTAAATGGTCACTCAATCTGACACTAACAGCAAGGGACCCTACTGGCAAGGCGAGTCAGCCTATCGACATTAGTTGTATATGGAATTCGACATTTGTATTACTCTCAACCAATGTCTGTCATTTTACATGACCTATACGTCAGACAGAACACTTACCTAGTTAGGTCAGTAGCTTTGGCCAACCTTAGTAAGCATACAGGGTGTTTGTAATAGAACGCAACGCTTTAAAACCCCTATAACTCAGGATTGAAATTAATTAATTCTTTAACATACATGTATGTTGCAGTAGTTAGGCAAATACAAATAATCCAATTAGATTTCAATTATTTTAATCGGTTAGGTAACTATATCAAATCCCTTATAAATCAAAATATTCAAAGCCCTCAGTTAACAAAGTTATTCAAAATTGTGGTTTGCGATAATTGATTTTAATAACTAATAATAAGTAACACACTATCTGGATATGCGGTGGAACAGTACTGATTTCAAGTTCCTAGGTTCAATAGTGAGTTATTCACATTTAAGACCATTTGCTTTAAAGTTATTAAGGTTGAAGCTGTTATGTGGTAAATACATTTAATAACCATCATAAATTGTTCCAGTATAAAATGAAGTACAAAACACTACTTGATTTGGTAATGGATTATTTAATGTTGCGTTATAAAAACGTAGTGGTCATATAGCTATTTCACGTTTGATTTGTTGTTTTGAATATTAACTAGTAAAACGCCAATCAAATTTCATACTTTTTCAAAGTCTCATCAATTCTATTCTGCAGTTTATAAATCACATTATTGATTAAAAGTTGTCGTAGATTGTTTTGTCAGTTTAGTTAATTGTAAGCTATTTGATTTTATCTTTTGAACAGCTAAAGATAAACTAATTGTAACAATGCGGTTCGAATTTGACTAAACGTGGTTATTATACATTCATAAATTCATTTAGATTGACAATCCTATTAATGAATTATATTCATTTTAAAGTGTTGCGCTCTTTTGCAAAGACCCTGTATACGGCATGTAAAATGACAGACATTGGTTGAGAGTTATATAAATGTCGAATTCCGTATACAAGCTAATGTCGATAGGAGTGACCATTTAAAAATTTTAAATAGGAGGGATTTGCTTTGGTGTCAGATGTTCGAATAGCCAGACATGATGTAAGTCATTTTTAAAGAAGTGTGACAGGGACACTGATGATGCAGGGTGAGTTATGTATATGTAGTACATATTGATACGGTATTTAGTAGTGTATGTTCACAAATTTATTTTCATGAACAGGATATACACATACTAACAATATTGTTAGTAATTGATATAGTAATTAAAGTAGGCCCTGCAAAAATCCTCTATATTTTAAAGGAATGAGGTATGATACACGGTGCTTGTGTTTCCCTCCCCCTTCCATTTTTGTATTATTTGGTTGTTGTGATCATAACAAAAATGCATTATTTTGTTGCAGTAATTATCAACAGCCACAAATTTTCATACACACTACGACTACGAAGTTTTTTTTTCACACCATATGAGAACACTTTGAGCATTGTGAAACTACTTCCAGTGAATGTATTGTGTTCTTTTTTACTCTGTAATAGAGTAAAAGTAAGTATGGTGCCAAATATCTACTGTGTGCTTGCACATTTTAATGAATTACTTACATTTCCTCCCAAGCCAGCATATTCTGACTGCATGAATCCCCACTCACTCTTTGTTGAATCGAAGTTCATCAGCTCGACAATCTGCGCAAATTACACACACACATTTTAGTTGCACTTGCTGTGGACAGCCCACAACTTGCTGGTACATTTTTCAGGGGTGACTCCTGTCTCTGAAGCTTCATTATTACTTCTTGTACTGCAATAATGTCCAGCTTCAACCTAGGTGTCATGGTTAAATCATTATGCTCAAGATAATTAGTACTAACCTTTCATTCCCAAACATTTTGGCCACTGTTGCACCGTACGTGTTAGATTTCTTTTGACAGAAATTGTTTAGGTTGAGGCTGCCAATAGTAAAAGTGACTGTTACAAGTAAAAAAAAAATTTAAGACAGTACTCATTACAATTTATTTTTACTAACCTGAAGTATTATCATCCATCTCATACCCACAATATTGCTTCTTATGATCCGCAAGGTACCTGAATTTTTAGATAGCAGATAGATGGTGTGCTTGTGCTGAAGCACTTGATTTTGGATGGTACATTGTAATGTAACTCTATTGCATCCACCTTATTCCCACTTATGAAGTGCTCGTAGTTAGTGCAAATTGCTTAGTTCCAAATTTGTCAAAACCGTGTGGCTGGTTAAATTGCAGGAGGGGGAGGGAGTGAGAATACTGAATAGTACCACTAATGGTAAATAGTCTAGTTAATAGTTTCATGAAGAAGAAAAAAACTCACGAAACAAAAAAAAAACACTCCTATGAGAAAGTTGGTGGCATATAGGATTGGAAGGGGAAGGGAACAGTGGTGTAAAAAGGAAGGAAACAAGGGTCATATAACAGTGGCGGCGGAAGGTATTTTTAAGTGGGGGGGGGGGGAAGCTATGAATATACAATGAGTGGGCGTGGTATATAACTGATATACGCAAATGAACGGCTCGTTGATTAGCTACTGCAACGGTCACACTGACAGTTATTTTTAAATAGTCCAAATTTGTTCATCCCGTTTTCTTTACCTTGTACAAAACAGTTAGCTATGGGTTTCAAGTCAAGTGAAGTAATGAATAATAATTCTGCCGGGTGGGGGGGGGGGGTTAATACCCCCCCGGTTCCGTCCGCCGCTGTATAATAAGGGGAAATGTAATAGTCCTATATTTCCTACAAATGTGCGAAATATAGGAGTATTACATTTTCCGTTATAATTTGACCCTTGTTTCCTTCCTTTTTACCACTATTCCCTTCCAGCCCTATATGCCACCAACTTTCTCAAGAGAATGTTTTTATTACTTTTGAAGTAAGCAGTTGCAACGTACAACTAGATGAATTACTGGCATATATGTGTGCATAAGTATGGATTGATGCCCATTTGATTTTAATTCTAACTTGGAACTCCCTCCCAGACACTTTTAGCAACTGTACCATGTATTTAAGGTACATCTTTCTTTTGTCACATTGCTCCATGTTTGCCTTTCCAAATGTATTGAGTTTTTTTTTTTTTTTTTTTTCATCTCTGCATTTCTGATATCTCTTTCCAATGAGATTTACGTTTTCATGTGAGAGGGGAATTTTTTGATATTGTATGCAAGAAGCTAGCTACGAATAACATAAGGAACATCATTCATACAGTTGGTATTTCAGCCGGGATCTGTGACATTACTAATGATGTAAGCGATGCGATTACATCATGCTATATTTGAATACTGGATTTGTGAATATAATCGTGTCTCTGTCATGGACTGCGTTTAAGCATTTTAAATTAATTAGCTAATTCAATCCCTATTGCATGCATCGTTTTACAATTCACCGTGACGAGCTAACCTGTGTGTGACACTCAGTTGATGTATCCGTCGAAGTACAATGTGTACAAATGATGGAGTCTCAGCAGGGTTGGCGAATGCCTTCGTGATGGTCCTTACAGCTGAAAGACAATATACAGCGGAATAGTCGGCTGCTATACACCAACTGATTCTGTTATGAATGAGTAAAGCATACGCACGCGGCATTACGATGTTGATATTTACGCGGTTTTCCATCAAATTAGCACTTAACCGCAACTGTTACCGTGCGAGTTCCATTGTTGTGGCTTTCCACTTAACAAAACGAAAGCTTTAAATGCCTGTAGACGTTACCCATATCTCCTCATGACACTTCACATGAATATTGAAGCACCCGATATTTTATTTCACACATGCGGTGCATGCGGCCCACAAGGATCGCCCACACACCATTACCTCAACTGTGAATTGCATAAGCTATAATATATGTCGGCCTACATACGACGGTGCTGCCGTTAGAGTCACAGCTTTTACAGTGTAGCAGGTACACGCATACCGTTGTCTACGATGGTTTGCGTAAGGTCAGAAATACACCTCTATTGTTAGAAGAAACTTTATTTCACTCGCATATTTCGCGTATTTCCTTCGCACAATAGCGCTGAAATACGTGCTTGTTACCTTACCTAACATATTCGCGCGAAGAGAAGAGAATTATGCGGCTGCAATTCAGTGTGATTCATAAAAACACAAAGTGTGGGCGTGGTCCAAACATCTTGTAAACAATCGTTCGAAGTCATGGCCGCCTCAAGTCCGGATGTAATTAGTACAGTGCCAATGCTCTAACAGAACATAGTTATTCTGAGGCTAGCAATGTACTATTGAGGTACATGTGCATGAATGTGCCGTGCATGTACAATGTTTAATATGTCGTCCCTAAACGCTGCATTATAGTGCCATGTTTCACTACTTAGAATTACGATATCCGACTTTTGTGGGTGGGCCGGTTTTCCCTTTCCCCCCTCATCCGTGCATCAACTTTTCTTTAAACCTGACTGAATTCGCTGCCCGTTCGTGCAAGCCGGCATGCACCTTGCAGGTATAGATTGCAAAATATACAGCGGTCCGTCTGCGATCCGTCCGCGGCTTTAAAATGTATGACGCCATGCAGTAAGCATCCGCCAGCTCAGAAGTCTGTCGGTGTCTACAGCTGATAAGGCAGTTCGCCTGCATGCATATTGTTGTCAAATTTCTAATTAATAATGGTTGAGTTTCGCATGTCACCGTTTTACTCACTGGATCTTCTTAATCCATTTGCTCGTCGTGCCAATCTCGGGGCACGCGTATGAATTAATGCACAATTATTAACTCCTGAAGTGTAATTTGCCAGTCCAACTATTCCATACCTGTCACAGTTAAGTTTAATTAACAACATGCAATTCGTACGTACGTACATATATGTAACCATGTTGGGGATTCATATAGGCGGAGGGATGGAATTAAATGTCTAAGCGTTGGTGGCCGCTCCAGAAGTAGCAGCAGCTGGTGGTTCGTTTTCGCAGAAAATGGACACCTTCGGTTCATTGCCTGGTGCGCATGAAATACAAACGGTGGTCGCCACTCCATCGACGTTTATTGTTGCTTTCTTCGATTCCTTGCCGTCCTCCAAAAAGTTTGCAATACATCTGATGTCACCAAAAAATTCATTTTGGCATCGGATGGACACAACTAACGTGCTCGTTGGATCAGCGCTGAAGCGGTATTGTATGCCCCCGTCGACGCCCACTCCGAACAGCTTGTTGCACACCGAAAACGTACCCTCGCTCGTAGCAGCAATGTTTCCTGGCGCCGTCCAAAAGCGACCTTTCCGAAATTGGTAATTAGTCTCCTCAAAAACCAACCGGAATCCTGTTTCATTCGCCACTGTGGCTTGCATCCATCTAAATTCAGTACATGCACATATTGTTAAACCAACAACTGGGAAAAACATATTTAAAGTTTTTACATACCTTACTTTGCTTTGTAAGTCAGAAGATCCCAACCCCATCTTTTTGTAATCTGCGAAATGTTATAAGTTGTGTGCGTAGGGGATTATCACTGAATTTTAATATGCAGTCTAACACGTGATTTTATGTCGCAGTGTTTAAGCGGAGGAGGTTTATGCTTTTAGAAGTGTTAAGCGGAGGAGGTGTGCATGTATATATAGCGGGCCATCCCGTTTATGCTATTCTTGCATGGGCATGCATTGTATGCTTTCTGAACCGCTATATGTATTATATATTTAATGTGCATGCATGTCAAAGTGAATATCTATTGAATGGCTTTTACATGCGGCAGGCATAAATGTTAATTCATTTAATACGATTATGATGAGCTCATGCATGTACATATGTTATGCATATCATATAAGCTGCTATTGATACATGTATTATTTGATATAATAATATATGGAACTGTGTCCAGCAAATCACCCTTGTGATACTTTTTCAAATTTTCCTGGACAAGCAAAAGAAAGTAACACTCGCATTGAAATGTATGACTAATTATAAATTCAGTCTCTAATAACTTTTTGATGGATAGTCCAATTTAGGATGCGTAAGGATCATTTCATACAAGCTCTTTTGAGTCCACGCGGAAAATCAAAAAATTTGAAAACTTAAAAACGACCCAGATGGGTGATTTTGCTGGACACTGTCCCATATATATTTGCTTGCATGCGGATCCGTGCAAGTATATACGGACGTACATAGAAGGCTATAAGTTATAAAGGGAGCGCCGGTGGGGGGGGGGGGGGGGGGGGGGAGGAGGTGGTAGTGATTGCATAGTATACATGGATAGTTGTGTTGTGAGAAGCGCATTCCAGTAGTAAATCCTCTGCACGATTGCTGCACTCGTGCAAACTGTGAAATCGTGGCCCCATATAGATAATCTACACTTCTTCATGCAGTGTACAAAACCATTCATATATTTATTGGATCAAGGCTAGGTCAGTTTTATGGATACGCTATAAGCTTAACAACTGATAAACATGCGTATACATATAGAGTCATCTTATATCATTCTGAGGGCGCTGTTGCGGTTCCTTTTCATAGAAAAGGGTGACCTTTCCATGATTTCCAGGGGCACATGAGACGAATATCTTGGTATAGTTTCCATCAACTCTTACCACTGTTTCTTTTGATAAATTATCGCCGTGCATAAAGTTCGCCGTTAGGCGAATATTGCCAAAGAATTCGTTCACGTATTGAATCTGAACAGGAACTGTGCATTCCGGGCTCACAGCGAGGTTATATACAGCACTGCCATTCACGGCAACCCCGAATGCCTTGTTGCAAACTGAAAATGTTGACTCGCAGTTAGGTTCTACGTT
The DNA here is from genome assembly GCA_963681505.1 of Eunapius fragilis. Classification (NCBI taxonomy): domain Eukaryota; kingdom Metazoa; phylum Porifera; class Demospongiae; order Spongillida; family Spongillidae; genus Eunapius; species Eunapius fragilis. The sequence goes on along the minus strand of OY811975.1, from coordinate 5,847,497 downwards.
ACCAGCTCCTGCCCAATAACGTCCAGATCGAAATCGGTACGTTGTGTCGTCCAAATTTCAGCACAAACTCAGTCTCATTAACAATTGTCACTTGCATCCATCTATATACATGATGCATATACGTGCATGTGACTATATTAATTATAAGAGCATCGGCAGTAATACCTACCTCGTCTTGCTCTCCAAATACGTTGACGTAATCTGATTTTCGACAATCTGCGCCACCTTTCTGGCGGCCTTGGAGGCAATATACAGCGGTAGCGAGAAGAACCTCAGGATCAGCGACATTATTCGTAGTATCAATGGCAAAGAAATATATCACGTGATTCAGTCAGATATCGGGGATAGATGATGCCAAGCATGCACGTATATATCTCATTGAATTGTTCAGTATGAATAATTGGAAATGATTGTGAGAAGTAGCCTCGTTTTTTTATCAGTTAGGTCAG
>OY811975.1:5811876-5846848 GCA_963681505.1 Eunapius fragilis | reverse complement strand
GTCGCCGCTGATATAATGTGCAACTGTTACATCATATTTGTTTATTGGGCGTGGTGTAAACGTTCATGAGGGGTGTGGTTGAAAATAAGATCCCCCCCCCCCCAATTCTATATGCGTTGGATCAATTATTAGGCGTGGGCGTTAATTATCGGCGGCCATTTGAGTATGAAGATTTCGACGTTGTATTCAACGGACCCGGCTGAAAAATGGGCTCAAACTTGGTTCAGCTGATATAGCTGTCTGCAGGAAACTTTAAACGTAATCTTCTCTCGAGTTATCCAGAGATAAAATATTTTATCTCTGAGTGATCTAAAATCTTTTTTCTTACCTTGCTCACACTCACTGTGCATGGATTTTTGCCACTCAAAATGGCCACCGAAAATTAACCAATTCACGAACAATTGGCGTCACCATGCATTACCAATAATACTACATGTATACTTGGGATTTACGGTCACACCACGTGACCATAAGTAATCAGCAAAGATGACTCAGTATTTGCCGCCAAATCTTTTAGCGTTGTTTGCGCCTAGGGAGCATATTCCCTTTTTTGCCCCACTTGATCAGCTTCCAGAGTTGAAAAAACCATGGCCCTATGCAGGTGTAAGCCAGTATCTGCATTTGTTTGAGGTAAGTTATGTTCAAAACATATAATTCTATTTAAAGCGCGTCCACCAAATATTTATACTGTAGCGCTTGTTAAAATTTGCTGCCTGCATCAATGGTGGTTCATGTGTTACTGAATGTTTGAAGTGAAGTTTACATCCTAATGGTTAGGAGTTCGTTGAAATACACGAGCTGAGGCTAGTTAGGTTCAGCCTTTAGAGCGATACGCTCGATAGCTTAAGTTGATTACCACTGAATATACACCCCCAAAATCTGTCCTAACCCCAATCTAAGTCCATCGAGCACATATACGGGATTCTACCGTTCCCTAAAGCTATGCCAGGGTGCTGCCACTTAACCGGCTGCTTACGACGTGTTGGGGGGGGGGGGCAAAAAACGCTTGAAGTTTATTAAGACAACGTGTGAGCCTCTATCAGAACGGATTGAAGAAGAAGGAATTGATTGGTATTGTCCTCTTGCATGGTTGCCTATTTACATGTCGCAGCAAAAAGTTCTTGGGCAAGATTCTTGCCAAGAAGAGCAAGATCTTGGCAGGAGGCCGAGATTTTGCCATATCTTGGGTAAGATCTTGGCCGGCATAATCTTCGTACCCTGGGCAAGATCTTGGGCAGGAATCTTGTCCAAGAACTTTTTGCTGGGATGTAGCTGTCATATGATAGTGTCGATGTTGGCAGGGGAGTCTGTTATGAGTTATCTTCATTCCCACCTTGGCAATGTTGCATCATGGAACAGGGTGGCCATTTGCATGGCCCCCACTGTGTGGAGATAGAGGCGGGCCTTCTTGTATAATAATGGTAGTGATAGCTGTATTATAAGAGTGAAATGCGTGAGCACGTGTTTAAAGTTATTGTGATGCAACGAACAAAAAAGAACGATGTAAAAACATATATTGAATCTGGTGATTGCCTAAAACATAATTTTTCATTTTCACTTGATGTGTTGTGGAATATGGTACTTAAACCAAGTTAACCGACGAGTGGCCCTGTGTGCATACCTGTACGTGCATATGACCCTGGCCGTGCCTCATTGTCGTCATGTACATGTAGGTCGGGCAGTGAAATTCCATCACCTGATACTGGGGTGATGTGACAGGTGCTGGGTTTCTGGCACACACACACACACACACACACACACACACACACACACACACACACACACACACACACACACACACACAAACTGCTGTACCCCCCTTGGCAATGCTCTCTTGGGACATGCCCACAACCAGGATATATAAAGACATAAGCATGACAGATCAGAACCAAGTGCCCTGTTCTACATGTTTGCCTTACTCATCTCTGTTATCGTCATTTTAGGATCCTAGTGAGACACCTGCTCCCACCAGAGGAGAGACTAAGGAAGAGAGAGTCATTAGAAAGGTTTGGGTTATTTGTACTTACTACTGTGATTGTAGCCTTCAGCATTGTGTGGGGGTGCCACCTACAATGGTGGGTTTTTTGCGTATTACTTGTTTCGTTGTTATTCATTCAGCAACAGAATCGTGAAGAGCGTCAGCGCCAAGGTCTAGAGGAAGCACTTGGGCAATGTACGTTGTGTGGCTCCCTTTTGTGTGTGTACTGCAGCTTCACATGTCACTTGACATGTACTTGTTCTGCGTTGAACAGGACAGCATTTGCACGTTTTCATTTCTATTTGACTCTGTTGTATCATATCGAACTATCATTTTCCCCTCCTCCCCCAAAAGTTATACATGTATATATGTGGAAGGTTCTACAAGAAAATGGGTCTTGTGGATTCATATATATATACATTTGTAGCATCCAAATCAAATCGATATAACTTCCGAAATGTTAATGCTACCAGGTTCATAACATACCACAGCACTGCTATATGTGAGAATCCATTTCCTTACTGATGCTGGGTACCGACGTTACAAGGTCCGATACCCCATAGGGTTCCAAACAGCCACATCTTCAGGTAGCAACTTTTAAATCACTTCAAATTCGGTACGCACGTAGAAGGGTCCGGTCTCTACTGATTTGTTTGGAACCCAATGTCGGACCTTGTAACGTCAATACCCCGCATCAGTAAGAAACTAAAATGTATTTTCAAATATAGCAGTGGTGTGGTATGTAGTGTTAAAAATAGGAACTTGGTATCATTAATATTTCGGAAGATACATGTATATCGTTTTGATTTGGACACTATATATATATATACATCCACAAGGCCCATTTTCTTGTAGAACGTTCCATATATATTGATATGCTCCTTGTCCATTTGGCATATACATGCATTTCTGCATCATTATCTTTTTTTCACTAGGGGACCCGAACAAGGATCCAAAGATTCTCAGTGATCCTTTCAAGACCCTTTTTGTGGGCCGCATTGTAAGTCCGTCCACTCTGTGCTGCTGCCCTAGTGCTATTATTATAACCTTGATCATGTTCACACAAAGTTCTCACATTGGAAAGCATGGAGGGTCATCAATGTTCTGAATGTGTAGATGTACCGTGCGTAGCCGATGGGCTATTGGCAGTAGTTATCATGTGATAGGCCATTGGCAGTAGCTGTCATGTTTTAGGCCATTGGCAGTAGCTGTCATGTGGTAGGCCATTGGCAATACATGTAGTTGTCATGTGGTAGGCCATTGGCAATGCATGTAGTTGTCATGTGGTAGGCCATTGATTTGTAACTGGATTTGTTTAACTGTGTGGATCTCTGGTATCATTTTCATTTTGACCAGCTGTGTTCTCTTTCCAGAATTTTGACACATCAGAATCCAAACTGAGGAGGGAGTTTGAGCAGTATGGCCCCATCAAAAGGGTAACTTCACCATTGCTGGTTGAAGTGTTGTGTCATGTGATGACCCCTAGGTGTTATTGTGCTTTTCTTTTTGATTTGGGGGTCCTGCTTGTTAGAACTTGTGCCAGCGCATACATGTGTGTACATGACTGTGCATACATGTGTGTACATGACTGTGCATACATGTGTGTACATGTCTGTGCATACATGTGTGTACATGACTGTGCATACATGTGTGTACATGACTGTGCATACATGTGTGTACATGGCTGTGCATACATGTGTGTACATGTCTGTGCATACATGTGTGTACATGACTGTGCATACATGTGTGTACATGACTGTGCATACGTGTGTGTACATGACTGTGCATACATGTGTGTACATGACTGTGCATACATGTGTGTACATGTCTGTGCGTACATGTGTGTACATGACTGTGCATACATGTGTTTACATGTCTGTGCATACATGTGTGTACACGACTGTGCATACACGCATGTACATGACTGTGCATACATGTGTGTACATGACTGTGCATACATGTGTGTACATGACTGTGCATACATGTGTGTACATGTCTGTGCATACATGTGTGTACATGACTGTGCATACATGTGTGTACATGACTGTGCATACGTGTGTGTACATGACTGTGCATACATGTGTGTACATGGCTGTGCATACATGTGTGTACATGTCTGTGCATACATGTGTGTACATGACTGTGCATACATGTGTGTACATGACTGTGCATACGTGTGTGTACATGACTGTGCATACATGTGTGTACATGACTGTGCATACATGTGTTTACATGTCTGTGCATACATGTGTGTACACGACTGTGCATACACGCATGTACATGACTGTGCATACATGTGTGTACATGACTGTGCATACACGCATGTACTGTCACGTGTGCTTGAGGGTTTGAGGTCACCCCGGTTTCTCTCCCAACAGATTGTTGTAGTGACTGACTCTGAGAAGAACAAGCCACGTGGGTACGCTTTCATCGAGTATGAGCACGAGAGAGACATGCACGGTAAGTTGCAATACACACCTAGGTACGCAGTGAGTCTGCTTGCACTGTAACAGTGCCCTGTCACCTGTGTACGTGTACACATGTACATGTATGCAAACACGTTATGTGCCCCTCTGCCAATGATGCGCACCTGTACATTTGGTGGAATCCTCAACACCACCACACTTGGTATACACGGTAGCATGTGTTTTGATGTTGCTATCGCTGTACTTCATGACAGCTTGCTAGTTTTGTTGCTTGGACGTTTTAAAGATGGCTGCCCTCACTTTATAATCACCCCCGTTGTCTTTTTCTCAGCATTCACCTGGGTGCCATTTATAGCAAAACGTACCTGACCCCCTGAGTGTGTATTGTGTAAGTTGTAAGTGGGTTTTCGGAGCAAGCTCTTCTACACAATGGCAACTACCTCAGGTACCAGTATACTGGTATTAAACAAACAAACAAAAAAAAAATTGAAATAAAAAAAGGAAAAACCACATGTAAATGTTACAAATGGCCTGTGAATTGTCTATGCATGTATACAGTGTGTGCGAGTGTGTGTATGTGTGTGTGTGTGTGTGTGTGTGTGTGTGTGTGTGTGTGTGCGCGCGCACACGTGTGTGTACATGTATGTGTGTGTTTGTGTGTGTGTACATGTATTAAATATATGTGTGTGTCTGTGTGTGTGTTCAGTAGAGCTTAAGGATAATGTGTGGTTGTAATGTGGTTTGAATGAACGTGGTAAGTTCGGGAAAAAGTTTGACGGTGGATTTGCTTGTGGACCACGCTGTGATGTGATGTGCTTCATACACCACGTCTCTAAAGTTGCCCATTTTGTGTAATAGGTAGGTTAATTTGGTAAGTGGATCATTAGATAGCATTGAAGAGACCATGCCTACATTTTCGCCCATAGTACAAACCATTCACTTGTGGTATTCAGAATTTGATATTTGGATTTGGAGTTCAGATTGCCATTGTTTTTTTTTTTTCAAGTTGAGTAGGTAAATGTAAAACATAAAAGTAGGTAGTCTTAACAGCTAACAGCATGTCGTGGTCTCTTCACGTGCTATCTATGTTCTTTTTGTGAGTGTGTGTGCGGCCTTTTGGGCAGCACACAAAGGTAAGTCATGCACACACACCCCACAAATGTTTAATCAGTTGCAGTTTCTAGAAGGTAAGCACACCTGTTGGTGGGCAGTGCAGTTCATGTGTGCATCTTTCTGTCTCTTCACTTCAGCTGCTTACAAGTATGGTGATGGTAAGAAAATTGATGGTAAGAGGGTGGTGGTTGACATTGAGAGAGGGAGGACTGTCAAAACTTGGAGACCTCGGAGATTGGGTAAGTCTGGGGAACTGATTGTATGAGGAGGGGGGGGGGGGGGGGGGGGGTTGGAATGTGTTACGGTAGACTCGCAGTTAGACTTTGCAGCTTCTTATTCTGACTACATACAATGTACATGTACATGTATGCTTGCATAGAAGGTTTGGATACTCACCACAGAAATACCAGGATCGTTGTAATGACGGTCGAAGGTTGCACACGCGTTTGAACTGTCGAGTATTGCAATCCTAAAACCTGGCAAGGCCAGGGTATGCTGTCGTAACGTTTGGGGTCTTTGTGGAGGGTATTCATTTTTGTATTCCCTGTTACAAGCCACAGAGTGTTTGCGGTCTAGCTACTTACACAGGTTGCTAGGTTACTAGGTTGCAACTTATGGCCTGCAACTGATATGAATATGGGTTTAAAAACTTTTTTTTGAAACTCAGTACATCCTGGATCCCGTGTACATGTATGTATGCTGGGTTTCAGTAGCATGTTACCCACCAGTAGAAGGTTGTATGTGCCAACACACAACTCGTGTGTGACTTAGTACTCAATGCACTGGTATTTTGTGGAGTGTACTGCAATGCATGCTGTAACAGAGCAGTTGTATTATGCATTCGTGGGCCATTCCCTGGTTGTGTGCAGGCGGTGGTCTTGGAGGAACACGTCGTGGAGCTCCTCATGAAAATATAAAGTACTCTGGTCGAGTGGATGAACGGTTAGTTATTATTTATAAAGTGTGTTAAGTGTGGTCGCTGTATCACAGGTAGTCTTGTTGTGTGATAGGTGTACAGGGTGTATGGTTTCAATGCTTTAGCTGAAGGCTGTGTATACAACTTGTCTCCTTGGCAGTGTATGTATATATGGCATACTGATTTGTACAAATGCAAAGATGTTATTAATGTAGCCATCTGCGGTAGTTACCAGGCTACAGGAACGTATTTACGTGTAGAGCACCACCTCGACCTTAACTTAATGTGTATGTGTGTGTGTCACCCTATTAGCAGCAATGGGACAAGTACACACATGTAAAGTGGTACCTGGATAACTGTATACTTTTCTTTATATTCACAGGGATATGGAGCGTAGTGGATCTGAAAGAGGTGATCGTGACAAAGATCGTGACAGGGACCGGGAAAGAAGGGCAGACAGGTCTAGGGATAAAGACAGAGACCCTCACAGCAGAGAGAGAGATAGGGAGCGAGACAAGAAACACAGAAGAAGTAGAAGCAGGTACATGATATGTATATCTGGATATTGCTATCCGTACTTAAATATCATGGCATCGTTGCCTCTGACGTATCGGTTAATTATGTATGAGTGCAGTGAAAAAAAAAATGCACAAACTATTTTAGCTTCAGATTTCAATGCTTCACTGCTGGACGCCTGATGAAACTCCTACTATAGATGTAGCTATTGAATGGATCACTAATATGTCAATTCGGCTAACTGCCACATCACATATTTTGTTACTGCTGTGGTGATGAGAATGGTTATGCTACTCACAATAGCCCACGTGTTTTATGATGCATTGTTAACACTGCAACCCAGGGGGAAATTTAGTCAATTTTGAGGCACAGAGCATCCTCCAGCTAATGTGCAAACTACATTCATCTTCCCTTTGTTGTACATTGTGTCTCATATAAACATACCATCCAGTCAAATCTTTATAGTGCTCCCGCCCCATGTGCTGCACCACGTGATGCCCCACCTCCAGGTCAATCACCAACATGGTTAAAGTTTATTGTGCACGTTGCGCCACACACACAACCACATAGACACACAAAGAACGGGTGCCCTTGCTATATGCCCATCTGCTTAGACACTTTAAGTCGTTTTTCAGTTGAATCTTTGATGTACATGTAGCCATCTGTGGCTGTTTCAGATTTCCAGCGATCATGTCGCTTGAATAGTCTGTCAGACACACCTGCATAGCCTGAAGACTATGCAAACCGAATGGTTTAGGATCATAACCCAGCTGCGATATTTTGTTCAACCTGGTGCAACTAAGGCCTCCAGTTTTTCTGAGACGTTCTCCGTTTTTGGTTACTGATATTCCCCGAAACACACATGCTTTAGATGTGTGTTCAAGTTCCCCCATACTGAAATACTTCTCCATCATACCAACTGGGCATGTCACCTCTCCCTTGCAAGCTTTAACCAATACTGGTCAGTCTTACTGGACACTACCGTGCTCTAGGCATTGAATGTGATATCTTCGCACTTGAGCTTTATCAGCCCATCACATCGCATGAACCCCACAAAAGTCGCCAGACACACTGCCAACAGCCTGACCTCTGTCAGGGATGGAGCTGGCCCAGCAGCCTCCACCATGGCCCTCAACACATCAGCCGTAACTGGTTCCTTCTGAACCTTCGACTTCACAAGAATGCGCCTTAAGCCTTCCGAAGTAGCCTTAACTAAAGGTGACCCACCCAATGGCTGGAGCCCTGCTAACCCATGTGAGCATGCACTGCCTCCTCTACAGCTGCTTTGTATTCTGAGGGCTCACTGAGGTGCTGCAAGTACAGCACAAGATGAAGCTCCTGTACTGGGACTCCTTCTCTTGCATCTGCCCAAGTCTTCTAACGCTGATAGGCACCAAGGTACTTCTTTGTAGTACTACTGTCTGCCCTGCTCCTCAGCACTGCTGCTGGTAGTGCTTTGGCCAACCTTTGCAGCTCGGGGTCCTCCAGATTACTCAGCAGAGGCCACGCTCCTGATATGAAGACACCTGCAGAGAAAATAACAAAGTGTAAATTGTGTTATCCACTGCACTTTAGCCATGCCACAGCCACCGAGGCCTGACATAGGCTACAACACCAAGTACCACCACTGGTACAACATAGATAGCCGCCGAGGCTATCACACAACATAGCCGCCCGAGGCTATCACACAACATAGCCGCCGAGGCTATCACACAACATAGCCGCCGAGGCTATCACACAACATAGCCGCCCGAGGCTATCACACAACATAGCCGCCGAGGCTATCACACAACATAGCCGCCGAGGCTATCACACAACATAGCCGCCAGCATAGCTGCCGAGGCTATCACATACACACAATACACAGCCTATACAGCCACCAAGGCTATATGCGCAACACAGCCGCTGAGGCTAGGATACAGGGTAATCCTCTGATACATGTACTTCCGTTTTGATAAATTCGTATTTGTACAGCAATCATTTCCGTTTTAGGAAACTTCCCTTTGAAAAGGGCTGGACCAGATCTACCCTGCTGAATAAGCTGTTGTGATAGCGGTAACGCTAACCACGCCAACACAAATGGTGCCCACCCTCTAGCATGGGTGTGTAAGCAAAGGCCAAAAGGGGACTGGCTCCCATGGAGGCACAACTAGTGTCTCGTGAGCTTTACAATGCTCCGCATGTATTGAGTACTCGTGGCACTAACATTGGTGGTGGACACCACCAGTTGTTTTCATTACACCAGTCTACTGTAAATGCATCCACTGCTTCTGAACCAGGGCATGCGTGTCGGGAATTGAAACGATCGACCTGTGCATTATAGCACGTAGCAAATCTTTCCACTGTATGTAGGCCCCATTTTTCATCCAACCCTTTGTACACTTCCGGGTTAATATACCAATCCTCTTCATCAATAATACGACTAAAGTAATCTGCAAGCTGATTTTTCTCCCTTGGAACCCACTCTGGCTCTATCCTGATATTATGGGTTGCACAAGCCCTGAACACCTTCAATGCCTCTACCTGCAAATGGGGCTTACAACTACCCACTTTCAGAATTCAAGCAACGTTTTGGTTATCCGTAAACCAACGCATTCACCAGCTCTCTCCAAGTTGAGCTCTGTTTAGCTTCATCTGGTATCCAGTTTACCTTGAGCAATATGCATACTATGTTCCACTGTATAGCCTCCATACCATATAGGCTGTGAGTTATACTTCTGTGGGCACTCTGCCAAAAATCGCATCTCATCTTTTGCTTCATTTGGTACTGCTAGAAAATCACACCATGCAATCCTGGTCTCCAATACTGAATACAATGCTCGAGTCAAAGGCCTGGCAACTGGACCTAAGGCTAGACTCAATGAGATATGATCTTACCAACCAAGCTTGCTATGAACTTTGCTCTGAGGGAAGCTTGCTTTTTAACTGCCATTACCAGGTTAGCTTGAAGAGCACTGATCTTCCTTGTAGGCACAGAAATACATCCCTGCCCCAGGTCCAAGTCAAAACCAAGCCACTCCAGCTTATATGTGGGTGTCCAAACTGATTTGGCTTCATTGAATATCCACCCTGCTTTTGCCAGTGTGTCCTTTACCCAATTACTAGCTGTATTGGCTTCCGCTTCATTTATTAGGGCACAAACCCCATCATACAAATACACCACTATCTTAAGTCCCTTATTACGCCATAGCCTAACTAATGGGCGCATCAAGATTGTAAACACATAAGGTGCTGATGACAACCCAAAAGGCAACACCGCAAATCTATACACAATACCCTCCCATGAAAACCCTAAGTACTTACGATGCTTCGGTGCCACATCAATGTGGTGGTAGCCAGACTTCAAATCAAATGAAAACATCCACTCACCAGGTTCAGATAGCGTCATCACCACACACAAGTCCTCATACTTGAACGTCTGCTTCCATAGCGACCTATTTACATGTACATGTCTTAGATTTACTATCAACCACTTTTTCCCAGAATGATTGGTTACCACCGATGGAGGGCTACACACATGGGGTACCTCAGGTGCTAATTCAGTGTACCCTCCTAACAGCAGGTCTGCCACAGTCCCATTAACAAAATCTCTTTCTACCAAAGCTGATTTTTGATTAGGGCGGGAATAGGATGCAGACTCGTTATAAAAAGGTAATAGGTAACCATTCTCAATTGTGTCTAATATCCAAGGTGGAGCGTCAAGCTCCTTCCAAAAGACAAGGCAACCCTTTAAACGCCCACGTACTGAGCTTCCGTGTGCCTCACATCCTTGCATTTCCCAGAACCTGCTAGACACACAACTGAGATGTTGAATGTTTCAACTCCTACTTCATTTGTAAGTTTAACACATGCTCAGAATTAGCCAAAGGATGTGCACTACAGTCACCTTTGGACACACTCGCCTCCAGTGGCCAGCATCCCCACATTCATAACAGGTACCCGATGGGAACCTTGGAGCCAGCGTTGGCTGAGCACTGGCACCTTTTGTAGCCTCCATGCTCTTTGCAGGAAATGGCCACAGCATTCCATAAGCCACAGGTGGCTTAGCTCCAAATTCCTCTTTGGCTTTGGCCTCTTTCAGCTTCCTCTTCTTTGCCAGCTTCTTTTCCACCTTTCCCTCAGCCTTCTCCATCCTCCTCTCGTCCTTTGAGTTATTGGCTAGGTCGTCCACCTCGTATTCTTCCACGACCGCCCAGCCAGCCTCAGCTAGTTTGGTCACTTTTTGCCTGCGTAAGAGAAGAGCCGTGCCTTCCTCAAGCTCCTTCACAGCACTATTGAGGAGCGCCTTCGAACTGGTGGTGGTTGTTTCAACCTTCCTTTTCGCTGGCGCTGCTGCCTCGACCTTGTCCACCACCCGGTCATTAAATTTATGTTGGAGCTCGTTGCCTTTCCTCCTGAACTGATAGCTCTCTTTTCGCGCGTTCCTATCACTGCGCTCAGTCGCCGCCTCTTGACCCCGCCAAGCGCTTAGTAGTTATCTTGCATCCTGCACGTCCCTTCCAGGATAAGGTTGGCAGCGGTAGATGTCGATGTGTCCTCTGTTCAACCCTCGGGCCTCGCTTGCTGGAGTTTCACACTTAGTGCACATTTCAGAAAAGTTTGCAGCACGTGCACAAACACTGACTGACAATTCCAATGCGCATATTTCCCTTTATACCCCATCAAGCAGGTGGCCAATCACATTTGGGAGGGAGCTAGGTTTCTGTATAATTTGCTGTGCTCACCCGACAGAAACGTGTATTAGTTGGGTGGTTCTCGTTTTAGAGGTACACATTTACTCTTGAAAACTGTGTGAAACCTTGTGAAAAGTAGTTTTTAAAATTGAGGCCCTTAGATAAATGAAGCAGGAATAATGCAAGGTAGTGAAATGGGAGAACAACATTACCACAAGTGAATTGTTGTGTGGGTAGACTTCGAGAATCTTTCATCCTGTCTTACAAAAAAAAACAAGCCATGACTCTATATACAGGCATGTGCAGACTGGATTTGTTGCTGAGAAATGCATTAGCTGATCATGGACCATGCTCCCTGCCAGACATGAATGTAAATGTTATCTAACTCTAACTAGCTTCTGAAAACAAGTACAATAGAAGCTTTGGCTTGTTTGAAAGCTGAATTAATACACCCTCTCAAAGTTGTAAACCATGTTTAATGAAGTAGTGCAAGAACAGGTGTATCTGAGGGCATTCACCTCATCCAAAGCTATTTACCGTTCGACTTAATCATGCAACAGCGAATCATTTATGAAAAACAGTATAATTTAATTTACTCCTCATCAACGAAAATGAGATTATGAAATCCACAATAGCCCCAATTTCCTCACACATCTCACAGATGTAGTTTTTTTTAAGTTTCTAGAACTGAAGTGCACTAATATTGTAGATTGTACTGTACAAGTAACAGCATACAAGCATCTACATTGGGCATGTATTTATCAATGAGTGTAAAGTGACATATAAAGCGGTTGGCAGGGATTTATCTGACCCATTTGCTAACCTCCTGTGACTTTTGAAAATTATATTTGGATGGTACCGCTTTCAGTGTTTCCCCCGAGCACCAGGATATGCATTCCAGGTGATAAAATGTGTGTTATGAATTTAATTAAGCACTTGGTTGCTTTATCATATGTGGTTTCTTAATTATATACCTTGTCATTAAAGGATGAGATGACACATAAATAGTAAATTGACACGCAGTCCTGTGCAAACGCACTGCGTTCACTTTCGCAATAGAAGGTATATAAAGCTAAATATAGCTATAGTATAGCCCTATGCGGTGACCTCGACGCTACCCATCCTTCTCCTCAGTGCTCACACAAAAATGACATGCCGGGTGTACCTGAACTGATCTTGTGAGAACTAGCTGAATTAATCACGCTAGCATTGCCAGTAATGACATGCCAAAATCCATACTTTCTAGTGTAGTGTTTTGTTTGGTACATGTGCAAATGACCGTGCTCTGACGGCATATTTGACCATGTCTTCCTTTAATCAAGACGCCGCATGGCCAGTTGAAATTGTTTGCATCGCGAGTTCCTTTTATATGCCACCTCCTCCTTCAAATGTTTCTAATTATATTTGGACAAACCCCTAAGTGCATCACCTATTTAATCTTTAATCTATTTCCATCCTTAATTTAAGATGGAAATCCTGAATTAAGGATGACTTTATGCTGCTCATATCAACTTCAATTCACATCATATTGGATATTTTGGGGGATATTAAGCTTCTATAGGCTTTCATCTAAACAGCGCTTTCTAATTAGTCGTTACATCTTTTTTTTTTAGCAAAACCACTGTTTAGGTTTTGTGTAACGTTCGTTCGTAATAATGCCGCCTACAATCAAAGTCAGAGAAAAAGTAAAAGGAAATAACGACTAATTAGCTAGCGCCATTTAGATGAAAGCCTATAAAAGGTTAATATCGCCAAAAGTCATCCTTAATTCAGGATTTCCATCCTAAATTAATTATGGAAATAGATTAAAGATTAACATCTGTACTTGACAAGTAATTATCTTTATTCACACTCTTCGCGCTACCGAAGTGCCACGCTCTGGGCTGCTTTTTATTGAGATAGTGCTAATCACGTAAATGTAACCAGTGACACAGGCGAGATCGTTACAAAGCGCTGCTTGATTGCATTGATAGATAAAATCCCTGATCACTGCTGTGTTCAAAAATGTTTTCATCAAAGCTACACTGGTTGCTTTCTCAAATTAGTGCAAATGAATTATGAGAATGCAGTACACATGTCTGTACATGTTACTGCTGGAGCACTATTTCATTTCTACATGCCTTTACCATGCGTAGTGTTTACTGGTGGGTGTGATTTGTTTCAGGGAGAGGGATCATAAAGATAGAAGTCGCAGTCGTGATCGGGATGATAAGAAGGATCGTGATAGAAAAGATGAGAGGAAAGATGAGAGAAAGGATGAAAGAAAGGACAGGGAATCAAAGGACAGCAGAAGTAGCAAGAAAGACAAAGACAAGGTGAGGCAGAGTCGTGGTAAATTATACTTCATGCATGGGGGTGGCAGGAAGGTTATAATAAATCTATTGTGAACTTCTCGTATTCTTACAGGGTCCATGAAAATCGAATACTTTTTTGGCCTATTATGTGCAACTCACTTTTTAAAATTAGTCGAAAGGGTTCTAATTGCCAGAAATACCGAGTCCAACTCTCTGTGTATGATGTTTAGAGCTAGCCAGTTTTGTAACTACTTTCGTGCGGAACCTGCATTCATTTAAGTCGAGCGGGTAAGACCCATTACCGGAAACGGGGCACTTTCTCACAATGTTTCTTTATTGAAAAACAGCATAAACTTGCTTACCTGGTTAGGATGGGAGGGCTCGAACACATTCTGGCAATATCCTATAATTCTAACGTCAGAACAAGAACTACTCCCTATATCTTGATCCTAGACCCAATTTTGGTTGTTCGCAGGTAATATTTGTGTCCGGAGTTGAGGCATTTTCCGACACTGCATGTTGCATGATAAAGCAGTGAATCCAAGTATGGACAACCCAATAATAGCTTAGGTTTGAAAATCTCCAAGCTACAGTCACATTATTGCTAAAGTTAAAAGAAAACAGATCTGGGTAATGCATTAAAGACGTTATCTATCCAGTGCATAACTTGGTGTAGATTTCAAAAAAAGTATTCGATTTGCACGGACCCTGGGTTTATCATGTCACATGATTTGGCGAACTCATTATAATCACCAACCACCTCAGACCCCCTGTTGTTACCTTTCCTTCTGCCAGTTAGTGCCACACGCTCATTCCAGCTGTATGCCTAAAATAAACTTTTTGTAAATAATACCACAATGGTTAATCTGATATAGGGAACGGGAGGGGGGGGGGGATACATACATGTAGGTCTTTTAATTGAAATCCAATTTTCATTGCTATCTGTTCAATATGTACTCAGGAATTCAATCATTTTGTCATTTTGATTGCATGTAGTTACTGATTTTCAACTACAAATTACATTCATTGGTAATGAGAACCATACATGAAATGAGCCTTAATCTAGGTAAAGGGTGGGGGCGTGGCTTTCTATACTAAACGGGTACTCAACACAAAACTGTTCATTGTTTTCTTACTTGCTTGTCTAAACGCATAACACAAGTCTGTAAATACGCACTCATCCTCATCTTCCACATTGATTTCAATTTTGTTATTATACATGCTTATACCCAATGAAGGCTGTACAGCAAAATAAAATCAACGCTACGCCACACAAAAAACTTGAATTAACCTGTTTTTGACAAAACTAATAAAATCAAAGATACACTTTATCTCAGTATCACAGACTATGAGCGCATGGACCATTATATTGTATTTTCCCTTAATTTTGACTGCTACAATTCAGGTTAAAATAGTTATCTGAGTACCTGGACCATGATATTTTCGCATATTTTCACTGCCACAATTCAGGTTAAAATAGTTATCTGAGTGCCTGGACCATGATATCTTCACTGCCAGTGTTATTGTATTATACTTTTGTATTTTTCCCCTCCATTTTGTGCAGGACAAGGAGAAGCGTGAAAGACGCAATAGAGACAAGGACATTGACAGTTCCGTTGATGGCATGGAGGTTTAAACTGTTAATAGTGATGCTCATGTATTACTGTATGGAGGCATTGATGTTTGTAAGTGCCACTGTTGATATAGTTATGGCCAATCAAGGGTAAGCTGATGCGGTTACGCTAACCTCAGAGATACAACACATGTACCTCTTCCCATTTTAACATGTTCATTGTGATCTCATGGGTTGCAGTTGTATGGCACATGGAAGCTAATACAGGGTCAGTTGTGACACTAGATGTGTGACGGAAAAGCATCTGGGAAGTGCCTTGATGGTCTTGGACGTTTATGCTTGAAGGTGATAAATCAGATTTTAGTTAAACAGGATTAGTAAAGGCAAACACAAATTGATGTGTTTCCAGTGAAAGTTGTAATGCTTGTGTGCTAGGAAAGCACGCATTTACCACCTTATAGTATTGAATGCAACGCAAGCATCAGAGGAGTTACTTTGCCTAATGATATACATTTTCCTTTGTACCACACATACTTATGTTGGCATCTATGACTGATGTGTGTACATTCAATGCAAGTGGAGAGGTAACAGTGATATTGATATCAAATGCCACTGGATTGAAGTTATGTGCATGTGTGGTGGGGACTGGCTTTCCAGCTCTATGGCATTGCTGCACTTGATTTTTGTAAATGCACTTGTGAGCACCTGAACATCTATATTGGTGCATGTTGATATATATTATCTCTTTTGCATGTCAGCACATTATGGCGCACAACAAAGTAAACTGCACGTTGGGCACATGACAGCATGCATCCAAGAGAGGAGAATGAGCAATTATATGAACAATGCTCCAGCCTATATAGCTGTGCATACACCAACATGTCAAACAAGCTGACACGGAAAGTGCATGCATGTACATGTGTGCCTTTTACCATCATGCAAAGTCCGGCAATGATGCATGTGCATGAAAGTGATCATGAGAGCGTTGTGTTTTAGTAAGGTTCGCTTATGCACGTATGCATGCATGCAGCGTCTTGCTAGCAAATTCTGTTTCCACAATGGTTCACTTTGAATTCCAAGACGAGTCATGTGTCCTGGTCACATGGCATGTATATTGTTGCGTCATGCATTATACTACCATTTTGGTGTCATTTGCGTTGTAATTCCAATAACTAATTTTAAAAATGTACGGAGGATATAAAAGAGCGCTGCAGTTACGACTGAAAACATTAAGGAACGCTAAAACACTGATTTATATATACATAGGTAATTTTTTTTAATTCTCAGTGAAAGTGTGCATGGCGTATCATGACTTGTTCCTCTAGCTGGGTCTTTGCGTCAAGATGAAAATTGAAACTACTATATGCTAGTTGATAGATTCGCGTGAATGAACAATGTTCCTTTTTTATAACCTACAGTTGATCGCCTATCACGGGATGAACACCGCTGGGCTCCAACTGGTCAAATCAAGCGCTGGTTCGTACGTCCTGATATCGAGAGATCCGCCCGAATTTATCAGTTACGAGCCGACGAATAGCTTTTTCCTTGGCTACGGGATAGAGGGCTCTAACATGACAGCCGAGCAAGACGCCAAGGTGATGGCTGAGTGTGTGTCTAGAACAGTTCTCCCTCGCTCCAACGTAAGTATGAAAATGTCGTCCTCTAATCCTATGGCTTGCGCGGGGAGCCAGATAGCAAAAGAATTCAAGACCCATGCGTCGCAGGTGGGACGAGATGGACTCTTCGTGTTTTATTATGCTGGTCCCGGGGTGCAAGTATCGCCTGATTGCTGGAGCATCGTTTCAAGTAACTTCGACCGGAGCGATCCGACCACGTTCATAACGGCCCAGACGATAAATTCGTGGTTCAGGGACGTTCATTCTGAGGCAAAGGAAGTTTTAATGATTTTCGCTTGTCCGTTCGCTGACAAAATCACATCCGCTTTCGACAAAGGCCCGCAATCCGGGCTCAATATGTCGTCGATTGCCTTGCCCTCACCAGTGGACCAAATGGCGACTCTCTCTCCGCTCAAGTGCTCAACGTCCAATTATTTCCTCTGCCAAGCCATGACCACGTCCTTTTTATCTTCCGGAATTCTCCAGCTGAAGCGGATCTACGACAAGACAGTCACCTGTTGCAGGGCCTTCTCAGACCTCATAGTCACGTATGACCCCGTCCTCAAATGTCTAAACAGACACTCCTCCTCCGAGCCCACCCTAGCATCGACGAGAAAGCCCCAGCCCGTCACTTGCGCACTGGACAGAGAAGAAACGGATGCTGTCCCAGGAAACTTGGCCTTCCTTGCAAAACACTTCACACGAGGAGGCCGAGGGCATTCGCGTCTCCACCACTACGTCGACGTCTGGCTGCAATCTGCAGAAAATTTAGATTCGGGTCCTCTAGCCGTCTTGCGCAGCATGAACACGCTGAACGAAGAACTGGTGAATGCCGTCGTGTGTGTCCTCATGTGCAGCTTAGCGTCCATACAGGTGGCTTTCGAGCCGGGCAGTGCCGGCAGCGCAAACCTACTGATCATAGCTTTCATGACGGTGTCGGCAACAGTGACATCAGTCTACCCGGACGTGAGCCTAGGGGTGGATCACTTCAAACTCTCGTGCCAGTTTTATTACCGCATTTTGAGCGCCTGCGGTATAGAAACGAGTTCTGTCCGCATGCTGTATGACAGAGTGTGTCAAGAGACGGTTTGAGTCTATATGCGCGTGCATGCATTTGCTGACGTTAAGTTGTGTACAATTGAATTACGTAACGGTACAAAAATCCCCAACTTACCATGTGTGTGCCGTAAACTTGTATTATTCATCCATGCACCGTAGTTAATACATGACGTACGGTATATCAGCTAGTGCTCTAACTGGTTAATATAGGGTCTTATCAATCTATATTTTACGTACGTGGCCGTTCCTTTTATATGTTCATTTGTCTGTGGCAATCCACACACCCTACAAGTAAATGCAGGTGTTGAGATATTTAATTAGCACAAAATTCACAGATCGAGGCCTATCACTTATAATAGGATCGTAGGGACGTAACGCGATATATGGGCACAGTGGTTTCGATATAGGGGTGATGTAGACATTAATTTATTATTTCTTACAGGATTACAATATAGCGTTTCCATAACAATTTATGAGTTATTAATTATTTGTAATAGATATAATCAAGCCACTATTATAATCAAGATATTTTTTTAAAAATTGAGATCGATTCTCTCAATATTTCATCTTTATTATGTTAGTTACCTACTGTCACTGCAAGCATTGGCACTATTTTCTTCTGCTTCCTCTTGAAGTAGTGACATCAGTGCCCGCATTTTCCTAGCTGCTTCTTTCGTATGGGCTGAGCTATAATGCAACAACAATGTTTCCACCCCTTCACTCCCATAGCAATCTGAGCTGTTTATGATCTGCAGCTGAGGGCTGGTTACAGGTTCAAAAAACACTGCTTCTGGATATTTTGGAACGACTGAAAACAATCATACAAGCTGCACTTCTTCGGAACTTTCCTCATCTTGGCGCCATGTGGTTTGTTCGTAACGCACACTAGCTGCTTTTCAATGGCTTCCATAACTTCTTTAGGCTGAACACCTTCGTCAGACAGAAATTGTCTTTCAGCATCTGTATTGTAAACTCTAGACATTACTTGTAAACTTCCACGATCGTGATCTTCGCTAGCTGTCGTAGCCATGGCGCGTGCGCGTATATATAAGTACATGTATTATTATTAATGTGGGTTTTTCATACGCTCGAGTAAGTGGCCAGCGTTTAATTCTGGCCTTATTAGTATCGCTAAACAGAAAGCGGGGGCGTTGTCGGCGCGTATATTTGGGATGCCAACTGAAATCAGTAGCAATCTATTGTATCGATTTTCAAAATAAATGGGCTCTAGTTTGTCCTAGCCAATGACAATTTTTTTGCCATTACGCAAGCCTTTTGTTATTCTAAAGACTTTAAGCATATTTGGTATCTTTTTGTAAACCGCTATCTAATTACACATTAATTTTGTTTCCCATTAAATTGTCATTAATAACCACCACTTATTAGTCCATTATTGAATAAGTAAACTGATTTGGTAATACAGTGAATTATTAAAACTCAAAATTGTACTGGATTTTCAAGTTTGTTGAATAAAACGCCACTCAAATTTCATACTTTTATCAAGCTTATTCTGCAGTTTCATGTTAGTAATTAAAAGTTGTCTTTTATTGTGTGAAATTAATGCAAGCTCTTGGATTTTGAACTGTAGTCTGTCCAGCATGGAGTTTGAGAGTGCCTGAATTATTAATTACGCGTACATTTTAAATTCCACATGTCAACTTTGATGCTTCTTCCTTGGAACATTTTATTATATCGTGTTAGGTCCTTTTTTTCTGCAACGATCCCATATTATTTATTCATTTATTATAAAGGCAAGTATTTTTGGGCCTATCTAAAAACAAATGACATCTGGCTATTGTAGAAAAATTCAAAACTAAAACGGTATTTTTTTATTAATACTAATACAGTATAATTAAATGTATAAATGTATACCTTGTAACAATGATGGCAATATTCTCTAAATACTTTAATGTATTAGTATATATACCTATCACCTAGACTACACAAAAAAAGAAAGAGAAACACACACACACACACACACACACACACACACACACAGAACACACACAAAACATTTTCAGACCTCACCCACTGAATGCTGAAACCTAGCACGAGATAGCAAGGCTCTGGCATTGCAGTGAGCTAGGGTGAGGTTCAGTCTCTGGTAGATGCTTGTAATGGCCTTTGACTTGCTGCACTGCAACTGCAAAGCCAGACGGGCAGCCAGCCGAGAAATGGAACCCTGAGCTTCCACACCCCAACAACCATAGGTCTCTACTGCCAAGGGTATGCAGACCCAACCCAACTCTGTGCACTTGGCATCATTGGCATTGTCCTTGCGCACTTCAGCCTTACCAGCTGCTGACCCACTTCTGGCTCCCGCTTCATTCAATGTAGTGGAGTTAAGCGGAGAGACCACTGTTAGGTCAAAAGCAGCTGGCTTCCCAATCATCCAGTTGGGCACTAGGATGTCCGCCGGCCTACTGAGCGAACTTTCAGCCCGATACCCATGACCTACCTCAAGCTGACAACCCAGCCTTGCCCTGTGACAAAACTGGGCAAAAACATCTCTTGTTGTGGCTCAACACCACACCACCACCTCCTTTGCACGTCATGGCATGATGCCCCAGAGGATCCAGCTGGTGGTCAGGGCAGTTAAGGACAATGTAGCTGTGATGATGTGTCCATCCCAAGCCACCATTTTAAAGCAACCTGGAACTCGTCTGGATCCAAGCTAAGATTAAGACCCCTTGATGGAATTACGGCTTGCCATGAGGAAGCATGACATGATGTGACTGAAAGTAGACAAGCACGGTTGGCCGAGGTGGAGATGAGGCACAGCTGGTCAAATTGATAGTCATCAATTCTGGATGATAAGTCTTTTTGACTTAAACAGGGCTCCAGGAGAGACTCTTCAGAGATGGAACTTGCAGGTGGAACCAAGCTATTGAACAAGGTGACAGCTTGTAAGGTGAACTCATCCAGTGGAGCTGAAAAACCTGCTTTGTTACCTGAGGCCAGATAAGCAGCCTAGCAATGTAAAGCCAACCTACGGAGGCCTAGACCACCCCTGCTGAGGCTGAGCTGAACTTGAAGCCACTCAAGAGTCAGAGGGATCAATTGCAACAGTGTCACAAAAGTGACGATGAACCTCCGCATCAAACAATGCTAGGCCTTCAGACACAAGGGCAGGTGGAGTGGAGCGAGCTAAATGGACCAGCTTACAAAATGACGTAAGAGAAGGAGTGCAATTTGAGGATCTACTGAACCCACCTCTGACATCTGGGACAGTAATTTGACCGCATTAACAAATCACGTAACACAGACTAAGTACATGTACAAGTACGTAACATAGTGTTACACTGCTTATCATAATATAAATCTACTTACGCTGATACTATATGAGCTATTATAAACACGGTTGGTTGACACTTCCAATAAAAATAATTTTCAAAGATGTTATAACTCCAAATAAGTAGAGTAGTGCTCAGATTGTACAATGTGGCTTCTTTGGGTGTGGTGTAAGCTGTTTACAGTGCTGACATGGACATGTAGAGAACACAATGTGCCGGGCTAGGGTTAGCTGGGCTAGGGCTGGGGTCACTAAACCATTATCTATCTAGACGGTGTACTAGTTGATCAACCAACTTCAACAACTTCTCTGGCAAAGAGTCAAGTTCAGATGATTCAACACTGATACCAGGCACACGCTCTGTACTTCTGTTCTGCTCTAGCCCATCACTCTCAGATGGCTTGGAGACAGTATCATGGTCTTTTGAAACTGACGATTCCAATCGTGTCTTCAATTTGTTCAGAGAAGAAACCAAATCAGCTGAAAGAAAGATCATGCCATCACTAACAGAGATCACAACGCATAATCTGAACATAGTCATTTACATAATTACCACTCTCTTTTCCATCACCTCATCAAAGCGCATCGTTCCCTACATCCCTTCCCCCCTCCCTACATCCCTTCCCCCTCCCTACATCCCTTCCCCCCTCCCTACATCCTTCCTCTCTCATGCACCCACCTCCTCCTACAGCCCTCCATATAACTGCCCTACACCCTCCTCCCACTCCTACATCACACCTCCCCCTACATCCATCCTACCCTTCCTCCCTCCTACATCCCCTTCCTCCTAATCTCTCCTCCCTCCTACATCCCCTCCCCCTCCCCCTCCCTACATCCTCCTCCCTCCTACATCCCTCCTCCCTCCTACATCCTCCTTCCTCCTATCCCTCCTACATCCCTCCTCCCTCCTACATCCCTCCTTCCTCCTACATCTCTCCTCCTTCCTACATCGCTCCTCCCTCCTACACATCCCTCTTCCCCCTCCCTGCCTCCCTCCTCCCTCCTAATCTTATCAGGACTATTATGGTGAAGTGTGGCTAATAATAGAAATACAGAAGTAGGTGCAGGAATGAAAATCATCATGGCAAAAATGTTTACACAAGCGTTCAGAATGCAATGCAATGACACAGTAGTTGGGCATAGTCTGACGTCCGCCAAAATGTGAAGGTCAGACTACACCCAACTAATGATATATGTACGTGACTACACGGGACATGCAGAGGACATCTGACAAATTTGTCAAAAGGTAGCTGCAGTTGAAATGGACTACTTTCATGCCTACTCCAAACATGTTCATAATGGTACATGTCAATACATTACAGTATTTCAATACTTACCACTGGTGATTAACCTTTAATATCCAGGGTCTGGTCCAATGCATTGGACCAAACTTTCAAATTTATCTTAAATTGAAATTGAATTACCAAGCAACCATATCTTCATATATGTAGTTGTTTCGTGACACTTCATACTTAATTGTCAATTAATTTCTACATCACTAAGTTGGTCCATAAAATTCGGGTAATTGGATGCGGTCATAATTAAAAGTGCATTATGAAAAATGTACGACAAGTATAACTGTTTTGAAATGTTTTAAGTGTGTGCTACTTTATGCATTCTTTGTCAGTTCAAACTCCATTGCAGTTTTCTACCAACGATGCAGCACTTCACATCCTCAAATGACAAATACATATAGTTCATTCGGTTTACAACTCGAAAATATACTTTTATCTTTGCACTGTTCCAAAGACAAGCCTTACTAGCCCAATCTTTGCACTGTGCCAAAGACAAGCCTTACTAGCCCAATCTTTGCACTGTGCCGAAGACAAGCCTTACTAGCCCTTGCACGTTGTTATAATTTATTTTGTTGGTACTAGAAGTTGCTTTGCTAATGTATTGACTGTATTTGTGAATAATTGCATGATGTACCAGTATTTTCTGAATTGCTGACCATTTGTACAGTACAATTTTGTTTTATTCTCTGTTCATATGGATTTGTTAAAAATTAACTAACTTGCATCAATTATGGTTAATGAACTACAAACCAATGGCTCTGTTAATTAGTAAGGCATCTCGTACTGCCCAAACACTCTCATGAGGTATAAAGTCTGCTTTTGGCTTGTAAGAGTGATCAAATTCGAAGCAAGACCAGGTGAATCATTGCTATGAAAAAGTAAAAAGGGAGTCAAACTATATGCATGTGCATGTATGTATAGTACAATAGTATACCGCACGTTCTGCTGAAGTTCACCGTTGACATCAACCTCTTCCTCCGTGGAAGATTTGTCACCCTCCTCTTCACAATAATCATTTACTGGCAAATGAGTATCATCATCATCATCCTGATGTACTTCACAGGGGAGATTTCTTTCCCCTTTGCAGGTGCTGAGGCTTAGCTGCCCAAAGACATGCGGCAAACAAATGCGTCTCGTAGATTCTGTCATAGAGCCCTCGTCTTTCCACTCTACTACGTACTCTTTACTGTGTTAAGTGCCAAAGGCCTGCCCTATGAATGCCTTCCTTCCTTAGGCCTTCTTTATCTTTCTGACATTACTTGTGCCCAGTTTGAATATGCTATGCCATTTTCCAAACACACCCCTTTACCAGTGGTTTTAATTTTGACTGCATATCTCGATCAAGCACGCATAGAAAGAAGGATGTACAGTTTTCTACACTGTAAGCTACTACTACAGGCAGTAGAATTTATATTTCATTCTTCTCACACATCGTTTGCCCAAAATACTAATTTTTACTTGCATCCTACGCGTAGAACATCGGGAGATTAAAGGTTAATATTCATTTGCTGCTAAACCAAACTTCTACGTAATACATCAACACAGTAAGTCTACATCTCTACATTCACCATATCAGTATTAATATCATGATATGCCCATATTCAATATATCTACAGCCCCACTAGCACACATACCAGGTAGGCCCCACTAGCACACATACCAGGTAGGCCCCACTAGCACACATACCAGGTGGGCCCCACTAGCACACATACCAGGTGGGCCACACTAGCACACATACCAGGTGGGCCCCACTAGCACACATACCAGGTGGGCCCCACTAGCACACATACCAGGTAGGCCACACTAGCACACATACCAGGTAGGCCACACTAGCACACATACCAGGTAGGCCACACTAGCACACATACCAGGTGGGCCCCATTAGCACACATACCAGGTGGGCCCCACTAGCACACATACCAGGTGGGCCCCATTAGCACACATACCAGGTGGGCCCCACTAGCACACATACCAGGTGGGCCCCACTAGCACACATACCAGGTAGGCCCACAAGCATACATACCAGGTAGGCTTGTTTGGACATTCTCTGACAGGGTGTCCACTAGAGACAAGGCGGCCATGGTTGCCGTGCAGTGGTCCATGACGTCAACACAAGCGAGGAACTCCTCCAACAGTACACACAGCTCATCCTTACAGTCAGCTGAATGAGAACAACCACCAGGTGCATGCAACACATGCCTTTCCACATGCACACACACTACACACATACACGCAAGCTCACATACATACGTTCACACAAACACACATGCCTTTCCAGACACACTATGCACACTACACATACATAATACAGCACGTACAATGCCAACTTCAATATCCCCCACAAACGTTCCTCACCTATCACAGCTGTGCCTGAACTTATAGTAGAAAACAGTTGCAGTGTCAGCACAAAGGTGCATGTTGCATCAAATGAAGACAACCTGAAGGGCAAGAGACACAAGATGTGACCTCAATACACACCTGTATGCTTGTGGTGTAGGAGGGCTACACATGCCTGTGGTATGGAGTTATGTGTGCCAGTGGTATGGAGTTATGTGTGCATGTGGTATGGAGTTATGTGTGCCCGTGGTATGGAGTTATGTATGCCAGTGGTATGGAGTTATGTGTGCCAGTGGTATGGAGTTATGTACATGTATGCCAGTGATATGGAGTTATGTGTGCCCGTGGTATGGAGTTATGTATGCCAGTGGTATGGAGTTATGTGTGCCAGTGGTATGGAGTTATGTATGCCTGTGGTATGGAGTTATGTGTGCCCGTGGTATGGAGTTATGTATGCCAGTGGTATGGAGTTATGTGTGCCCGTGGTATGGAGTTATGTATGCCAGTGGTATGGAGTTATGTGTGCCCGTGGTATGGAGTTATGTATGAGGGTGCCAGACCTGTATCAGATACAGCTTTCATGCATAGGGAGAGGGAGGGACCTAAGGGGTGAGAGTAAATATCAAGCATTGGGCAGTAATCAGTGGTCTGGGGACCATACCTGTTAAATTCCCTGACCTCACTACAGCTAGGTCTGGGTCTGGGGACCATACATGTTCCCTGGCCTCACTACGGCTAGATCTGGGGACCATACATGTTCCATGGCCTCACCACGGCTAGGTCTGGGGACCATACATGTTCCCTGGCCTCAATATGGCTAGGTCTGAGGACCATACATGTTCCCTGGCCTCAATATGGCTAGGTCTGGGGACCATATATGTTCCCTGGCCTCAATATGGCTAGGTCTGGGGACCATACATGTTCCCTGGCCTCAATATGGCTCGGTCTGGGGACCATACATGTTCCCTGGCCTCAATATGGGACCATGGCCTCTTCAACTATGGCATTTGCATTTGTGGTTAAACATTAGCTCATGATAAGAAATATGATTATACAAACCATAGGTCTTATCACATCGTTCATCCCATAGGTCTTGTGGGATCGTTGCTGCAGAAAAGGAACCTAATACGTAAAACATTTTTCCAGAGAGGAATACCAAAATTAAATAGTGCAATTGAGATGTACGCATAATAAAAAATTCAGGCTCTGTGATCAACGGACTACTTTCCAGCGAGTAAGAAATAAATCTAGTTATCTATTAGAATGATTTGAAACATGTTCGGTCCTTTTTTCAATTATCCCATTTCATATTTCGTACTTTACCAGATTACAATAACTATTAATGTTTAGCAGGCAAGCCACTTCTATTGTGAAAGACCACTAACCCATGCCATACCACAGGTACACATAACTCCATACCACAGACACACATAACTCCATACCACAGGCACACAGACAAACTGGAATACTTACTTTGTTTGTTCACACGCCTCACATATTGCCAAAAATAGGTCCCTGGTAGCCCAGTCGTTCAGAAGCTCCTCAGTGGAGTCAAGCAGCCTGTCCAGAAGCACAGCCACATTCTTCAACAGGTCCTCTAGTTAAGGGCAGAATCAATCACATTTATTGGGTGCAATGAGCTTTGTGATGTGGTGGGGAGAGGTCACGAGTGATGAGGGAGTGGTCATGTGTGATGAGGGAGTGGTCGTGTGTGATGAGGGAGTGGTCGTGTGGTGAGGGAGGGGTCATGTGTGGTGAGGGACGGGTCATGTGTAATGAGGGACGGGTCATGTGTGATGGAGGGGTCATGTGTGGTGAGGGAGGGGTCATGTGTGGTGAGGGAGGGGTCATGTGTGGTGAGGGAGGGGTCATGTGTGGTGAGGGAGGGGTCCTTACCATTGGTTGAGCTCTTCAAGATAAATATGAGGTCCTCACGAACAGAGGTTGTAATCTGTATGGCTTTGATCCACTCTTTGCTCGCACTTTCATGGCAGACACAAGTGTGCACCAGTCTGAAGAAGAGAAGACATAAAGTAACCTTTAAATGCAACCTCCGTAGATTGAGAGATATAGTTCTCCCCCCTCGTTACCCCAGATACATATGCGCTTCTCCCCAACCCCCCCCCCCCCCCCCCCCCCACCCCTTCCCTCCTGGCCCGCTAGATAACATTGCACAGAAAAATATAATAATCTAAAAAGAAATATTATCCTTACAAAATCTTTCATTTGACCAGCATCTTTAAATAGTATTGACCATCTCCCCTGCCTCCCTTCATACTAGACCTCCTTACCTCCCTTCATACTAGACCTCCTTACCTCCCTTCATACTAGACCTCCTTACCTCCCTTCACACTAGACCTCCTTACCTCCCTTCATACTAGGCCTCCTTACCTCCTTTCATACTAGGCCTCCTTACCTCCCTTCATACTAGACCTCCTTACCTCCCTTCACACTAGACCTCCTTACCTCCCTTCATACTAGGCCTCCTTACCTCCTTTCATACTAGGCCTCCTTACCTCCCTTCATACTAGGCCTCCTTACCTCCTTTCATACTAGGCCTCCTTACCTCCCTTCATACTAGACTTCCTTACCTCCCTCCATACTAGGCCTCCTTACCTCCCTCCATACTAGGCCTCCTTACCTCCCTTCATACTAGGCCTCCTTACCTCCCTTCATACTAGACTTCCTTACCTCCCTCCATACTAGACCCTCCTTACCTCCCATTCATACTAGACCCTCCTTACCTCCCTTCATACTAGACCTCATTCACAGACACCCTCCCCTACCCAGAACCTGCTCAGAACTGACCTTGTCGTCTCCAGCAATACTAATGGGTCAGTGTTCTTTAGAAGAAGCAAGACGCACAAACTGTTGAAAGTTAAGGTTTTCATGTTGATATGTAGTTAACAGTGTGCATGAGAGAATGAGAGGACACTCGTAAATGACCGGGCCAGTCAAGATAGTGATTAACACGTTCAACCCTTTTACAGAAGCTACAGTCAGATATAACCACACAAATAGATTTAAAATGCAAAGTTAAGCTATTCCCAATGAAGTAAAGTATATGCGAAGGAGAATGGAGGGAGAGTGAAAAGAAAAGAACTTGAAAAAGAAAGAGGGAAAAAAAAAAAGATTTAACAATCTTGTGGAGGGAAAAAAAAATTTGGCTTCGTAAGTCTCAATGTCACCCAGGCGGATGAGATACAGTGGGTTTTAACACTGCAGTCGAGACCAATTCATCATGAGCCACACAGACATCCATATCAAACCATTTCTATAGC
This sequence comes from Eunapius fragilis, assembly GCA_963681505.1. NCBI lineage: Eukaryota > Metazoa > Porifera > Demospongiae > Spongillida > Spongillidae > Eunapius > Eunapius fragilis. The sequence goes on along the minus strand of OY811975.1, from coordinate 5,818,479 downwards.
TGGGTTTTATTATGCGTCTGCATGTGTGAGGAGTTATATGTACAAAGTGCATGTACAAGGTGTAGATGATACATGATCATGTACAAGGTGGAGGTACGGGAGTCATACATGATCATGTACAAGGTGGAGGTACAGGAGGAGTCATACATGATCATGTATAAGGTGGAGTTATGGGAGTCATACATGATCATGTAAAAGATGGAGGATGGAAGTCATGTACAAGGTGGAGGTATGGAAGTCATGCATGATCATGTACAAGGTGGAGGTATGAGGGTCATACATGACAATGTACAAGGTGGAGGTATGGGAGTCATACATAGTGTCGGTGCTTGCAAACTTATTCTTGCAAACTTCTTCAAGACATGCCATGTTGCCAAGTATACCAACACAGATTTCCTTTAAAGGAAAAAAAATCAATTTACCACACAAACAGGAGTCATGACATTCTACTCACAGTAAGACGAGGTGCTTCAGAGCGATTGGCCACCTCCAGCAAAAGATCTACAGCATTGTTGTTCACCAGGAACTTGGTAACATCCTTGAAAGTGAGGGAGTCAGACATCAGTTGATGATGAGTGTATGCATGCATATCTTGCCTCGTTCATGGACACATCCCAAAGTTGACATAGGTCATTTTCAAGGTCCTCAGATAACTCCTGCGCACTTCTGTTTTCAATATTTTCTCGTCCCTCACTTCCTACTCCACCTTCCCTCTCTCCACATCCTCCATTTTCACCTTCACCTTGTCCACCTCTTCCTTCTCCCCCTCCATCTTTATCTCTCCCACCTTCAATGGGACCCTCTTCTTCTCTTTTCTGTCCTTCCACATTTGAAACACAAACACCCTGTTGAATTAAAGTAGGTTCACTTTTCACCAACAAACATCACACACTACTTTCTATGGAGAACATTAGCAAAACAAGAGTATTAATAAAGGTCAATCATTTGGACAACAGAGACCACACAGCACCATCACTCACACCTCACACAGCATTTTACACCCACACATGCACACTCACATGTACACATGAACACATGAACACACACACACACACACACACACACACACACGCACACTGGAATATAAACACATACAAATAAATACACAATAGAGACATCCATTCCACAGTAGCAGTCACAGTAAACTCTACTATCAATGGAGTTAAATCTGCATGCACCCACTTCACGTTCTGCTTGTGGCCCAGACGTGCTGAGGTCAACAGCCTTCACAGCCTCCACAAGGAGGGAGAGTATCCAGGCCTTGCTGAACACTGTGTCCCCAATCCTGTCTTCATCTGGTATAGCATTTAATATAACACCCTCGTTCTGTTCAGGTGGTGGTGGGTTCCAGTCAGCCATAATATCATATACCACTGCAGCAAGATAATTATTTGATTCAGGTGCAATTGGGCGTCATTACACGGATGTGCATGCAGCGGTCTGTCATATGCACGTGCTTACTTCAGTACGTTGCTTGACAAAAGTTGTTTAAATATAGTTTTTGTACATGTTATTCAATCTTCGAATGTCGTTTTCACGCCCATACACATGCACACACGCATGCACTTACACACACATAACAACAATCACACCAACCATATGACGCAGGATTGTTACGAGCTGAAATTGTCGTGCTGTGTACGTATCATAACAAACGGCATCAATTAGAACGGTATATTTATAATTTAGTAATATGCAAGTTTCAATATGCTTCATCGCATCTGCTACCGTAGCCTCACCCAAGGACCTGTGATTAATGCGCTGTATTCCCAAGCTAAGAGAAAGTGTCACGCGTCCGGCCAATCCGTCCTCGCGGGGTCACAAAGCGGTAGAGTCCGTGTCGAAGGAGGCAACATCTGGTTCGAGCGGAGGGGGACGGGGAAGCATCCAATACTGTGCATGCCGGGCGCGCTGGGTACGGCCCTAACGGATTTCAAGCCCCAATTCGAGTACTTCGGCAACAACGAAGCCTACACCGTAGTCGGATACGACCCGCTCGGGTACGGCTCCTCTCGCCCTCCGCCCAGAGCCTATCGCTTGGGACCCGTGCACTTCCTTCGCGCAGACGCCGTTCACGCGCACGCGGTGATGAAGGCGCTCGGCTACGACCGGTTCTCGGTCCTCGGGTGGAGCGACGGCGGGGTCGCGGCGCTATTCTTGGCCGCCCTTTTCCCCGAATCTGTGCGCAAGATGGTTGTGTGGGGGGCCAACGCGTACGTCAGCGACGAGGACATCGAGATGTTCCTGGCCGTGAGGGACGTGAGGCAGTGGAGCGCCTCCATGCGCGCGTCCCTGGAGCCCATCTACGGACCTTCCCTGGAACGGGAGTGGGCGGAGTGGGTGGACTCGATGGTCGCGGTGCATTCAAAGGGAGGAGACTTGTGCAGGAGCGAACTTGGCCGCGTGCGATGTCCGACGCTCGTGATGCACGGAAGGAAAGACCCTCTCGTCCCAGCTTTCCACCCTGTGTACCTGAGAGACAATATCTCTTGCAGCCAGACAGTCTACTTCGAAGAAGGGAAGCACAACCTGCATATGCGATTTGCAGCAGAGTTTAACTCCAAAGTTGACGCTTTCCTGAGAAGTTAATTTAAGTGTTATTTCTAAATTTCTAGCCGTACCAGGCCAGAGATAATATTTTATCTCTGCCGTACTGAGGAAAAGAATTATTTTATCATATAATCGTTGCTATTATCGCTCTCTGTTTCCTGGATTTTTAAAATGATATAGTAATTCACCCGCCACAACCACCTGCGAAACATGATTGTTGAGTTTTGCCATCGTGCCCATCTTGGAGTGAGAGTAGAGTTGGCATTACACCAGACTTAAGCCGTACTCGGCCAGCAGATGTGCTTGTCCTCAATCGGGAGAGAGGAAAACATGCTGCATGCCCTTGACATCCCATTGACCTCTCCCTTAATCCCTTCTATCCTAACAGCAGCAAACTTGTCTTAAGGGGCTGCAGCGGAGGAGGTGGAGGCCAGGAAGCATAGAGCAAACGACCCCAAGTGTTCAGGGCTGGGTTGGGTGTGTATCCCACTTGCGGTAGACACCTATAGAAACAGGGGTAGGGAAGCCCAATCCACTTTCTCTCGCTAGGCTTCTCACCTGGCCATCATCACCTCTTCCCACAAAGGTAAGGTGCTCACAGAGCTGTACAGCAGGCTGAACCTTACCCTGGTTCGGGCCGTGGCTAGAGCCTTATTGGCAAGATGTTCTCCCTCCCTTGGCCTCCAGGACATCCTTTGAATTTTTCTATGTATTCATGTAATCTCTTGTATCTTGTATTTCTTAATTTTTATCATACCGTACTTTTTTTAATTTTGCTTTTATTTATTTATTTTAATATTACAATAGTTAGATAAGTACAAAACATTACACCAAGTGCAAACATAAGCAGTTATAAGGGTGGGAGCTCCCTAGTAAGGATGGCTCTGGCAATGGACCAGTTCAGGACCATATTCAACTGGTCAATGCCACTGGTGACTTGGAGGGCTGATGAAAGGCCAGGTAAGATGCCAGCCTGGAGAAGGCATCACAGGTCTACTTGCCCCCCAACGTTTACACACTGCCAATGGAATGCAGGACCAACCCAACTCCTGGCATTTGGGTCCATTGGAGTGTGGCTTACAGGCCTCTGCTGCAAGGGCTGCTGCACTAGTCTAGTGACAGGACTCACCTAAAATAGCCAGGCAGAGAGGGTGGTGTGATGTCTAGTGCTGCAGGTTTGCCTATGTCCCATGCAGCAATGAGAATTTCAGCTGGTCTGGTGTGGTCAAGGTCCTATCTAGTGATGTCATGGCCTTCTCCAACCTGTCACTGAGATGAGCTTGACAACAAGGTCAAAGATCTGACTATGGTGTATTGCAACATCTCCCCCATGCCTGCAGGTCACAAGCATGATGAAGGGTAGTATCGGGGCAGAATGGGCACATGGATCTACCTGAAGTGTCCAGTCCCAGCCACCACCTAAATGGCCATCTGGTACTCATTGGAATCCAAGTGTAAGCCCAAATCATGCCAGGGGAAGGGACCACTGATAGCCAAGAGGAAGAACGCTGCCACCAACTACGAGATATGTTGGCAGGAGAGGAAAACCTCCAACATGATGAAGAGAAGTTGGTCGTCAGACAAACATTCTGGGTAGGTGTGGGAAAATTAACTGAGATGGCAGCGGGAAGTAAACTACATGACACTACTGCCTGCCTAAGGTGGATGTTGTCAGCTCTGTCAAAGGCAGAGGATGATAGGGATGCAATGAAGGCAGCAGCAGCATGACGCGAGACTGAGTGAAGGCCAAGACCACTAAATTTCAGTCCGAGGAGCTTGTGCTCCACACCATATCTCATTGCTGCATTGGGGAACTTCAATGGCTGAGCATAGTGCAAAGCACTGTTTGACATCCTCGTCATAAGACCTCAGGGCGCCTTGAGGTCAGGCTGGGTGGGGGTAACCATTGCTGTGTGCACAGACCATCCATATGTGGGTAACTGCTGCCTGGAGACCACATCCACCAAACCAGACAGCAGCTTCCTGGACTCTGCACGCTTTCCTTGGAACAATCCCAATTGGTGCACCGAGGTTGTCCAAGTTGGGTAGGATTGAGCACCTGATGTCATTAATTTTTAAAAGCGGAACACGTACATAATGAAGGCATGCGATGAAAAGCATGAATTCATAATATTCGTTGAGCTTTACAATCCTAAATAGTATAAATTTGCAACCATGCACTGGTAAGACAACCTTGCAAATACTAGTAGCCTTGAAATTGAGCCCTTGCTCTATTCTCATGAAGTGGTTGTACTTGCATCTTAAAAGCTGTCAGCGTAGTGCAGGTCCACTAACCACCCACCTTTTTACCTTGCAAATCAATGATGAACTCGAGGCCTTGTCATTGATATTACTTTACACACACCATTTTAGTATTATCTTACATAATTACGGAGTGCCAATGAATCAGCCATTTTGCATTGAACAAGGAAGGAGGGAGGGGAGAGAGAGGAGAGAGGGGGGAGGGGGTAGACATTAATTACAATAAAAACTCTGAATCATTACCACATCAGCCATCTAGGGAACTAGCTGCCCCTCTAACGACCTCATTGTATGTCAGTACAACACCAACAGGTGGTGACATCACCCCCAATCAATCTTTGAGATTTTGTTTTCCTACAACTAACTCACTCTGACTACAAACAAGGGTTAAATAATGAGACATTTGAAAATCAATCTGCCAACTCACTGGCAGAAACAATAACCAGATTTAAGGCACACGATGTATATCCTTCCATAGTGCTTAAAACAATTATTGTTGTATGAGTAAGGAGATTAGTCTTGGTATGCATTTTGCCATTAGCCATTGCTGGGTTCAGGATGAACAAATGTGGCCTTATTCAAGTAGGACCATTGTATTTGCAAAGCAACTCACTCTCCCCCCCTCCCCCCTCCCCCCTCCCCCCAAGAGGAGAGGAGAGGACAAGCATGTGTGGTTTGTACGACCATGTCCACTCATGCTGAGGTGGGCATGATGGCAGAGGTCACAATAACCATATCACACAACTGGTTGTATGCACATGCATATGCTCCCATCTTGCCCCCCCCCCTCCCCCCCCCCCCCCCCCCCCCCACACACACAAACCCCAGGCCACCCAGTGAGCAGAAAAGGTCCAGATGCAATATCAGTGCAGAAAGGCCACAAGGCACACTACCCCCCCCCCCCCCCCACATCACCTTAGTGCAGAAGGGCCACAAGGCACGTTAACCCCCACACCACCTTAGTGCAGAAGGGCCACAAGGCACGTTAACCCCCACACCACCTTAGTGCAGAAGGACCACAAGGCACGTTATACATTAACCCCCACACCACCTCAGTGCAGAAGGGCCACAAGGCACATTAACCCCCACACCACCTTAGTGCAGAAGGGCCACAAGGCGCGTTAACCCCCACACCACCTTACTCATTGGGTTCCAAGTGCAGGTACTGACAAGAGGTAAGCCATGCGGCTGGAGAGGAGGAGGACCTTAGATGAGATTGAAAGTGGACAATGTTCTGTTGATAGCATCCGATAAGCATTCAACTGGATTTGAACCTACGGCAGCAGGTTCAATATAGGATTGATTGAGGGTTGATGAATAAAACTTCACTAGCGTCTGGAGGGACAACGGATCAAACATAGTTGTCATCTGCACAGCCAAATCCTGATGGGACGAGAAGGTGCATGCATGCTGCTGTGAGATGGAGCAAAGGCCTCCAAAACTGTAGGCTAAGCAGAGACTGGCCCCAGGCACCACTAGAAGTGTTGTTGATGGTTGAACTGAGCACGAAACAATTTCTCACTTCCTCACTGAGGAACATGCCATGGTGGGGACCTTGTACATTAACAGCAGTTATTAACAGTAGTTACACTACCGTTAATATGAGGATAATGTACAGGTCTTCGTGGCTAGGGTTAAAGAGCAGCACCCTGTGCACTGTTTGGTGGTTCATCAGCTAGTCAAGGGCAGGAGCAGGGGGATGGGTGAGGTGGGGGTGGTGGACCCACCCTCCCACCACCACCACCACCTCCACCACCACCACCACCTCCACTCCATGAATCAAATGATTGC